>CAXKVY010000040.1:0-600000 GCA_964058915.1 Tetropium fuscum
GGTTGTCACAAGAAGACTAGAACAAGGAGACCGATCTCGCGTAAGATAGGTACCTAGAGAATGGCACAAATGACGTCGAAATTCGCTAGGTGATTAGCGGCGCCCTATCTAGTTTCGGGAATCTCCGTCAGCCTTCGTGCTTTCCCAGCCAATGTGCGAGCTCGATCTCCTTGTTCTAGTCTTCTTGCGTTGTGAAAAATATAATTGGTATGGATTAAGGTTATTGACCACTTTCTTTTCTTGCCCCGATC
This sequence comes from Tetropium fuscum, assembly GCA_964058915.1. Lineage (NCBI taxonomy): Eukaryota > Metazoa > Arthropoda > Insecta > Coleoptera > Cerambycidae > Tetropium > Tetropium fuscum. The sequence continues at coordinate 252 of CAXKVY010000040.1, forward strand.
CTTCTTTCCATTGTTCTGTGGTTCGTACGAGGCGAGGCAAATATCATTTTCTGATATCTAGTTCCGAAAATCTAGGTTTCATCTTTTCTTTTCCTTTCACCCGCGTGGTCTAGTAGTTGGCCGTTCATTTGCGTAGTTTAAGTGCTTGCTAATTTTTACAAAAAGTTACTTTGCAAGTTGTTTGAAGTTGATTCGTGCGGGGGTCATTGCTTATGCGTTTTTGTGGTTTGTTATACATACGACTGATGTCGGATTCAATAACTGGAGGCTCGTGGTAAGTGATTTTTTGAATATCGTGGTCACATTCCATTTTTGTTTCTTTCTGTGTCGTCTAGAACTTGCCTTGTACCTATTAGTCCGCAGCGTCGATTAAGAAGCCCCACCTGGGCTACGGTTGAAGCCGCTTGAAGCCGAATAATATTGAGTAAGTAATTTCTGTTCACTCGACCTAATTTTTATTTACGTATAAGGATGCAAATTCATTAGTCGTGTCTTTCAGGACTTTGTATTCTTCGAGTTTCACATTTTCACTGGACCTTTCGCTTGATTCTTTTCTATCCACCTGTAACGTTGAATAGTTTCATGCTTCGACTTCATTCTTTTTGTATACGTTGCACTCTGGTCTTATCTGCCTGAACGTCGATACACTTTTTCACTCGAAACACTTGCCTTGGACCACGCATCTCCTAGTACTTGTGAGAAAGCCGTGAACGTAGTTTATTTATTATATGTGAGGGTAAATGTTTTGGATATATATATATATATATATATATATATATATATATATATATATATATATATATATATATATATATATATATATATATATATATATATATATATATATATATATATATATATATATATATATATATATATATATATATACATATATATATATATATATATACAGTGTTCCTAAAGATGTGCAACCTTTGAAATTACTAATTGTCCGCGTCTATGACAACATGTTCTAGACACCAAAACCTTCAACTTTTTCCAAAAATATTGCTGTATATAGACTTTTCTTTCTCCAAACTCTATTGCTGCTGGCCTAAATTGGATATTAATGAGGTACAAGGAATCCTACTTTTTTGAGCAGTGTATTATCTAACTTTTGATTTTAGTTGCACTTTTGCATTCAGATTTTTGTTTAGATGAAATTTAATGAAAAAAAAATAATAGAAGATCTATACTCATTAATAAATACCTTTTAGCATATAATATCCGGTATATCAATGGTGACTCGATATCAACAAATTTATGATCCTTTAAAATATTTTGTTTCATTGTAGACAGACATTTTATTATTCAGGTTATAACATTCGCTGGCATAACTCCGAAATGAAACATTTAAAATGCATGTGTATTTATTGACCCATTATCCGGCAAATGGCTATTTTGAAACAAATAATGGCTACAAAAGTATTGTCGGCCGCAAATGGATTTTATACATGTATGCATGCTTTCTCTGTTTTGCGTAAGCTTGTCGCCTTCGCAGGAGTAGAAGGTCAACTTTTTGATCAAACTAAACCATTACCTACTATTTATCTAATACGCTAATACGTAAGAATTACTTAACATTTCTATTTACTTCGTTAGGTATGTCTGGCGATGAACGGCTTGAGGGTGTTAATGCAAGATCAAATTAATTTATGAACGAACTTTCGGTAGCAGGTTTTCCTAGAAGCAGGAAAACACGAGTAATTTTACTGAAAATAAAAAAATAATAGTAGCTCATTAATAATGCAAATCTTACATATATGTAGTCCGGGTCTAATAAGCAATATTTAAAAATTGAATTTATACATAAGTAAGTTCCCTAATTTAACTATCTAAAGCTTAATTCACAACCAACCAATTACAATTACAATTAGTACTTAGAATTGGGTAATATTATGCGTAGGGTGAAAATTAACGTGTTTTGATCATTCACAACGTCGAATTCCAGCGAAAATTAGTTTATAGTGAAAGTCAAGTATTTCCTGTGGCCACCTATTGGGTAACTGTGGAACATGGAAACAGTGAGCAATTTTACCGATTTCGACATGCAAGAATTGATCAAACCCACCACCTGCGAGATCCTGGCGCTGTCTTTCCAATTGAAGGAACCAACAACCCAACGCCACAGTCTGAACCCAATATTTTTCGCCGAAACTGCGCTTTTCGTCTCGGCAACATTGTTTATTGCACAATGATAATTTAAAACAATCAACACATTTGAGGTTAGGTGATTTGTCATTTACTCATTTCAGTTAGAATTAGTGGCAAAAGTGACTTTGCAAGGTACTAAGTCCAAGATACTAAGTCTAAGTAATTCTAAGTCCAAGTGTAAGTATAAGTGGAAACGTTAAATCAAAGGTTGTGAATGATCATGTTATTAAGTCACATGCTAAACTTTTACGAGTAATTCTAAGTACTAATGGTAATTGACTGGTTGTGAATGAAGCTTAAGTTCTCAAGTTAACTACTAGTCCATAGTATGTAGGGAGTTTTGCATGCAAAAGGTAGAGACAATTTATACAAGCTTTTATTTTACTAGCAATGTTTGTATGTTTGTTCGGGTCAAATCGTGAATTGGAATTTTAAAGCAGTTACCTTCAACCGATTGGACTCTTTTGCACACACGTTTAGTTTGGATGACAATGCATGGTTATATAAGTGAGTACGTGCAGTCATTTGGTGGTCATTCCAAATCCTATATGGCGGACCGCCGAAGATGGCGGACTAGTTATTTTTTATGCACCCCATGATATGGATATCAAATGAAAGGGTGCACTGGCAAAAGGAAAAATTCAAAAGGGCGGAAAACAAGATGGCCGCTATACCAATTTTAAAGAGTTATAACTCGGCAAAGGTCAGGGATAGTTTGGTGGTGCTCGAAGGGACCGACAAGGGTCAACTGCTGGCGAAAAAAAATTTCAAGATGGCGGATTTAAGATGGTAATCAAAAACTTAGTTGCTCCCTCTGAAATTTTATTATGTCGGGATATTTGGAGTCTCCGATTACGATTTTTGGGTCGCACTGTTCGGGTCAAATCTTGCAACTGAATTTTAAAAGTACTTATGCCTTGGTAGGCGTCATACTATGACTTGTGTAATGTTATATGGACATCAATAGCATTGGTTTACAACCTATCTAGGAGAATGAAAGCTATAAAATCAAACCCGGAACTGTTTCGTTAGGCACAAGTAAGCTTGAAGCTCAAGTAAGTAGAGTTAAGTAGGGTCAAATCACTAGATGGTCTCCTTATAGAAGAACTAGATTGTACTAAATTAACAGGCAAATGACCATGCAACAATGGCGCTTTAAATGAAATGAACAGGCTTAGAAATATGTGCAGTGATAAAAAATAAAACGTGACAAAAATTTAAAAATAAACTTTAAATTAAACTAAAACCATCAATTTAATACATTACACAATTTATATGATATAAAACTTGTCGCGAGATTTACCTGTGTTGTTAAACAAGTATACAATATTTATCTTGATATTGACTTAAGTAATTTTAAGAAAAAAGTAATGGTCTTTTTATAAAATAGGTAAATCTCGCGATAAGCTTTTATGTACTATAAATTGTGTAATGTAATAAATCGATGGCTTTAATTTATTTTAAAGTTCATTTTCTTCTTTTCAGTGTATTTAATAAATAAAGCTTGTTTCTAAATTTCTATTATTCTCCTAAATCCTATTTCTTGTAAATGTTTTTTACTATTAATTTATTAAATATGTTGTTTAGATATGGTTCTTGAAAAAAATGCGTTTTCAACATTTGAAGGGGGGAGGCACCACTTGTACTGCCATCTAGAATAAAAAGTAAAGACGTACAAATAATGCCCAAGAAATATTGACTGGACCGACAACAACACAGCGGAGATGACTAAAATAAAAGCGCACATGACAAGAGATAATTCTTTAAACATCCATATATCGATATTTATAAGCAGATATAACAAGTATAGCACCGCCGGACACAAAATGAACACCCGGTATAACATGTTTCAGCCAGAATTACAATAGGAATTGTTTAGTTTTCTTTTTTTAGATGGATCGAATTTCTGATCTGTGATAAGTTTGGTTTTAATATCTTAAAAAATATCTGGTATATTCAGCAGCTTTAGCATTACTAGGGTTTGCGTCAATCTACTTGATTGTTGTATTGTATAAAGACTAATGACTTCTTTCTTAAACGATAATGCAAAATTGCAGATCTTAAATATAGTTACTGGCACAAATAACGTTCCATAATAACTGTTTCTCGAATACATCTGCTCAATGTCAACCTGAAGACTGGCCAGTATGAGACTTGTTCCGAGTGCAGCGACTTGTGCAAGAGTTAAAACAGGAAACCTGCCTATGTACAGGAATTCTTAAAATGTAAGTACCACTTGGTGGAGTAAATGATTTTAGATTTTATGCGAATCCGGTGAAATGCCGCGTGAAACCACATATTATTATTATTATTACCTATTAAAATTTATAGATGTATCAATCAATATATTTTTTTTCAATAAATTAGTGTAAATAAATATTCTGATAAAAAATGGATTATGGATACGTTCAACAAGACCTAAACGTAATAACAAGAAACCAAACTTAATATTTTCAAACAAAATCGCTTCTATGTCATTGGCCTGCCTTCAAAGTTCAGAGCTACCGTTTCTTTACGATGTCACCAAATGTATAGAAAGATATGCAAATGTTTCGTCGGCCTACTCGTTGTAATTTTAATATATGCAAACAACATAATATATAAATAAAACTCTTTGGCATCTGATCAGGACCTTTGAAATATTAACGCGACTTTAGAACGCTCTCTCGTTCCACGTCTTTTTGGGAAGAGCATTGTGCCTTTAATAATTTTTTAAAGTTTAAATTTACGACCTTAAACATAAATGAAACGTGACAAAAAATTAATTATAATATAATTAAACTTATCAATATTGTAAATTGTTTTTGGATTTGTCATTAATTCCTAATAATTTATGATTTAGTGGTGTAAATTAATTTGTAATTAATGGTGTAAAGTGGTGTAATTTAGTTCGACACTATTACCATAACCTGGACCCATAACCTACTGGAAAGTACCAGTAAGAAAGAGTACACCGTAATTGTTGAACTAGATTTTTATATTATTTTATCCTACTAAAACAATCTAGCTACTTAAATGATGGCTTTGGTAAACTTCTACTTTTCAAGTAACCCCACAGAAAAAAGTCTAATAGAAGAAGATCTGGTGATCGCGGGTGCCATTCTATGAAACTTTTATTGACTCACCCCGTATGTTAAATGGTGATTGATTACAAAATATTAACGCTTCGGTTTCTTTTGGATATTTTTCAAATATTTGACTTCAAAAATGACAGTTTTAATTAATTTATAATATTACTAGACAGTTCGATTAGTATCATAGGGAAAAACAGTGAAGAAACCCTGCAAACTGAGGCTAGAACTAATAAATTGAAGATTACAGAAAGATGTTCTGTATAATTTTTGTTAGTACATGCATTAGAATCTTTTTGAATATAAATTGTTCCATAATTAGGCGTGTCTTAAGTCTTAGTTAAATTTATGGCTTTAGAATGATTAGAGCTGTAATATTAGTGCCCTTTTATATATAATTTATATATAATATAATTTCATATTTAATGAGTACGACACATATCTATATATCAAGCCATAATTTTGAAGTGTACATGAGAACGCTAAATAATAGACTACAGAGCGAGACCATCAATCAAAACCAAATATTGACAGACATGTAAAATTAATATTCAGAGAAATTTAATAATACAGGAATGTATTAGTTATTAAAGTGGACTCGAACGAATATGTGATATTGATTTATCCAAATATGATACACGAGTCGTTAGAATGAAATTGTGTACTCGTATTCCCGAGCTATATGAAATACACGCAAATTAATAGTATTAGTAGTATTAGAAGCAAAGGTACACCACACTCCAATACACACAATCTGTATGTAATATGTAATTCTATTCTATTCTAATCTAATATTTCAAATAGTTTATGCGGAACTAGTATTAGTCTTAACCCTAGTCTATTTGGAATTATTATGTTGTCATTCTATTGTCATAATCACAATGGCATAAAATGCTGTTAACAGGTTTCATCAGCTTTCCATTGCAAACAACCCGAATCAAAAAAATATTAGATAACATTTTCGCTATCAATAAAATCACATATAAGTGACTGAATTTTTCGAAACTCTTCGCACGATATGTTTTATATGACAGTAGCAATGTATGGTTACCATAAAAATTCTGGGAAACCCCTTGTTTCCGGTTTCCACGTTTTTTTAACTTTTCGTGTCGAAACTTTTCTCACACCCTGTATGTTCTTAATTTTTCGAAGCTCTTCGAACGATATGTTCTATATGACAGTAGCAATGTATGGTTACCATCGAGAATCCGGGACACCCCTGTTTCCGGTGTCCACGATTTTTTAAACTTTTCGTAGCGAAACTTTTGTCACACCCCGTATGATCTTAATTTTTCGAAGATCTTCGCACGACTTGTTTTATATGACAGTAGCAATGTATGGTTACCATCGAAAGTCCGGGACACCCCTGTTGCCGGTTTCCACGATTTTTTTAACTTTTCGTAGCAAAACTTTTGTCACACCCCGTATGTTCTTAATTTATCGAAGCTCTTCGCACGTTATGTTCTATATGACTTATATATGACTTCTATATGACTATATGCACCGGAAAATCTGATGCGAATATGACATAATATATAATTTATGTCATATTCGCCGTCGATTGTAAAAATACCAGCGACTACATAATAAACCGAAATATTATCCTAAAGTCAAGCTGTGTATTTGATGTAGGTTCTGGTGGCCAATTCTGTTCATGGCCTCGTATTGGGGCATCAGTCATGCCAACACATGCATGTGCTGGGATGGATATAAAGTGGAGCACAATCAAAGTGGGGCGCAATGTGTTGCAACGAACGAGTTCCACATCATGCCGTGTAACATGGTTAAGGCCCCCAAATGCCAGTGCTCAGGACGAGGTACCAGCATCCTCAAGGACCAGACAGGTATCTATTTATACTGATTAAAGTGTCATCGTGGATTCATAACAAAATACTGTTATGTTTTCTAAGATTTTCACAATATTTTTATTTTATTAATGACGATTATTTCGCTATAACAATAGCTTCTTCAGATGGTGAGTGTAAAACTAGTAATTAATACTATTAGATATCCTTAAATATAAGGGATAATGAAATTTGGGAGCATTATTCTATGAAAGATAAGATTAAAATAGAATTAATGATATACTAGGAAATTTAACTTAATATAGTGAAGGAAAATATTTTGAACTACAGTGTAATGAATTGAAAACGAGTAAAACAAAAACGAATTTAGGTGTGCAGAATTATTAATATCAATTTGATAATAATAGACTTAATGTTTAAATATGATTTTTATGTTAAGAAATACATTTTGCAATAAAGAAATACATGATCTACCTGTTTGACCTGATCTATTTTATATTATTTCTTGTAAGCATAAAGTAAGCATCAGAATAAAAATCTTGTTTCTCTAAATATGACTTAAACTTTTATCTATAGTTTTTTGGGTCAGAGATGGGTATAGAGAGGCATTGCTTTATAGAAAAAAAAGTAGACAAAATTTCCTTTAAAATGCTGTCAAAAAATTTTTAAATAAAATTTACCTAAAAAAAGGTTTAAAATTTACCTATATGTGGCCACTCCCAGTGAGCAAAATAAGGTCTTATTTAAGGAATTATTACGTAATTGTATTAGATCTATGTGCCTAACTGCACGCAAATGTGTGGAAACTGTAACTTCTATGTGTCTATTACATGTGGGAAGTGAAGCACCGTGGCACAACACATTTAGGGACAAATTTCGGAATAGTTACGAAACTTGTGCCTATACCTGTCAATTCTTTAATGACACTATTGCGGAATTGCAGTAGATACCATTGCAGAATTACGTCTGTCTTAAATTCGCGTTTATAACTGCAACAAATCCCGCTAAATAATTATTATAAAAAGATTATGTGAACTGCTACACACAAATTAGGAATTATTTTACCTTTTTTATATTTAATGTGTTCTCGATGTATTTCTTGGGAAATTTATTAACACAACTCTGCGGCGTCGTGTCATCCGCCAAACGGGCAAACTAAAAACATTTATTACGTTTTGTAATATAAAATAAGATTTCAACCAAACGAGAGTCAATTTTCTCTTGCGAAGATATATTTTTCGTGTAATTTTTCAATGTACTAGCAACAGTAAAAGGGGCATTCATAGAAAAAAGGTATAATACAAATATTTTTCAAAAAATAATGATAATAATAATTTAATAATAATAATATTTTCGAATTTTGGCCAAAAAATTATTTAATAAGTAACTTTTACAATTGTTCATTCAAGATTAATCAAATGGGTGCTTCTTTATTTTTACACAAATAGTCGTTTTTATGTTTGTTTACAAAAGTCAAACAAGAAACAATAATGGAAAACATGACAGCTACACACAAAATTCCCTATTTTGTCAGAAGACGCAACTTGGGTAATGTGTTACACACTTCCTCCTAGGTGTCACACAATTCCTAATTTTCGTTACTGTTAACACAAATAGGGAATCATGTAACAAAATTCCGTGTTTGTGTCGCGAAGTTAAAAGGGTACACGCTTTCGAAACCGTACCTATTTTGTGACAGGTCTTGACACGTTTTAAGTATATGTGTAGAAATTACGTATAGACAAGTACCCGCTATACATTTGAATGCGCCGCAGAAGCATTTTGTTGCACCTGATTTTTAACTGAATCATCTTTAGACGCAGCACTTACACTTCCAAACGAACACGAATTTAAATGCTTTATTTTGCGATAGTATGATGAGGTTGTTCTAAAATTTCGAAACCGTTTACTAGACGACGACATATTTGACATATTATAATAACGACACGTGCACAAAGAAAATCACACCTAACACAATTTATCCCATGTGTAAGACACGATGTCTGTTGTGTTGATACAGGAGAATAATGGTGAAACTGTTCATAAATGTGTCACACGGAACATACATGTGAGTCTTTAGAGAAATCGTGGGCAAAATTACTAATTTGTGCTTATGCCCTTTGTTTTCTCAAAAACACCATACCTACAATGTGTCACACCACACGTTCCTAAATTACGTATTTATGTCTTTGATCGTCACAGACACATCGCGGGAACACAATTCCTACTTCATGTTACTTCTCTATTTTTAATATGTAACAATGCCTTGTGTGTGAATTCAATTCCTACATCGTGTAAATGATCACACAATGCCTTTTTAGGGCCACATTGTGACGTCACTCAATATTTTGTGTGGTTTTTGACGCAAAATAAAGGAAATGTGACTTAACAACGACGTCGCTAACGACACATTTCCCTTTTAGGAATAAAATGCTCACTGGGCTCGAACAAAACTTTTTTTTCGATTTTGATCTCTCTTATACAGATATTGTTTTCATTCTCATTTCATTGAAATAATTATTATTATACTCAATAAAAAAGGTATTTTAAGTATACTGGTTGATAATACAGGTTTTGTATAACAGGTTTTGCACTCAAGATGATCTATTAGCTCTATATAATTTTGTCCTAAGTAGTTTTGAAAGTAATACCTAATAAAACTGCCACCATATTATTTGATTTCAGTCGTGCCTTTGACACGGTTAATCATGAATTACCAGCGGATAAACTTTTTAAATATGGCATTAGAGGACCTGCGTTAGAATGAGAATGGATAAGATCTTTCCTAAAAAGTAGGTCTCAAGAGATTCACCTAAAATGCAATTATAATATATAAATCAAGCTCAAGTAATATCAGTACTGGTGTTTCCCAAGGGAGTTTCTTGGGGCCACTATTAATTATTATATATTTATAAACGATATTGTCAATAATAAAATTTATCTGATTCATGTCCATATTTTGTAATTGTCAAAACACTTTGACGAACTCAGCTTATGTATGAAAACTAAAATGTGTAATTTTTGTAGGAACTTGGTGCACGAGTTATAAAAAAGGGCACGAATTCAAGCGATGGCCGTGTGAAAATGTACAGGAATGGGACGAGTTCTTCAATAAGCACCCAGAATTTGTCTGATGCCTGGTATATTAGTTAATATATTATATTTATTAGTTAACATAAAATAAAATGCGATTAAAAAACAAGTTTGATACTTTTATTGTCAAAAGATCATCAGACAAAATTCAACAAATTAGGTACTATGTTCCATTCAGCAAAATTTGTTTAATTCCCAAATACAATTTTCTTTGCGTTATCTGCTTGAAATTTTGGACCATAATAATTTATTACATTCTGACATTTAACTAATATAACCAGTCAGAAGCTTTCGACCGTAAAAGATTCATATCCTAAAATAAACTGTTGACATTTTTATTTATATTAATCCTGGTAGGGTTATCAGCGAACACTACTAGTGAGCTGTCATTTATATAGTTTGGGAGATCATTATTGTATATCACAAATAATAGGGGCCCAAGTATATAACCTTGACGTACTTCGATTTGACTTTTTCTGCTAATAATTTAACTTTTTCTGTATGATAATACTCCATCATACACTGTTATTTGATCTGTGTCTATAAGATATGATTTTAGGAGATGTACCGCTGTAGTGTTTGGTCCATATTTTGTTATAAGTTTATCAATTAGGATAACACGCTGCGTACAGTTAAAACCCTTCAACAAGTCGCAGAAGATACATCTGCAAAACTATTATTTTCAAAAGTAATAACCTCTAATATACTTTCCACCATTTTGTTAATTGCATCAGTTGTTGATTACTTAATCGGAGCGAAAACAAACTTGAGAATTTGATAGATTGTTGAAACCTGGATTTCTCCATCGTTCATTTCATTTACCTTGCCTTTCTTAAACACTGGAATTATTTTTGATAAGTTATACACGTTAACCAGTTTTGTTAGAGGAATGATAATAGAGTCTCGTACGTATTTTATAATGTTAATATTTATATCATATACATATTTCCTCGGATTCTTTTTAATATTAAAATATCACGATTTAAAATATCAGTCATTTCGATAAACGAAATATTGGAATTAATACTAAAATTATTTCTATTTGCAGTATTTCCTGTAAATAAAGTGATTGGATCAAGAGTACTATACCCTGGTTCCGAAATAGTTTGGAGTTATTCATCACCAGCATATGGACGGCTCAGGGAGATGAGGGGCTAAGGGAACAAAATTCCATAGGCGTATCATTTTAGAGGGGGCAGAATAGAAAAAAATTAAATAAAATATACAAGTTATTAACATTGTTATTAAGTGTACTTGTGATGGTTTTTTTTATTATCTTAAGAATATTACTTCGTATACATTTTTGATCATTTTCAGTTTTCCTCCTGTCAAATTCGGTTTACGACTGGAATTATTGGTTTTAGAACCACTACTACTCGCATTCGTCGCTTCCATCGCATAAAAACACGCGCGTATAACACAATATTATAATTAATTTATATCGCGAATCAACCGTACATAAGACAAAATGAAACGGCACTGTCGCGCCAAAACATACATGCATGAAACAGCGCATGCGTCGATATATCCAAGGAAATCCGGCGTCTTTACCTCTGACCAATGAAATTAAATTTAATTTAGAACCGCCTAAAACTCGCCAATGAGAGCGGTAGATCCGGTTACTAATGAGTTGATGAATGCCACTATTTCTATAGAGTGTACACAAATTTTTACACGATCCATTGCAAATAGGCAGACCGTTCAATTGTGATGGTGATGTGATATTATGTATGAATCACTCCACACTATTTAGGAACCAGGGTATAGATATGTTTTTTGTGGATTCGAAAGCAACATTTACAAAAAAAACTATTAAAACTATTAGAAATTAAATTAGAATCACTAATGGTATTCTTTTTATTTACACGTTTACTATAATTATTATTTGATTTTTTAGAATGACAATAAAGTACTTAAACTTCACAAAATTTATTGCAATTGCATTTGATTAAATGCCGTTAGGTAGTTACAAATCCGAAGATTTATGTCCATCTTGTGAGGGCACACGCGCATCTCTACTCTCTAGTAGGGCAGGGGGCATAAATAATAGCGTACACGTAGTAAAAAATGACGGAATAGTTTTCGTGCGGGAGCAAATAAATTGATGTGTATGAAACGTCAATCTCAGAAATAGGTTATATTACATATATATCGCAGCCTATTTTATAGTCCACGAACTCACTGTTCCATTTACGACAGGACTCCCTGAAACGTCGTTTATGTTCTCTTTTATTCCTTGATTTATGGACGTCCTTTGTCCTTTCCGTCTGCAACTTAATAATAATCGCCCGGTTTAGATTGCCTCGAGTACCCCAGCTGCTTTGAGGACCTTGACTAGTGGCTATGCACCGCGGTCGAAAATGGTTAGCCCTATACTTTACCCAAGAGTTTCAAGCAAGTGTTAGTGAGACAAGGAAGACACTGAACGAGAAGAACAGATAGCTTTTTAATAAGTATAAGTAACGTTAAAATAGCAAGAGTATCTGCTTAAAAGAAGGTTTAAAATGATAAGTACTTATATTATAATACTTCTCAGTCTTTAATATTGAGTTTAAATGTAGGTACCAATTTCAGCATTTCAGATTCACGGAAAAGATGACAGATGTGACTGCCGTCATTCTACAAAAAACAGAAGATACATGGATGAAGTGTAACTGGAAAAATTTATTTAAGCAGTCTTTTAATATTTAGTGTCCCACTAAGGTTGGCGAGGTATGATATTGGAGACAGTATAGGCCCTAGAGCTTCGAGAAAAAATGTTCAGAAATAAATCTACCAAGAGAAATCACTGGAAATAGTTTCCAAGTTTGTATTTCGAAAGGGGGCGCAATCTACAATCAATTTAGTGATTTATTTGCGCCGTTTATCCGTTTCAGTTTTTTCACATTTTCTTAAAAATGTAAAAAAAATCAGAATAAAACTTTTTATAGGTTACCCTGAAGAGCATAAATGAAGCTACGTTTCGCCGCTAAAGGGAGTTCGATATCTATTTTTGTTATTAAGTTATTCGCAAATTAGTCAGCAGAAAATAAATAAGGGATTGAATATAAGCATACGTAGCTAACTATCCTGGTCAAAGGCATTTTACTAGAAAAGTATTTTCTGGCTTGGTTAAACGACTGCGTCAAACTGGACAAGTGCATCCAGTTCCAGCACCCAGAAGAAATAACTGTTAGAAATATAAAACAATGGTATTAACGTTCTTGCCCACGTCCATGTTAGGCTTCATTTGAGTACAAGAACAACAGCCTTGACCTTTGACACAAGTAAAACATCAGTGCATAGTAATTTAATAAATCATAGCCTGCATCGCTATCATAATCAACTACATCAGGCTTTATGGAAAACGGATTAGAAATTTAACATAATTTTTTTACGCTGAATACATTTACGTAAAGAAAACTATAGCATTGTATTTAATTTTTTTGAGAAAAATCCTTATAACGATATTCGTTTAAAATAACGCGATCTATCAATTTCTATATTGAGGTTGATTACAACACGCACTCACCGCGAGATAAAGCATGAAATTACCTTTCCAACGATGTATAACACTATGGACTTTTCAAAAGCGCCAATACTGGAAAAAATATATTTTTCTGATCAGACACCTTTTCTGTTGAGAGATAGAACAAAATGTAAATAACAAATGCTTTGCGTAATGAAACCGGCTATCCATATTTGTGCAATTTAGCATACCTAAATAGAAAACATTTCTGAGAAAAATGCGTCTCTATGTTTTGGACTATAAATTACGCCTCCTCGCGGCCGAGATAAGAACTTGAAAACTATTTCCAGAGATTTTTCTTGATCGATGTATTCATAAAAAAAAATTCTGAAGCTCTACGGCCTTTGCCTAATACCGTACTTCTTTTATAATATTTTGTATATGTATTATAAGTCCCTATTTATCTTACCTAACTTAGACTAGAAATAAAAACTATAAAAATATGGATGGTAGGGTACCTGCTAATATTTAGAAACGCAGTAGAGAAATCAAATATTTTCAATATCAAGAGAAGTTCAAATATGAGGTTGGCAAGCATCTCGCTGTATCTGTTGATTTTGTCTCCAATTTCTAATGTAAATATTTGTTTTTACTGAAAAACATCGAACCAAGAAACTGGGAAAAGTTACAAGCAACTATTGAAAAGGCAAATAAAAATCGGAGACAACAGAGAAGTCTGTGATCAACAAAATTTCCCATGGAAAACAAATATGTTTAACCAACCAACAAAGTTATGGCGAAATTAAATTAAAGTTCGTAGCAAACATTTTAAATAATGTTGATTGAAGCAAACGATTCCATTTAGTAAAATATTAAAGTCTACTGAGATGTAATATTAGAATACAATAGAATGGAATTGTACTTATTTATAACAAAAAATGTGAATAACAAAAACAAAATCAATACAAAATAAATAGAGGCAAAAACCACTGTTGAATAAACTGTTTTCTAATTGTACTCTAATATTGAAATCCATAATTAAGGGTTTGAATAACAATATTTTTAATATTTTCTTTTGAATGATTTCAAGAGATTCCATATGTGTTTTCCTTACACCTCCATAACCAAGTATCCCATATTCTATTGTCCCGTAGTCTATTGTAGTCTTCAAGTCGAAATACAATATTCTAAGTTGCTTTAATTAATTAAAGGATTTGTCGGCATTGATAAAATTTAAAGTTTAAGAGTTTATTCTTAACACTATTCAGGTATATCACAAGTCAAATGTAAGTTAATAAAAATGTCTAGATATTTTACTGATTTACTAAAAGAAATTAAGATTATCTTTCCTGTGACCCTCCAGAGGGCTTATTCCGTGCTAAATATTTATTTCTACCTTTAGGACCCCGCAGATTTCTTATAGAAAATGGCTTTCCGCAAAATATGGTGTGAGATTTATTGATTAGCCAAAAAAAATTTTCAAAAACCAACCTTTGACTGATCAATCGGCGCAGAGGTTGATTTATTAATTTTTGTATTTTCAATATTGGCAGAATACCCGAATAGATGAGTACTGTTTTATTTAATACAACACCTTATATATTTTTAAATATTCACAATCTGTGTGAAATTTCCCTTCCAGCGACATACGGATTATTAATTTTCGATTATGTTTCGCTGAGTTATGTGAAAATTGTCTGCGACAAGGTTTAGCGTAATAATTCATTGCCTGTCTGTAAAATATTCTGTAATAATGCATCCAAGAGATGTTGGAAACAAAAAATCAAACAAAAATTTTAAAAATAGTGTATTTTTCACATAATTGACATTTTGCCAGGTACGGTTTAAAAAATTTTTCAAATGGAAAAATGGGCAAAAATGTGTATTATTTTATTTCTGAAATGAAAAGTAAATTTTACTTAGTTTTCGTTGATAATGGCTTAGACCTAAAATATATATTTTCGCAGATATTTCGACTTTTTCATTACGAACGGTTAAATCAGATAATAATTTATGTTTCGATTTAGGTAGTCTTTAAACTTAATTAAGCAAAGCTGATTTCATATTTTTATCGACTCGAGGTCTCTTCCGATTTTTTGAACTAGTCACCTTACATCACCATATCCACCATCATTAATAACTACGTCAATGTTCTCTCATTCAGTTAAATATTCACACTTAATTCACTTGCTTATTAAATTGCTTGCTTGTTTAATTCACTTGCTTATTAAATTTACAATTTTTCATAACCTGATTAATTCAATAGAGAAATGGAAAAAATTAGTGGTTAGAATTACTGATCTGAAAACATTTTACAACAGTTTTTGCATACAATAGTTTTTGTTTGATTATGTATAATTTCTGTCATGGATAAAAGCTGCCATTTGCTTAACTTGATTGATTTAACCATCCTCTATCTCACAAATAGTAAACAGACAACCCCTAATAGTACTGTTGGCGTTGAACTAAAAAAAACTATAAGGTATTAAATTTTATTGAAAAATGTGAGGAGTTCAATTTAAAAAAAAATCCGTGGCCCAAATATAAAGTTGTTGCGCCAATCAATGTATAGGGAATCATCCCTATACAAAAAAAAGTTCATAAGGACTATATTCGACTTTAATGCATTAATGAGCAAACCTGTATTCGAGTTGTATGCATCCAATACTTAAACAAATAAATTCTTATTGTCATTGATAGTGACATTGACATTAACTAAAACGTATATAAAGGTAGTAGGCCAATATGGGCAAATCGAAAAATTGCTATGCCAAAAATTTTCCGGTTATTAATCGCTAAGTAGTTGCGAGTCAACTGAATTTGTCTCTATTGTTTTTTTCCCGGAGTGCCCTAGACTAACTAGAATAAAAGTATTTAATATTGATAGACCGTCTAAAGTCACTTATTTTTATAGTCGCTAATTAGTTATGATCGAATAACGTCGATACGGTTTTTTTTAAATTACAAGTTGCCCTGTTAAGTTTATATCAACTTAGTAAACAACAGTCAACAATGTCACAAAATTTATTAAAAACCGAATAGATTATCTTACATTACGTAGTTTTTTTGTCGTGAATTAGTTGCGATGAGACTAAGGCGTAAGATATTATTTCGAAAAACCCAGGGCTTCCTTTGCAACGGGTTTTTCCATAATCTTATACAGTACTTGCCAAAAATTGTGCACTATGTGGAAAACCTTTACTGCAGTAAAACGAATTAACTATAAAACATCCTTGTTTACATTTTGATCGTATGATTAATTAATTATTGCAAATTCTAGCCTCGAAAAAACAGACCTACCCTAAAAATCAATTAGGGATTTCAACGATTACTGCCGAAGTTAGCAGAGTGGGGGAGCATTCTGGCGTCAGTAATGGTGGAATTACGGTAATTTTTCAATTGCGCAAGGGCATCTGCATCCCCTGTCTGTATAATACCATCCACCGTATGATGTCTCGTTAATTACAACTGTTGCTCGTCATTTTGAACCGCTGTCAATTAAGGGATGTTTTATTAAAGGCCAGATATTTAATGCGCTACGTACTGGTGTAGGGAGTCTTGTTTTAACAGTATACAGCCCAGAAATGGCGCTTGCATTCAGGAAGCCTGGTGTAAATTTTGATGGCGTATTCTTAGGTTACCATTATAATATAGCATTACTACTAGTAATTTAATCATTATTTTAATAACAATTAAAAATCTTTATTCTAAAATAAATAGGTATTTGCTTATTTCTCTATGTAATGAAATGCTACAAACCCAAGATACTTTTCACAAAACAAATATGAATAGCAAAGAACTTCAAAGCTAATAAATATATCGAAGGTGAAAATTGAAATTTTTTCGAATTTTCGAAAAAACAATTAATACATAAGACCAACAAATGATTTTAGTTTTGACTAAGCAAGCAATTTCTGTATCACTCCCTCTTTGAATGTTTCAGAATTCTATTGTATATGTAATTCAATATTCTCTAGCACATAGCTAAGAAAGTAGTTGTTTTCAATAGGTTCTACAAGATTTTATGCATTTTAAAGTTTAACATCTTCTGGATAACTGTATGCCTAATGCTTTTATATATAATATGTTCAAATAGAACAATTATAAATAGTAGACTAGGTTTGTGTATTCTAAGAATTTGAGTTCCGTCAAAAACTGATGTCATGAAACGTCACTGCAAGTGTTGGAGTATTAATATTTTAAATTCAAGTATAAATGATTAATGAAACAGATCGTACACCACTCTGAAGATCAATGAAGGTGAATGAACTTGTACAACTTCTAAGTAGTTGGTTTCCATGTGTATGTCCAGATATAGGACTGGTAAGTGTATCTTCCTTATTATACGTCTATTTGCTTATTTCTCTATGTAATTAAATGCTACAAGCCCAAGATGTACAAACTATACCTTTTAATACAATAAAATACTTTTTTTCACTATTTGCTGCCACAAAATAATATATTAAACGATCGTACTAACCTTCTCGTGCGTTTACCTATATCTTACTTAAAATGCCATTAATCAAGAAAATTTTACCCATTGGAGAAATTTGTTTCTCAAGTGTTCGCCCCCAAAAGCCAAATTACAAGCATCGAAACATTACACTGGAACATGTTTTAGAAGAAATAGATGACAAATTATTTACTTCCTCCTACAAAACCATTCCTTAGGCCTCATTAAATCCTACAAAAGCATCCCTTAGACCTCATTAAAAAAGAACCAAAAAACTATAGCAATCTTAAACTAGTCTGGAGCCGATCTAGTTTAAGATTTCAAAATAAATTGATATATAGATAAATAAATTCATTGTCCTGCGAATTACAGATGGAATTTTGAAAATGACAAGTACGTATATGAATTAAAAATCTTTCTTATGTTTAATTATTTAATTTTAAATACTTACCAATTTTATCCAAAAGCACATTAAATGTTAGTTGCGTTGGAGATTTTTCAAGTAACCAAATGTACTCGCAAGAAAGATTTAGATTTAGATTGTCGGAGGCTTTGCCCTTATGACGTATAGGCCTCAATATGGGCCAGTCACGTCCCGCCTTTCGAAATCTATATTAGTCCAGTTGACTTAATAAAGACAACTAGATGGCTAGGACATAGTTTTCTAAAGTCCCTGGGTACCAGCATCGGTTGTCCCAGGTGTCGCATGGGCGTTTTCAGGAAAGTGGGGCAATTCATCAGAATATGCCCCGCTGTCTCCTCATCTTCCAAGCACCCTATACACTCAAGGTCTTCCACAAGACCCATTATGTAAAGGTGTCGTCTTAGGTGGCAGTGACCGGTCAGTAAGCCAGTCACCGTTCTTAGATTGCATCTGCTTAATTCCAGCAGCTGTCTAGTCCTCCTAGCGTCGTGACCAGATTTGAGTTATTTAACCTGCCTCATGCCTGGGGCAGTTGTCCAACAATGCTGAGACATTTGTTGAGCTAAAGTCTTCATTGATAGAACCGCTGTGCTTCTGGAGATCCCTATAAATGGTTCAGGCCCAGTAGGTGTCTCTAAAGTGACCAATTTGGCTAACTGATCAGCCTTCTCGTTTCCCGGTTCACCAACATGACCCGGGACCCATACGAGGCGTATATTATTCCTACGAGAGAGCGTCTCGAGGAGAGTCTTCCAGAACCAGTTTTGAGCGCACTTCAACGGCACTAAGTGCCAAAATTCCGCATTACGCATATGGAATAGATTTAAGAAGTCTATCTGGAATACATAACTTTTTATTGAATAATAACCGATTTTAGCCACTATCCATGCTTCCTTCACTAAAATGGTCACGCCGATACATAAGCCACTAGATAGGTTATCGTCAGAAACATTACTGCACGGCACTAGTCTTTCAGTGACAGATAGTAATTCTGAATGAGACAGGAAAATATAGCGAAAGAACATACTGAATAACCTGAATTCCAAACCTAATGCTGAGATAACGTAATAAGTTGAGTCAAAAATGCAAATTAAACTTTTAGGCGCTGGTACGGAAGAAGTGATATATAAAATAACTTTTCCGCACTAGTGTGAAAAAAGAATCTGCATTAGTAAAAGTTGTTTTTTCAGAACGCCCGCGGAGAAATCGTAACGCAGCGATAATTTTGTATGCAACGTTTTTTTATTTTCATTAATCCCGCCCTACCCAGCTGCGGCTAGAACATGGAGCGGCGCGGCGTAAGCATTTATACAGAGAAAGATCCTTTACTTCTTTTAAGCCAGGACTGTCCGACAAATTCCGTGGTGACGTAAAGCGATTAATCTAAAATTGTGTGTCACAAAGCAAAACTTTTCAGCCCGCACGTGGCCCGCTCGACGACCTCTGTAAATGTCAAGAGAATTTACAACAATAGTTGAAGAACTCGCCCCGGAATTCTGTACTTAGCGAAACACGGCTGTCCTGTCAGGGTGTGACCCGCACAATAATTCATAATTCAATAATGGTTTTGCGCCCTCGGGGAGATTCATTTTCAGAACATCAAATATATATGAAAGTTTTGCGTTGCCCGCAGTGAGGCCACCTTAACTGGAAGCTAGAAGTAACTTCTTCCAGAAGGAAAATTCTCCGAATAAACGCATTTTAAGGGTGTACGTTATTACATTAACTTATAGCTACTCCCGTGAAGGCGTAATAGTGTAAGAATGGTAGGAGACGTTTACTGGTCGACGACAATGTTCCGATTTTCCTCCAATAGGTTTGTCCACAAAAAAAATATTATACATTAAAAGTAGTGAGGAATGAAGCTTTTCACCTAATAATAGCAATACTATATCTGTGCCTGAAAAAAAGTCAGTTTAGGTCTGCAGGCGCGATAGATCAACCATATTCCGTACTGTACAGCGTTAGGTTTATCCCGTGAAGTCTGCATATTCACAGTATTATCTAGTAGTGCCTTTATTATTTAGAACGTCAAATTTATATAGTTTGATTATTTCTTGTTGCCAAATATGGAGGATGGTTTCCAGAAAGGAGATGTCACATAATTTGCAGGACGTAGACGTGATTATGGTATCCGATTTTCCCGCGTTAAATACTGACTTCAACAAGCCCCAATCCAGTGGTGTGAAAGCTATTCGGCATAATATAATAACTATCGGCAATAACAATAGCTATCGGCACAAATAACCGGCCTGTCCTAGCTCATAATAGTCACTAACCTTACTATAACATCCAGTCTGACACACATACAGCTGGCATGTGATGTCATCCGCCTAGTCTCGCTCGCGGGAGCATTCTCCTAGCCTCGCCGCGTTGGGGTAATTGCTATTACGAATAACGCAGAAAGTAAATAACTATTATTTTTTTTACTTTATATGGGTTTATAATATCCATAGATCTATCATTTTCAGTTGAAAGCAAAATTTTGTGGACAGATCTATTTGTAGAGAAATCCTCAGTAGTTTTGGTACTACAACAGCGTTAGAAATCAATTTCAGCACATTTTTCTATTAACACTTCTTGGTAAGATATCTAGATGAATACTTCACACTGCATCCAATCACTGCTGTTGTTCCACAAGATAGTGCCCTGGGGTCTGTTCCGTTCATTATATGTTGAGATTGTTTAAAATTTTTATTATTATGAATGCATTTTGTTGTTTATTTACTTTACAGTAGCCCCACGTTGGGATTCAATTGAAAATGTTGGTTTATATGGGTTTTAATTATATTGTATATGTGTTGATATTAATTAATGATATAGCCTCACGTTGGGATAGCCAATTGACAAGTATGATGTACGTATAAATGTATTAGTTTATATGATATATAGTTGCCATACTTTGGGTAAGAGAATTGTGAAAGATTATTTTACGTGATTTTACTTATAAATGATTAATAGAGAAATTCAATGGATAGCTTAATGTTATAGATAGAGTAGATAATAATACTTAATTTAATTGCTCATGTAATCGGTAGACTCTTATTATTATTATGGGCGACAGTTTACAATGCTAGTCAACACTTTACATTGACAATTTTCTTTACTGGCAAAGATTGTTGCATATAAATGTTTTAAATATTTTTTTAATTTATGGAAGAAAATATGTTGATTCGCAATTTTAATTAGCTCATATCTGTTTGTTAAAATTGATATCTGTTCAAAATGATTGGTTAATACTTAATAATATTAACAGAAAACCTAAATTAACCTACGACACCCACTATACCTTAATTACTATAAAAACATGGGATATTTTAAATCCTTAAAATAAAAATAAACAATATGTATGGCAATATTCGAATAAATAAAGCAGTATTTTTTGAAAATTTAAGAATGGTTATGAGAGGGATTAAAGTTTTTTGTTACCTTTATTTTTAATCATTTGTAAACAAACCCGAAACAAATCACACGCGCACTTCACTGTTTTTCTGATGGATATCTCATTCTGCTTGCTCGTACTTACTCTGGCGTACATATAAGACTATCTAGGACACCCTAGATATGTTTGCTGTTAGGTTCTTGTTATTACCACTAAAATCCCTTAATTTCTACCATACAATACTTCTTACACTTATTTCTACTTTAGTATGCAAACTTTAACAATTACTATTATTTTTACCATTTAATTATTTAAATCTCTTTTAGAAAAGCTCTACACGAGGCTACAGGCTCTAGTGCCAAATACGTACTTTCTTGCATTATTATGCATTACTAAGGAAGTCCCTGCACAGAAACAAAACAAACTTCCGTAGTTTCGTATACATATCCGGCAATAGTTGTTAAAATTATCCCTAAGATAATCATAATAATAAACTATAAATCATATTTTAATATAAAGCCACTTCTATTTAAAATAATAAAATATTTAAAGCCTAATTTGAACCTCACCTAAGCTTATGTATAAGTTTATGTGCTCTGATTGAACATAGTGTTCAAGTAAGTGATATTTTTTTAACCAAAATCTTTAAAATTTCATAATTGATCAAAGTACCGGGAAAACATAGAACTTCTAGATTGTTCACAAGTTTGTTAACTGGGGCCCATTCAACAAACTATTTTGCAGATTCAGCATATCAAAGTAAGTACCTTCAAAGTTGTTAAGCATCTCTGTCTAAGAAACCCTAAATGAAATGTGGATGTGTTAAACAGCAGTGTTGTGTGAAACAATGACTAAACTTAGGTACGTTTACAATTATGTAAAACAATAATTAGCACTTTACAGTCTCTTTTATATTCACTATCCGCTTGATGGTAATTCACTGTACTACTTACCGCCGACACTGGTTTATATATATGAAATAGTAGTTTGTCGATATTTCTGAACTCATTTAACCCTCCTCGGTGTTTGGAGAAACGTTATCTCGGTGACGATAATGCTCAATGCACATCTTAACCTGTGGAATATATGTAGTACCCTCCCTAGTATCTCTTAGAGCTAGTGGCCGGTAGATGTTTGAAGATGTTTTCATTTGGAAAGTCTAACACTGTCTCGTGTTGTCGCCGAGAGGAAAAATACATTCCAGAAGTGCTTGTTTTAGAGTGATTTTTATTATGGATATATAAAATGGATGCGTCGTCTGAAAGTACCTACAATAGTATTATGTAATTATGTAATAAATATACATACTTATTTCAAAACAAATATGTCATTAACATTGCTATTTGGAATAAATGTATGCGAGTTCTCGTTATACCTACAATTATGTTAATGTAAACACTAAAATACCATATTCCACAGTATTCCGTTAACATATCGATCTGTTTGTTATTGTTAACAATCAACATGGAGGTCACCTGGCGTTGAAAACTCGTCAGGTAGGTAGATATGTATATAAGTGTAGTTAGAAACATTGGTGTTCAAGTAATAGATACAAATTGTGTGGGTCTTATATCATTTAGACACAGAAGATGTAAGTACGCTTTGAATAATGCATTAGTATTACCTTTATTATTAAGTAGACGTAGTGATTAAACATATTAATTTATTTACACCAGAAGAATTAACGTGAACGTTGATTAAGTAGAAGATAATTAGAAGAAAAGTAGTTATTTTTTATGTTGCTAAGACATCAAATGCCATGATATATGAAATGTAGGTGTGTTTTAGTATGCAGGTATGTTTTAGTTATTCATTCACAAAGGAAAAGGTTAAAAAAAATATCCATAACTTCAGTTTTACCGGCGCATTGACAATCCTAGATATTATTCCTATTAAATTAAATTTTTACGATCTCATTGACATCTCATCATGAGTACATGATACTGAGTTTATACAGTTCCAAAAAGAAAACGATAAAAAAAGTTTTGTTTTCTGAGAAGTTATTATTAATATATATAAAATATATGTATATATATATATATATAT
Source organism: Tetropium fuscum (assembly GCA_964058915.1). Classification (NCBI taxonomy): domain Eukaryota; kingdom Metazoa; phylum Arthropoda; class Insecta; order Coleoptera; family Cerambycidae; genus Tetropium; species Tetropium fuscum. The sequence goes on from CAXKVY010000040.1 coordinate 24,128, forward strand.
ATATATATATATATATATATATATATATATATATATATATATATATATATATATATATATATATATATATATATATATATATTATAATGATAATTTTTATATAGGGTAAACTCAATTAGAGATAATTTTTAATTTTGAAAATATTATAGAAAATTTTATACGAAATATACCTTTTTATACCCCTTATGCTCCGGCTATGTTCGTGATTTCAAAATACCTACGTTCTCCTATAAGTAGTGGGCTCCAGAAGCAAAATGAGAGAAAATCATACACTCGATACACAAAGAAAGATTAGAAATTCTAAATTTAACACTTTTATTTAAATAAATTAGATGATTACGAATAATTATGGTTAAATAATCAATTAAGTTTAAATTTAACAGAACTGTCAGATATGTCAAATTCTAAAATTTAGGTTAAGGATAGAGTGATCATAGGGACTCGTATTTTAAGTATCATTTTCATTTTATTATCATACAAGAAGATAATAAAATGAAAATGATACTTAAAATACGAGTCCCTATGATCACTCTATCCTTAACCTAAATTTTAGAATTTGACATATCTGACAGTTCTGTTAAATTTTATGGTTAGGTCCAAAAGTTTTCAATAAATTGTAAGATCTTTGATATATATTTAAATTTGTTTAGTCATGACTAATATGCATAAAATTATAAGTAAGGTACCTTTACTTTTTTGACGGTTGATTTAATTAAGATGCCACTATGAATCCTCAGCTATGAATCTTCCGCTATGAATCCTTATCTATGAACCCTCGCCTTTGAATCCTCGGATCTGTCTCAGTACTTCTCCAAACTCGTACCTATAATCACCTTCTCACAGCTCCTTATAACTTTTATATATAATCTCTTGCAATTCTATCTTCTTTACAGCTTAATACATCCAATTTTATTTTCTTTATTTTCAATTCCCGTGTCTATTTTCCCAATATTACTAAATATTCTTCTCACAGCTCCTTATTTCTTTTATATATAATCTCTTGCAATTATATCTTCTATTCAGCTTAATATATCCAATTATATTTTTCTTATTTTTCAATTCCCCTGTCTCTATATTTTCAATCTCTATTTATTCATCTCCTTGGTTCCCTTCTTTTTTCTTTTATGGCTTCTTGATTCTATTTCAATTTTTATCTGTATGGCATCGTTATACCTTTACTTTGTCTACTATATACTATACATGTGTACTAAATACTATACCTACCTACTATTAACATTCCTATTTCTTATTGAGTACCTAAATGATATCATTTTCTCTTCTATCATACATATTAACAGCTACAATATATGATTTAGTATTGTTAATCATCTATATCTACTAAATTCTTAAATACAATTATTCAACGAGAACTCTTTATATGATAATTTTATGATAATACATAGACTTATAGACAAAATTATAGACTTTCGTTATTATTTACATGCTTTCTCGAATTGTTACTAATTTCCCTCATTATATATTTCACGATAACTTTTCTGTACAGGAAACTGTTGTTGCCAATGTTTGCTTCCGTCCTCCTCAGTGCTGCTATAGTATCAGCTCGAAAACAAACATGTAAGTGTTTCGAGGGCTTCAAACCAGAACCCGAGATACATCCAGATCATTGCAGAGGGGACAAACATAGCAGAATATTTTCTTGTAACGATGAACAACCTCCGCTATGTAGATGCAAACATCGCGGGGAAGAAGTGGTCCTGGATCTAGGAGAAACTAACTGCATTGATCCTATTGATCTTAATAAACAATACGACAGTCTTAACTGCGAACCTACAGATGAATGGGAGGCGTACCTTGCCAAGCATCCAACCAAAAGGATTTATCATTAATTTTTCGTTTTAATTTATTCGTTTTATGCCTTAGTTGCTTTATTCAGTGATATTGTAATTTGATTTATTCAGTAAACTTGACAAATATTTATTTTGTGTTTATTATTCTTCCTATACAGGGTGTCACAGGTATCATTTTAAGGTAAAAGGGTCCCTTTAACAAAATGGTAGCAATTTATAACAACTCTATATTTTAATTGACGTTCAATATTTGTTTTATTATTATATTTATTTCAATTATTAGGATACTTATTTTAATATTATTGGTTCTAGGAAGGTTGTAGGAAATAGGAAACCATTTCCATCATTTGATTTAAGTAAGAATTTAAATCATTTGATTTTCTATTTTATTGCTTTAAATTAAATTCACAAAATTTGTAAAAACATTTATTTTAGGGCAAAAGATAATATAAAAAAAGAAAACATATTTTACTTGAAAAACAATAAAAATAAAAATAGAAAAATATTATATTATACTTTAAAATAGCAAAGACATTATTTAAACAGATAATCAAAAATAAAACATATTAATAATAACCAAAAAATTTGATATACTTAATAAATCTGACATTAAATAAATTGTTTTATATAAGAAATCGTAATTTTTTATAGGTACCCTGTTTCTAGGTGTACTTGAATAAAATTAAAACACTTTTTAACTTAATGGCGTTTTTGGGACCTTTACCTTTTTTTATATACCCACCCCAGTTTATATACAACTGGATATTATGACAAATGTATCGTATTGACTAGATTGATCTATTGACGAATAAAAAGAGTATTATTTTAATAAAAAACGTGTAAAATTGTGTACCATTAAGTCGTATAAAAAGACCAGCCTACAGGATGAATAGATATTATCTTCTATTATGAAGATATAGTCTGCCAATGCCTACCACCATCGATAACACCTGATAACTGATGAGCGTTTTGGTACTGGTATGAGTAAATAGATGTTTTAAGATATTATCGCCCTCAAAAAGCACACACAGGAAAATAAAGTAGGTTCACACCCTATCAGATAATACAGGACCGGTTTGTACCAGCAAGACTAGATCTACCTGAGCTGGGATGAAAAAGTGGTTTCGGAATTTATACCAGGTGACAGGCTAAAATCAGTGAACACATTTTAAATTTCTCCGCTTCACCCCGACGAATTGGTTACTTCAACTCAATCCGAGACGAAACAGTAGGAACTTAAAGCATATCCTAAAAATTGTACGTATCAGTATCGTATCGGATTACGTTACTGAGGAGAAATAAGTTAAAGCTGTTCGTTTCTGTCGTTCTGTCGCCGACCACAATTTTTTTCTCAAAATAAATACTCAAGATGGCAGGTCCAAGATTACGGACGTTTCCGTCAACTAATATATACTATAAAAAAATGGTGATAGGACAGAATAGGACCAATTCTGTCCTATCACCATTTTTTTCCGGCAGATCAAATGGTCCAGATGGGCGGCCATAAGATTGCTGAGCATTGTGCCAAACAGTTTCTCGAAACTGATAAATGAAAATCTGAAACGAAAAACATATATAGTGGAGTACCAGAGGGTACAGTTTTAGGTCCTTTCCCTTTTCAACTTACAGAGTTAAACAATGCTAATGTAATAATGATTAATGAAGATCTTAATCGTTCAGCTCAATTTCCAATTTTGAATACTAACCTTCATTAGTAAAAACCATAATTTTAGAACCGCAAGTATTTTTATATCCAAGTATTATTTTAGAATTATATCTTTCAATTTGTTTGTTTTTAGAATCTAGATATTTGCGGTTTTAGGAAAAAGAATCGTATACAGAAATTAATCTTTCACGTGGCCATTTGTGTGTAGGGATTATTACTTATTATTTCTGTGTTTCAGTCGGAAAAATACCCAAGGAAAGAAAATATGCGACACACGCAGCATAATTCAAACACGTTTATATTTTCGTAAAATAATATTTACAAAACGAGTACAATAAAAAGATAACAATTAACAAAACAAAAAAACGATACCATTTTCAAGAACATATCAGACAATTTACATCATGTATTTGTCAATAAATAAAATTTAACAATTGGATATCTGTGCCGAGTATAGGGGGAGTCTCTAATAATATAAATTCCGATAGATAATGCCTTTCGAATAAAACCGCCCTTATCATATGGGGTCTGCATTGTATAGGCAGGTATAAAAAGAGGATGAGATGTAAGAAATACATTCCCTGTGTTGCCTCAACTGTCTTCAGACCGACAAAATGTGAGTACCTTTCAAAACATATACTTAAGTTATTTTAAAATGTCCTTTTTACATAGTTTCTGGATAGTTATCTGCATGTGTTGATTAATTATATTAATATAGATATTTGGTATTTGTAAACAGCAATTGTTCTGATACTTTTGGATTGTACTTTTGAATATATATTTTCAGAGGTTGTAGGTATATTAGAAATAAATATGCCCTTCTCATTTACTAAGGTAGTTGTTCAAAAGTATTTTATTGTGAGTCGTGGTCATATTAATGTATACTATTTTATCCTCCTGCGTACGTTTTAGTATATTACCATCATCAGGGCTACAAATTATTGAATAGTAAAAATATATTTTTTTAAAATTTTACATTGTTTACTTACATTTGAGTTTTAATGTTTAGTTTTAATATATATAATTGCATGTTTTAATGTGTGATTAGTTTGAATGTTTTGATACAACAGTTGTCTCTTACTCTGTCTCTGAAGTCCCAACTTCGTCTCTGTTTCCAATAATGAATATAGGCAGTTCGGATTTCGTTTATTTTATCCGGGTGATAAGGAAGGATACAATCTGAATTCGAGTTTTTCTAAGTAACAATTAATTTATTTCCTTTTATATCTGAATTATGATTATTAATTATTGATTATGTTAACTTTAATATGTGGCATACTAGAGATGTAAATATGAATTTATCAATTTACTCGTACTACATTGCTGGCCAATAGGTTGGAATAATTAAAAATTTTAATGTAATTTTGGATGCATATATCTTCTGAAAAATATAGACTATCAAAATACAGTTTTCAGGACGTTTTTGGAAATTTCATTGGTAATAAAGCTCCTAAATAACATGTTTCTATCGTGCTCAAAAAAGTAATACGGGGTGTAAACTAAACAAAATCTTATCAAAATCTGTTCTTCTCGAGCTCCAATTATTTTTTGCCGCTCTCCATGATACAAAAGGTTAACATCACCTGTTTCATCAAACCACTTTTTTAATTTGGGAATCAAACTTTGGTTAACGCCATATATCCTAGCAACAGCATGTTGCGTAAAACCATCATTTTAGGGATTTACCGTGCAATTACAACGAAATTTTAATTATTGTAGTTCTAAATCGATCAAGAAAAATAAAAAAACCGTTTTGAGATATTTGTTCTAGGTTTCCCCTCACAGATTTAAAATCTTTAAATTATCGTTCATTTTAATTATACTGTGCAAAACCACAGCTTATTTATAGCTTATTTACAGACACTGTGACACAGACATTGTGTGACACATGCTTATTAAATGTTTTCCCAGGCACCCTGTATATGAAATGACAATTCTAGCTACTGACAGAGAGGCATGCAGAGAGGCATGCTTGAAAATAAGAAAAAATCCATTAATTACTTTGTTTTTAAACTACAGGAGATGCATTTTCAAAAAAATGTCCATATTTCAACAAAACCCTCATATATTCGAAAATAAGCGAGTTATCAAAAAACGGCACGATCCTTTTTTTCGAGTTGGTCCATAGGTTACTCTGGTTTAAACATTTTATCTCGATTTTGGTTCTCCTAAATTCTCGGTACAAATGAAATTTTAATTTTTTTGTAGGGGTTTAGTTTAGTATATTCTTACATTGAGTAACAAAGTATTTTTCTAACTTTTGCCGTAAAAAGTCATCTCATTTGTACTTACTTAGTAGTAACGGACACCCTATATATGTAAACTTAAATTGAAGTATATTTTTATGGGTTTAAACACCGGCACATTTTTTTGTGAAGAATACTTTCTTTCCGTAAAATGACAAATAAATAAGTTTCAACCACAACCGTGGACTTCTCTTTTCAACTACATCCGTGGATACTATACATAAATATATTTACAGACAATTTTCAAAATGCTCTAATACGTTGTTGATTTTAGACTTATATAAAATGACATAATAATAGTGATAGTATAGCGAAGAAACGTCTCACAAACTTTCAGGATACTTACACTTTTTCTTCCCTGTTGAATCCTTCTTATGGGCGCCAGTTCTATGAACACTAATTTATAATTTGAGAAGCATCAGTGAGAACATGAGTACCCTATCGTCTTAGAGGGGGCCCAATAAGGCCTATATAAATATTTTGCAAGATTAGAATTTTTAAAACTGAAGTTATTTTCCAAACAGCGATAGAATCTATGATACTACTATAATTTCTTAAATCGATTGAATTTCAATTTGTCTCAAATTGTAGGATTTAAATTGTTTTTTGAATAGTTTCAAAATAATAATAAGAAAGAAGAAGTAATTTATATGTGACTATTTTTATTGTCATAGATTATGAAACAAATTCTGAAACTTATAAATACCCTACGCAAACCTACGTAACTTATTCTACTACATGGGGCTAAGCCTCTGGTACAATATATCCTTAAAACTAGCAAAGTTTGAAATGTTTGTTATCTTAGAAGTTTTATGTTAATCCTTTTAATTTGCGATTCACAAACACATAGCACTATTTTCCACGACACTGGTTTGTTAACAGCTGATGCTGGACTCTGGTGGTGTCATCTAGCGGATGCCGCCGTACCTACTATCTCTGGAACGCTGCTACTACTTGCCGTGCTTTCTCTGGAACGCTGCTACGATTGCCGGAACTTTTTTGTAGTATATCTTTACCCTCAAACTGTGGTACGTCAGATTCTGCACGTTTACTGCTTCCTAATACTTTCTTATAAAATGACTTATTTTTCCTTATACTGTTCACCAAAGTTTTCTGTAGCTGGGGACGCTACCAAGCCTCTACTTCTCACTTGTTAACTTCGACGAAAGCACTTAAAATTAGCAGTTAAGTCAGCTTTAAGTAAGCAGTTATTTCTGCTTTAAAACCTTTCCCACTGGCGTTCTACTTACTTATTTGTAACTATTTTTAATTATTAATATTAACAAAATTTTATAATAGTTATTAGCGGAGCCGTTCTCTCCTTGAACGCTATAGCTATACTTTACTGCATTGTTATATGTAACCACGGATATGCCGTATAGAAAAACAACTGCACTTCCTGGTTACCATTTTCTTTCTTATTATTATTATTATACAATCTGGCCAATCAGATTAATGCCTATTATTTGATTTATTTAATTTTACGTCTAACTCTTACAATTTGAACTTCACTTGATTTAGTTTTGGATTTTAAACATTAACTATACATAAACAAAACTATAATCAGAATCATTTTCTGTCGCATAACTTCGGTGTTTATTTTAGGCGTCATATCTACATTCTACATTCTACATTCTGCGTTTTGCTTCTAGATTACCGATTCTCGGAATCCGTTTCTACCATAATGCTTTCGCATTAATCTTTTAATTTAGACGTAGTTTATTTATGCTCTATATTTTCGTTTATCTCTCTCTCTCTCTATATATATATATATATATATATATATATATATATATATATATATATATATATATATATATATATATATATATATATATATATATATATATATATATATATATATATATATATATATATATATATATATATAGTGTGAGATTGAGTATTTTTTAGGCAGTGGTCTTTCCCGCGAATATCTGTAAATACAGTTTTGTTTTTTTTCAGGCACGCGGGATTTTGCCTCGCGGCCGCCTTCCTGGTTGTCTCTCTGACCGCTGCTCCCCAGCAAGTATGCAACTGTTGGGAAGGATTCAAGCCACTTCTCACTAGGGACTTCTATTTATGCGAGAACATGAGGAGTTACAAAACGCACGCCTGCAACTTGGAACAACCCCCGATATGCACCTGTACTGTGGACGGGAAATGGGTAGAGCTCGATATTGGCGAAATGAGTTGCATCGACGATGATGTCACATACGACAGTAGTATATGCGGGTTTTTGGATGAGTGGGAGGCGTATTTTAGAAAGCATCCGGAGCTCAGAGTACATCGTAGCCATGGATTCTAAATTATGGTTGAATAATATACTGAGTTTTTTTTTATAAATCGTACCTACATATCTCCAATTCTTTGTTTGCCGCCAAATGGATTTAAAGAAATGATTGCTTATATTCTTTTAATAGTTAAATTTAATATCTACCTACCACGTTTTACTTATTTATATTTTGGTTTTTCTATTTGTATATATATGTACTACCACCAAGGAGGTATATATGTATAGAGAAACATTCAATGGATTGAAATTATTGGGTATCATTTTCATAACAAGATTTCAATTACATATATAAAGTTGCAGACCATATTTAGTAGTCTACAAAAAAAAACTATTAGAAATTTTCTTACTTTTTTTTGCTATTTCCTTACACTGAAATGAATTTTGTACCTCGAGCCCTTCTTTGAGAAACAACAATCTTAAGTTAGTAGTTCACGCAATTTTTCGGCTATTAAGTCACATACGACAATGATAATCTGGTGTACCCCAGGGCTCTGTACTGGGCCATTTATTTTTTAATATATTTATAAATAATATCGTAAGTAAATTAGATGTAATCTGTCTCTCATATGCTGACGATGTCAAACTGTATAGCAGGATTAATGACGATTGCATTGAGTTACAATTAGCGTCAGATAGGACCATCCACTGGTGTAATAATAATAATAATAATAATAATTTGCAATTCAGCATAAAGAAGGGTATAATGTGTTATCATACTCCAACCTATACAATATAATTATTCAATCAGCAACGTTGTTCTTACTAGACTTCACATATTACGTGACCTAGCCATAACATTTGATAGTAGATTATCTCTTTTTCAGCTATGACGTGTATGACATCGTACGGATACAATCGTACGGATCAAATTAATGTGCTACAATAGTATTAGCTATTAGCTATAAAAGTATTAGAAAGAAAAAATATATGATAACCATCAAATTTCGTCACCATCATCGTCGTCATTATCATCATCTTGAGATCTCGAATCAAAATTAATAATTACCGATCCAACCTCATCGTAGCGTACTTCGCGTTACCAATCTTTGTTAACAATATCTTCTCCATGTCTAACACAATTTTCTAAATTATCTAGAGTAATTTGATTCAAAGCCTTTTGCCACATCTCTAAAACTTGTTTGTCTCTGTAACCAACGTCATCAAAATCTCGATCACAATAATCTTTACAAATGCTCCACACTAATTCTATTGGATTATATTGGCAATGGTAAGGTGGTGATGGTTTTGTTAGAAGTTCATCTATGGTATATAATCTCATATCATCTTTCGAAAATATTATGCCTTCACAAGAAACCCATTACTTTAGGCTTATTTTATTCCAGGAAGCAGTTGGAATTGGCTATTCCAAGAAAAAATGGTAGGACGCATTATCTATCACCACTATCGAGGGCTCAGTAAGATTTAAAATCAGTTTTTCCGAAATCCATTTCTTAAAAAATTTTTTGGTCCGTGTGGCTTGTTTTACAACTGCTTGCACTGTTATCTTGCCACGTTCTTTTAAATCCTCCTTTTTAAAAAGTTGGGTTATATTTTACGTTGTTCACGTTGTGCACGATTTTAATAATACTGTCAAATTACTATTATGTCAGATTATAGTTTGAGTACCTCTACATTATTTGATCACCATATTATAATGTACACACTTACAATTGATAATTTAGAAAGCGTTTCTTCCCACTTCACAGTCTAGCGACACGCAGGTTAGTAGCAGGACAGAGATTTATTTCCAAGCTACTGCACAGCATGATTGATTGTCCTATACTGCCGAATTTCTGAAATTTTCATGTACCTTGTATATCATCTCTTTACTTACGTAATCATTGTATAAATTTACAAACAAATTCTCCTCTCTTTCACTACTTAATATAATACTTATTGTTATCGGCACCATAATTAGTTACTTTAAAAGTAGTTTCAGAATCCATTGCCACATTTTCGGTTCGAATCGTTACCGATACTTGTTTTCTCGAAAACGGCTGAGGTACAAAATCCGTTTCAGTGTAACAATATAGTAACAAAATCTTTGTTTTTTTGCAGTCTGGTAAAAGTCAATTTTATATACATATTTCGATTTTATGTAAAGTTATGGATAAAAAAATCACAATTTAATTAAACTTATCGATTTACAAGATATTTGATGGGTAATTAAATATAAAGCACGATATCTACTATTCGCTGATGGTTACGATTAATTCACCCAATTTTATAGCATACCTAGTAGTTAAAATCAATGCCCTTTAGGTATATGTGAAATTCTCCACGTGCCGAGCGTTAGCAATAATTAATGATATTCGTGATAAATTGATTCCTGTAATATAAAAGTTTGGTAGTTCCAAATCACTCAAGGTCCCTATCACCATTACCGTTCGAGATTAAGTTAACGATACAGAGGTTGACAAATACTGAGGTAGCAAATAGTCCATACAGTGGGAACCAAAAGTCTAAATACACATAACTACATACATATTTGGAGTATATAATTAAACGTTTATTAGACGTATATGCTCCACTAAGAAAAATAAGTCAACAAAAATGCAATACTAACGCCAAATATGATATACCGCCAAGAACATGAAGTCTAAAATAGGTATGTGATATAAACGATACATTGTGTAAGTTTCTGGTTCTATTAGAGGAATTTTTAAAACAATTACAATTTTCGATTCCATCTGAAATGCTTGTCATCGTCTATAAGTGTTGTTATAATGTCATTTAGAGGGTTATCGTTATAGTCAAGAGCTGTTTTGATGGGCTCCAAATATTTGTATACTCGTAGAGTCCATTTTTCGTTAGAAATATTTACATACTTTCCTCGTGGTAATATATTCCTACCGTATTATTAATTTGTGTAATGGTGAATTGCGTGGTCGCTGCTACAAGTAACAGACAACCTGAAAATACATTTTAATTTTCAGAATATGGTTTGAGTCTATCGAAATTAATTTTGGTAGTTTGGATAGTTTTAGGGTTATAGAGTGACGCAGAGTTTTTAATGTTTAATGGAAATTAAGAGACATATCTCTTATTTTCCATTAATCTTATGCTAATATATTTTTTAATTTGCGTTCCTTTTACATATACTCTGTCTCCTGTAAATTTTCTATTACGTGTTTATCGCATCGGCCTTTAGCTTTTTCTTTTTGGATGATAGTTTTAACACATGCTATTTTATAATAATATGACATACGGTTAATTAAATCTCGGAATTATTTAGATATTAATTCTTTTTCGTTGAACTATTTCAAAAACTATCTATATAGCGTGAAACCATGAGCTTTATTTGCTGAATTATTGTAACACATTACGGCATAAGGAAGAACTGTCAGTGTGTGTCCGTTGGGATTCTTCGATTTATTAACTCTAATCATTTCTAATAATGTTGCGTGAAATATTTCTACAGATCCATTTGGGGATGACTAACGCTAGAAAACGTGATTTTAATATTTTATAAGGTGCATAATTCCTTAACTAATGCATTATTAAATTCAGTACCTTGATCGCAATGTATACGTAGTGGTGTGCCGTAGTGCTGAAAATATACGAGGAGCGTATTTACTATAGATTTTGCTGATTTTTCTTGGATGGAATAAGCTTTCGTAAATTTTGTTAACTCGTCGCGAATGGAAAGTACATAATTTCGTATTGGTATCTCTAATATATCTATATTTGTTCTTTCAAGTGGTGTTTTAGGGGTTTCTCTAGTATACTAGAGGGTTATCTAAATTTTTCTAAATAAATTCAAAAGTCTTTTTTGCTTTGTGACATCTGTGACAATTTTTTATATAATTTTCTGCATCTTTAGTTATACCTTTCCAGTTATATTTCTACTTCTATATCTCTACTTCTACGAATAGTTTCATTAAGTCCGCTGTATAAATTTGCTTTTCCTGAGAGAAATAGATTAAGTATTATTGGAATTTCATCATTATCTGGAGTTTTAACTATATTTTGAGATGCTGTGATTTTTTTTGTGAACATTTGAAGACATGGTAAATTTAAGTTATTTTCAACGAAATACGTAAGTACCTATCTGAATCGTTAAATACCTTTTGATCTCTAAACAATGTGGCAAAAAGCGTTTCTATGACATCTTCTGCTACATACGGTAATGGAATCTGTAATATTTTCCATTCCTTACGGTTTTACTTATTAGAATATTAATTTTGTTTTCACGAAAGTATTACGGGGTAACGTCAAATATTAGAAGAATGATGCATTTTAGAGATAACAGTTTATCAGATCATCAAAGATTTTTAAAAGATTTATTTACATGTAACTAGGCAGAAAGTGGATTTAGAAGGACTAGACAAAATGGCTAGTCTTGACTAGACAAAATGGATTGTAGTGACTGACAAACTACACAATACAGCAACTGCTTCTATAAAGGGAGGAAAAAAAGAGCATTTATAGAAAAACAATTTTAGATAAATAATTATAAGAATTCTAGTTTTATGGAAAACTTTAGATAAATTAAATATTCATAAAAAAACAAAAATTAGTGACATCCCTGAACAACTACAAGATCCAGATAAAATTTAGCACGTCTCCACTAATGCAGTACGTACCTAAACAAATCTAATGCAGATAATGAAATAATTGCATTTTTTAAAAGATAACAGAGACGTTCCAGTTTGCACAGATGTCCAGTATAAGTTTTAGATGCAACGAAAATTATTAAAACAAATGCAATGGGTGTGGCTGAAATAATTTGTGAAATGCTCCATATATATTTACCATATTGCTTGGTTTCAGTAACACACGTAAAATTTTCCTTAAATACGAGTCTATTTCCTGAAACATTCTTTAATTTAGTCACTAATAGCATTAAATGATTTAAGGTCCATAAGATTACTTCATTGCTTTTGCTTTTTAACTTGGACTACTTTCTGAACATGGACTTTCTCCAAAATTTTAGAAAATACAGTAATTATTTTAAAATTTTAGTAGTCCATGGTCAGAAAGTAGTACAAGTTAAAAAACATATAGATGCATTTACGGTACTGGCTCACCTCTACCAAATTTGATTGCGAGCAAGGATAATCCTGTAATAATCACAGGATTTGCAATTATTGCAAAAACCACACCGAATTAAAGCGAACGCATTTGTCAATACTTCCCATTTCGGAAAAGGATAGAGAGGCCATCTAGATCGCCTCATCTAATACCGCTAGATTCTACTTGCAGTTACCTCATGTCATGATTAAATTCAGTTAGCCCGCCCTAAAAAATCCCTGAGGTTTTTCATGGTGACACCATGGTATTAATCTGACTCTAGTTGAGTGGCCAGCTAGAGCTCCTGACCTAATGCCTAATTTCTAAAATAGTCTCCAAGCTTCCCTATCTTCCAATCTTGTGAAATCAGCTATTATATCGAAATTGTGCATTTGTGAAATAACATTTAACCTAGTCCTGATATTCCAGTTTAAAAATCGTGGTTAAGAAAGCGTTTTGTCTCATTACTCCCGAGGGCGGAAGCTCTTTCGTGGCATTCTGGAAATGGTCCGGTAACGAGTTTAATGAAAGTATTGTCTTCCTCTCTATCTAAAAACAGCACGCGATTTTGATTAAAGGGTTTCGCTGAAAAGGTGCGCTAATACCCCAGAAGATTCGAGTCGGAATAGTCGACAAGGATTTGCCGCCTGGTCGGAGGGCGTAATGATAGAAGGGATTAAATCCTCCTGGGATGCTTGAACGCTACCCCTAAACCGTTTAGTGTCCCTGCATCTTATATAGAGATTTATGAGGAGTTCCTTTACTCTATTTTGGTCAGTTTAGTGATTCAAATCGATTTTAAGGGAAATTTATTCCCCTGCTTGTTTTATGGAATTACCGAATTGGGGCCAGGAACTCTAGTGACCTACACTGAGTAGAAACTGTTTAACTGTATGAGATGAAAATGCCCAGACTAAACCGATGTCTATTATAATACACTAACCGTTTCTTTTATTGTATATTAGGTTGATTATAAAAAAAATGGATTATTGTTGGCCCTTTGGAGTAGGTTCTAGAGAGGGAAGAATGATATATCGGCTATTTTTACACTCACCAGATATTTAGAGTGTTTCACAAATATAAGATATACCATAATACAGGATGTTGATATATAAAGTAATACATGGAAAGTGGTTGGTTGTTGTTTATCCCAGTTAATACAATTAATTGTGTTTGGATAATTTTCGATATTGCATAGCATAAATTTGATAACTATTAAAACATAAAATTAACATAAAATACAAATAGCACTATAGTAAAATATCAAATTTAATTAATACTTGGGGTGTGAAATTTTCTTACCGAATAACACAGGAGCGTAAATTATTCCTGGAAATTTGTTTTGGGGCACGAATATTTTAAGAAAGTTATTCTTGACCTCAAAAAAATTTCCTGAAATAATTTGAGGTCTTGTGACATTATAAGTGACAATATTTACGTCAAATGAGAGGCAACAGAGTATTCCAGTGACAATGTTTATGTCAGATAACCGTAAAAAAAACTCTGAATTTTATTTCAACAAGAACAATAAAACTGGTCCCAATTTGACTTATGGCATCTTTTTGTATTACTTGAAGTAGAATTTGCTACTTCTTCGCGAATTGTAGATACTTAATCGTTGTTACCAAACCGGTTCATTTTGGAAATTACGGCATTGATTGGCAGTTAATTATATACTATTTGATTTTCTTTCAAAATTAACATCCTTGTTTCTTTGAATTTTCCTCCGATTACAACTCGTGCTTTTATCTTTCTTCAATATTTGTCATTAATTCATTACTCGTTGCTACTGTTTTTGAAAAATAATTACCGCTTCGTGTTCGTAATTATTTTCGTGACAGCAGCAACTCATATTCAAAATGACAAATATTGTCAGCCAAACCCAGAGCACTTGTTGTATTATATATGACGAAGGCGAAGATTTCAGACTGTTTTTGATAAGAATCCAACAACACGGAAAGCAATATGAAGGTGTGCTCCAGTTTTCGGAATATTAGATCGAAAAAAAAGAGTGAATAAAAATTAACAAGTAGTCCAAGCAATGGATACAAAAAGGGGTTTTATTCGCAAAAAGTCGGAGTCGGAGAAGTGGAAAAATCGGTGAGATAGTGACATAGGTCACCTGATGGGTACACCTCAGGTTGCGACATCGAGGTTTTTCCGCTCGATGGGTGGAAAGAGGAAATTCTGCGTCGCGACGCTGTTAGGGAAACTGCGCCATTGTGGTAAGCGCTATGGAAAAAAAGTTTATATAAAATATGTAGAGAACAAAATTGTGCACAATTTTGGTGCAAGAAGTTCAGGTGAAGGAAATCCAAGGATCCAGTGAATTAGAACGAGACATATTTCTCTATTAAGTGTCTGGTGTGGAGCCAAAAATCTAAACCCCCAAAAATATATCATTTTTTCTTCGTAAATTCATAAAATGAATGCAGTTATTGGTGAAGATAAAAATAACCCTAATCCGTATAAAAAAAATGCAGTTATTACAAATGGCATAATCAGAGTTGCGGAATAACTAACCCTCCATGCAGAAAAAAGCGTTTCAATGTTTAAGGATCGATTTCACCCCTTTCCTGCAACTTTTACGACTAATTTTGCACTTTTTACATTCTGGTTGCCAAAAACTACCCCTATGCAAAAAATGTAGGTGCATTAAAATGAGACAAATTATGAATTTTTCCCTATTTTCCAAAATCAACCCCACCGGCACCCCACCGCTATCCGTTAGCCATACCGATCACTACTTTCTTGGGATGACCGAAACTAACATATAAACCCCTTTTTAGTCAGGCTGTAAGATGGAGGTGGATAGGTGGAGTGTTGATTATCTATATGAATATATCGATAATTATCTATCTAGAACAATCTATTAATAACTGACCTATCCATACTACATATACCTACACATCTTGATACTCTTTTCATTCTAATAAACTATTAAAAGACGTACTTTACAGATGAACGCTTGTTTAAAAGCGATGGTAACAAGTCTGAAAATGTACCTACTTGCATTTATCTGTTATTAATAGGGCTCATCGTTCTACGTGGCACAGTGTTCTGTGTTATACGACAAGCATTTCCGCGAAAATAAAATGGAAAACTAACATTTGTCAGGGAGAAGTGAAAAATAACCGAAACTTTTACCACACATATAAATTATTATGTAAATTGCACAGCATATTTCACTTCAAGGGCTTGCCAAACCCGTGGCACTCTTGTGAAATATTCCTTATTGTTTAAATAGCGGACATAAATAAAACGTTGTGCGACGTGTTTTAAGACGCGCGGATGAGATGTATGAGACAAGTTTTCTTATAGTAAAATATTGGTTATTTATTATATTGTAGAGTGATAAATGGTTTGTCGGATTATTCAAGAACAAAGGGATAAAAGCTTATTTTGTATACTTCCTCATTCCTGCATTGAATGGTGGTTAGAATTCAACAACATAACTCTGTGTCTCACCTCTGTAATAGATAAAACTTTAACCAATCTAAAAAATATGCTAGCTGATATTTTTATCAGCTGGTTTATCATCAAAATTCTATAAGATTTTTTTATAGAATAAGAGAACAGCGTCTTATGTATATTTACAGAATTTATATGGACGTGGTGTTGATAGATTGTATTTATTGAGGAATGAGTAAACTCATTCCTCAATAAATCTTCATTTAAACTTTTCAAGAATTTTGGAAAACAGATACCTATCAATCTATAATTTCCCATAGAGTGGCGGTCGTTTTTTTATGCACTCATACTCTGTGACAGGTGCACTCATACTCTGTATTATTGACTTTAAAATATTTAACCCTAACTTCAGTTTTTTTTATTAAAAGAACCCTACACAAACTTAAAATAAAAATTATATGGCTTAAACCCTAATAATCCCTGTTCGGTCGTTTTAGCCGGTAAAGTTGTCATGCCGGAAGAAAGTCACGTAAACTTAATGCGACACTAAATACCTACCTACCTACCTACGTTTTACCTACCTATTTTTACCTACCTACCTACCTAATTTTTCCCTACCTACCTACGTTTATGATTTCATTGAGCTCCGCAATGAAAGAATCTAATTTAGACAATTCGAAGCCAGTATTATTTTTAGATTACAAATGCGTTGTTATTATTAATTAAATTAAATTATGATGTATTCACAAATTAAATGCCTATAGATTTCCAATATAAGAAGGCACAATGATCAGTAACGATACTTATCCTAATAACGATAACCCCCAACGATACTTAAAATAATGTTTTATAGCAACTTACCTAAATTATTTCGTTGGATCTTACACAAATCTAAAATTTTTGTGGCACGCTTACTCATTATGAAAAATTATAAACGAACACGCTCCTAACGCAAATTTTATAAACATAAATACGTTATTAATATTGTAAACACAGCGGTTAACATCAAAAACTCGCGTTCAACGATGGCTAAACGGATAACTAAAGGGTCCGCCAATAAGCGCGCTCGATCTTTAAAATGAAATAAAGCAAGTTGTGTGAGAGGTATAAATGAAATTTATTTTTTGTTTGAAAGAGTATTCGAAGGCATTATGTATGGAAAATAATATCGGTCAAATGTCCACCTCGGCTTCGCTGGGTGGCGCGCATACGAGAAGTCCAATTTTCAATGACTCTGGCGCACAAATCGGGCTGTATTTCATCGATGGCGTGGCGTATGTTGACTTTGAGGGCATCAGTGTTTTGTGGTTGGTTTGCGTAGACCTGTGATTTAAGAAAACCCCACAAGAAATAGTCTAGTGGGGTTAAATCGCACGATCTCGGTGGCCAGTTGATGTCGCCTCCGCGCGAGATAACCATTCCTCCGAAGCGCTCGTGCAGAAGATCCATTGTGGCGCGCGCTGTGTGGCTCGTAGCGCCGTCCTGCTGAAACCACATATCCTCGACATCCATATTGTCGATTTCATGCCAGAAAAAGTTCGTTATCATGGATCTGTATCGTTCGCCGTTTACCGTGATGGACACACCATCGTCGTTCGCGAAGAAATACGGCCCGATGATGCCTCCGGCCCAAAATCCACACCAAACAGTTACATTTGCTGGGTGCATTGCGACCTGGTGGACCTCCTGTGGATTGTTCTCGGCCCAATAACGGCAATTCTGCTTGTTGACATTCCCATTTAACCAAAAATGTGCCTCATCGCTGAAGATGATTTTGCGACTAAAATCGGGGTCGACTTCCAACTGCTCTAAAGCCCAATCAGCGAAGATACGGCGCTGTCTATGGTCGTTTATTTTGAGCTCTTGTGTCAGCTGGATCTTGTACGGATGCATGCCCAAATCCAGATGCAAGATTCGGCGAAGTGATGTTTCCGAAAGGCGGAGTTCCTGTGCGCGACGTGAAATTGACTGTCGCGGATTTTCACGCACACTATCGCGCACAGCGGCGACATTCTGGGCAGATCGGACGTTTCGACGACGCGTCGGTGTTGGCTGATTGTTCACCGAACCGGTTGCCTCGAATTTGTTAATCAAACGACGGATAGTCGACTCAGCAGGACGGTCAATTGCACCGTAAAATTGGCGGAGCGCGCGGAACGTTGTTCGAACCGATGAATGATTTTCGTAATAAGTTTTAACGATTTGCACAGTTGCTCGCGGCTGAATTGGTTCGTGGTGATTTGTGAAGATACACTGAATAATAACAACTACGTTTGCCAACTCTACCACAAACAACATGGCCGCCATGAGCTGTCAAAGATCGAGCGTCCCTATTGGCGGACCCTTTATTTGAAAATTGTCGCAACTTGGCAGAATACGTTGGCCGTAACCAGATAAATGGAGTCAATCGTTTTTAGCCCCGTAGCTACATTAGAGAATAACAAGATAAGTCGGATTATCCGCTTATTACCGAACAATAACATCGGCCCATAATAGAATAATTCGACTTGTTGTAAAAATTATTAAAATTTACCTGATGTTTGAATATTCACATGCTACTACTCACAGTAAAATAAGGTATATTCGACTTATTTGCTTATTCACAGGGATGGAAATGATCTGTAGTATATTAACATGTAGATATCTAGTTTTAGCAATTTTGATGACTTATCTGCTTATTCACTGGGACCAGAGATATGTTTCTTAGTGTCATTTTTATATTTAAAATTTTAGTCATGTTCCCTATTATAATAGTTGGATCAGAATGTGCGCCATTGAATTGGAGTAATTAAATGACTAAAACTTGATTGATTATATTGGTTGCTAGTTGTACTAAATGAGGCTAGTTTTGATGAGGACCGTAGCACCGGAAGTGACCCCGCTGCCAGCACCCGCATTTTCCCGATAAACTGAAGTAAATTATTCCATAATACAGTAGCGATATTATCCATTATCTTAAGTAGTAACAGGTGCGTTCCGGCGCAGTAAATTGTCCTAAAGAGCAAAGTTTATAATTAGGTTGTTAGGTCGGAGATCGACCTTCCCTCCACCCCTCAGTGCGCTTAAAGACACAATAATAATAAATCGAAGTTGGGTCGTTGCCAAAACCCTACTCCACTGGATGTGTGTCTGTGCTCACACACTGGACGTTATTGATTGACGTGGTCAGCTTTAAATTATTTCACTGAGTAAATTGCGGGAATATTTTTGGAAAACAACAGGTGAGACAACAACTTGCGGTGCCATAAATACACAAGTGCGGTTGCAACACATTTTCTATTTCAAAATACATATGCCCTACCCATCAGAACTGAATCCCTACTAAATTGTATTGATTCTTCAATTCAAAGTAGGTAACTTTGAACGACTATCCAAATTTTTATTAAAATGCTTTTGTCGGTCACGGAAATTACGTCAGCTTTCTTTTTGTGAAGCATTGCGTATACTTAGGTCCACTTAGAAAGAAGTTATACACAAACATGTAAAAAATATTAAATTTTTCGTTTTTTCTTAAATAGTTTTTCTATTTCTGTTTTTCTAGGCATATTCTGTTGAAAAAATAGTTTTTTGACTTTATGATTTGCGCCTTCGATAGGAAACGTATTATGTGTGGTAGAGTATCTCCGCGGATTGAGTTTAC
Organism: Tetropium fuscum; assembly: GCA_964058915.1. Taxonomy (NCBI): domain Eukaryota; kingdom Metazoa; phylum Arthropoda; class Insecta; order Coleoptera; family Cerambycidae; genus Tetropium; species Tetropium fuscum. The sequence goes on from CAXKVY010000040.1 coordinate 44,208, forward strand.
AAGAGGACAAATGGACTAAATAGAGAAAGATACGAAAAAAGGCGTTCTTGATAAAAGTTTGTGCTTGTTACGAACGAACCACCATGACGAACTTCAATTTTGTTGTACATGGATGGGTCAAAAACATAAAAATGTTAAATTAAAATATTTAGATCACCCGGGCATACCTACGTATGTAACAAAATGGTACAGTTCAGGCCTATAAATTTTTTCGGGAAGTATGATATCGATCCGATCCAAAATTCATTTGTCCTTTATTTATTGTTTAAAGAATTCTTATAAGGTCCACCTCAAGTGGCTAATTTATCTTGATTTCTGTTCTCTGCCAAGATTAAACTTCACTTCAAAACTTAAATAGTGAACACATGTCGTATGACGCTAAAAGTACGGGTTCTTTTTCAAGTAAAATATCTAAAATCTATTGTCCTATTGTAAATAAACGGGGTCTATTCATTAATCGGCACGATACTAAAGATTCGACCATAAAATCAGTAGTCTATAAATAAAAATATATATATATATATATATATATATATATATATATATATATATATATATATATATATATATATATATATATATATATATATATGTATATATATATATATATATATATATATATATATATATATATATATATATATATATATATATATATATATATATATATATATATATAAAATATATATCAAATAAACATAAAATAATACTTCAAAGTTATTTTTTGTTTGTAGTAGATCTGAAACAACCTTCCAAAGGTGTAACTACGAGTGGAATATTTAAAAACTCTGTTTATTTTGTTCAGTTTACTGGCCGCATCTCTTCATGCTACAAGGGTATACAATTTCAATCGTAAAGTATGCCATTTGTGGTTGGTGGAAAAGAGGCGCTAGTTGATATATTTATAGAAAAACTATATTGACTATGGTCTGTTTGCGTAATAATTTGTTTTCTTAATTCTTTTGCTATTTTCCACCGATACATTGATCATGATACAACGTGGTGTACGCAGTTTTTCTACATTGTCAGCTTTTTTTTCTAAACAAAGTTCTACACATTACATTTTCTATGAATTTAAAACCCGTTCTTTTTACATATCCCTCCAAGATCAAGTTTACTAAACTATCGGACATAAAAAGTGGCGCACCTAGATATTGTCCCAAATTTGATGTTCAATATCTTTTAAACCAGCTTATCGATTTTGATAATTTTTATTTGTTTGAAAGGGCGATTCTTGCGGATGACTATTTTGTGATGGGCTTTTGGCTTTCTATAAAAAATATATTTTTTAATATGTACAGCCTTTAAAAACCGATTATGATTTTGACACGAAATTTGAATGTCGCTGTGGAGTGAAATTTTATTTGTATTGAATTTTTTGGTTGGTGTTTACCATTCTTTTTTCAATATTCTCTTTTTTGAATCACCTCTCTAGCCCCTTCAGAAACGAAGATGCGACATTTTAGATGAAACGGTGTTATTAAGTTTGATATTTAACAAGGAGGCTATGGTAACGGTTAACACTGAAACGTGAAAAGATTCAGTTGAAATTCTCGTGAAAAAAAATAATTCATTCAGTTAACGTTCTAAAAGAAAATGCCAGTGCTAATTAGTCCAATTCAAGTAGCTAGAGTTGTGGCTTTGGTAGAAGATGGAAGGAGTCAACGATATGCAGCTCGTATTGTTGGTCTACCAAAAACAACTGTCCGAAGAGCGATCCAGCGCTACCGAGAAACGGGCCAATACAGCAGACGTCCAGGTTCGGGTAGTTCCAGGATTATGCAAAATATTGACAATCGATAAATCGGTCTGCAAATATCGAGGAAGCCCTATCAAGCAGCTGTGATCACAAACCGAAATTTAAGAAACGCACGAGGAACAGTTGTGCCAGATCGAACAATTTGTCGGAGATTCAGGAGTCTCGGTTTGATCGCAAAAAGACCTGCTATTGGAATGCGATTACTTCGACGACATCGAGTCGCTCGTTTGGATTTTGCTCGAATTCATCTTGTTTGGAATGAGTTGCAATGGTCTCAAGTTTTATTCACTGACGAATCAAGATTTATGTTGAGATCAGTAGACGGGCGTCGGAGGGTTTGGAGAAGGCGTGGGGAAAGATACGAGGATGGTATGTTCAGTGAAAGGGAGTTTTGGCGGTGGTTCACTAATGGTATGGGGTGGAATTACCAGCGATACCCGTACAGAATTATTTGTGTTTCCACCACGGCAATCTCTAAATGCAGTTAGATACATAGAGATCTTGAATGAACATGTTGTCCTATTTGCACCTTACATTGGCGAAGAATTCCTCTTAATGCAAGATAATGAACGACCGCATACAGCAGTGATGATAACACAATTTTTAAATGATGTCGGAATTAATCGTATGCCGTGGCCCGCTAAAAGCCCTGATATGAATCCCATTAAGCATTTATGGGATGAATTGGGACAACGTGTTAGTAGACGCAACCCAGAGAATCTGAATGAATTGAGGATTGCTCTTACAGAAGAATGGGACAATATCCCTCAAATCACTATCACAAATTTGATTGAAAGCATGCCTAGGCGTATGGAAGCTGTTATAGCAGCCAGAGGAGGAAATATTCGTTATTAGTTAGTTTGTTGTTCAGTTATTTTTAAGTTTATTGTTTTAATCATTAATAACTACAGTCGTTTTACTAAAATGTCGAATAATTCTTTGTTTGTTATTTCTTTTTGATGTTGTTTGTATTTGTAAGTAACAATTATTTCAGCGTCCGTAATCGAAATCGCTAAACATTTCTTAAACGATGAACTTTTTAGACATTTTCAGCTCCACGGCCTCCTTGTTGAATATCAAACTTAATAACACCGTTTCATCTAAAATGTCGCATCTTCATTGCTGAAGGGGCTAAAGAGGTGATTCAAAAAAAAGAATATTGAAAACAGAATGGTAAACACCGTGACCAACCTAAGAATTCAATACAAATAAAATTTCACTCCACAGCGACATTCAAATTTCGTGTCAAAATCATAATCGGTTTTTAAAGGCTGTACATATTAAAAAATACATTTTTTATGGAAAGCCAATTACAAAATAGTCATCCGCAAGAATCGCCCTTTCAAACAAAAGAAAAGTTATCAAAATCCATAGGCTGGTTTAAAAGTTATTGAACATCAAATTTGGGACAAAATCTAGGTGCGCCACTTTTTATGTCCGCCAGTGTATGTTCGTGGGTGAAGGCGCGGTTTCGCGATTCGATTTTAGGTGACAAAATTTTTTTGATTAACTGAAATTGAAGCCACTTTTGTTCACATGTTTCAACAAATATAAAAGTGATCGTTACAAATGCAGTTGTTCGTGCAAGTGTTAATGTTATTTCTGCTTTATTGAGTGAAGAAAAAATATTCTTAGGGTGCGAAAAACAGAGCAAAGGCGCATATTTGGCTCCAAATCATGGATAGTTCTTTTATTATATATCATACGTATCGTTTTTATTTTATGTTTCATAGCCATTGCATTAAATAATCCAGGAGAATTAGTAATCGTCTTCCAAAAATCGACCTGCCAGCAATTTTGTTTTTTTTAACTTTTTGTTATTCTGAGAAGTTGCAACATTTTACTTCGCATGAATGGTCTCGGTCGGTATGCAGCTGTACCACGTTATTGAGTGTTGACTCTTATCTGTTTCAAGGACAATTATTATGTAAATCACCATGTAAAATGGATAATCGTCATATAGCAAGGACAATAACCATGTAAAATACCATGTAGAAAAAACGCTCCGGGCATTCTACCTCAAAGGTGGTGTGGAAATGAGTACTTCCATAAACTTCGCAGCATCATATATCGAAAACAGTAAGGTGTATGTGAAAGTGTATGAGGCCTTTCAGTTAGTAATTTCAAGATCTAATGGCAATAACTTGAGCCATAGGTAGAGACGGAGATAATAGCGTTCAAACAGATGTAGTATTTTTTGACCAAAACTTATCTTTCGTATCTTATATCTCGAGAACAGGTAGGTGTACGAAAACGAAACTGTGTTTTTTAGAAATTTATTTATACAATAAACAACAACAACAGTATATGAGTGTCATTGCCGTTTGAGCAGTAGGAAGAGAAAAAAATGCGCCGATAGAATTTGGCTATTTTTGCATGTTTACACATATTTAGCTTCTTATCTCTAGAACGGTTAGACGTATTTAGGAGAGAGTCACCTAAGATGTGACGATTGTCTTTATATTTAAATACCTCAAAAATTAATTGCAATAAAACAATATGTTCAGTATCAACCAAAGATGTATTTTAAACACAAACAGTTTTTTTTACAAATAAACTGGAAAATGAAGAAACAAAAACGCTTAATTTCCATATTTAATAAAATATGCAAATGACCCGTCTTGGGATACCAGTCTCATAAGATGGGACTAGGGTTGCCTAAGAAGGGACGTTACACTTCGCAGCTAGCACAGGTGAAATACAACTCATTCATGGTTCCACAAGACTCATGAGTTCACTCAGAACACCCATGACAATTATACCAGTCCTCCTTAGTGGCCATGTAACTTTCCCCACAGACTATACAACTTGTATCATCTGCACCAGTTCCGTCATCATCAATGACATTGGGCTTCTTTGGATTTTGAATTTCTAGTTTATGTTTACCTTCTACCAACTTCAACTACAACCTCAACTTTTGTAATAGGTAATTTTCACGTTGGAGCAATAGGAAGCCAGATAACAAAATGAAGTGAATTTTTACCTCTTATATGTCACGAAGCTCCAGTGCGTCGGTGGCGTAACTTTCAGGCATATGTCAATACACCATAATAAGCAGTTAAAAAAACAAAATTGCGGGGAAGTCGATTTTTGGAAGATTACATGATTTTCTAGCTAATTGTCCTGGACTATAAAGCAGTACATTTCCATTTAGTAGAGAATCACAGGTAAAATATTTCCCCAAATAGAGGAATGTCTAAATGCACCAGAATCGGATAATTCAAGTCGCCTGACAGTTCAAATGCTTCAAAAGGTTTCAACTCGTCTGAAAACCACTGAGTACTCAGTCAATGAAAAAGTGTGATCGGTCAATCGTTGGTGGAATCAACTTTACTTGACCGACAGAGGTTGAAATGAACCTGTTTGCGCAGCAATTTTCATTGGATTTTAGTTGATAAATAAAAATTAGTAAACGAAAATCGAATCGTGGTAATGCTTTTATTTGGTGTACGGTGGAAAAATGTACCTACATATAGAGTTTTAAGTACCTACATATAGAGTTAAGGTCACTGTGTAAATATAGTTCTTGACAGCATGAAACACATTTTGAGAATGCTCTTTTCAACGAAACAAGATCATTGCGACGCGAATCTCTCCAGACTTTATTCAGTCTACAACCGAGTCCGAGTTTATGGTTAAACGACTTGAAGTGGTGCTTTACTCACAGTCTTTTCAGTCTTTTTGGAACATTCCGAGCTGCGAAAGCAACCATTCTGTTTAATGGGCATCCTAACGATCATGGAAATTTGCGAGAATTAGCAGCGTACAACGTACAAAAAGTTTAATGGCTGTGTGTCACTGGGGCTATTGAGGTGGATGGTGATTCATCGTTTTCTTGTGACTGATACTAATATCCATAATATTTAAGACATAAGGACATGCTTAAGGACAAATTGATATTGTCATATATATATATATATATATATATATATATATATATATATATATATATATATATATATATATATATATATATATATATATATATATATATATATATATATATATATATATATATATATATATATATATATATATATATATATATATATTTACAGAAGCAGTTTACAACTACATAAGTGGAGATTCCGAAATTTTATTCTTCTTTTCTAAACTATATGTGTATATACACCAGGTGGGCCAAAAACAAATGCACTTTTTACATTTTCCCTTAACTTTTTTTTTGGTTAAACGATTTTAATCAGCTTGATTAAGCTTATAGCTCGTTGCTTATAGAACAGAATGGGCAGTAAGCCAAAATGACCGACTTTTTAGGATTCTATTATATTTTAGGATTCTATTATAAACATATCGGTCAAGTGATTTTAGATTAGTTTTACCATTACTTTCTAGGCAAGTCTCTGAAACCTATGCGGTCTGTGGTACCGATAGTGTCGGGTAGCGTAACTTTATTCTCGTTATATTACAAAAGTTATTGTAATATAACACTGTAATAAAGTTACATTTTACAAATTCGAGAATCCGATTTGCCTTGAGCATACCAGTAAAGTATGAGAAAACTGTATATTGAACGTAGACGACCCTTAAAGGACATTTATTTGTTTCCTTATACATATTTTTTATACATTTAGTTGTTTATGGGTATTTTCATTTACGACAACTTAGAAACTGCCAAAACTCGAATTTACCAGTTGGAATAATACTAAGAAATTATGATACTTAAACGATTTCAATTTCGTATGAAATATGATCCTCGAGCATCCTGGAAACGACTGAAATCAAGCAATCCAGAACAGGGCGCTACTTAAAACTGAGCAACTCTCCTCCATCCATCACCAACATTTACGTATAAATGGCCACGCTGCTCGCTATAGAGGGCTATGCCAGAGCCGTAACTGCAGCATTCAATTGTTTCTTCAATTGTTTCAGCGCCGCCTATTGAATTCCCCGATTGTATGAATCCGTAGTCCTGATGGCTGCCGAGAATTACTACCTTCCACCGTTTCCTTTTAATTCATCTAATTGTATAATTTAATGACGGCATCGCGCGGGGGCGGGCCGCGCTGATAAGGCTATTTTCAGGGAGCGATGTTTGTATTTGAAGAATTGTTTGCTGTTCTCATATTCCCCAGCCTTTTGTTACGCGCTAATTTACCAAGCAGGCTCACGATCTCGGTACAAGTTAATAGGCGAAAATGAGGAACGTGAGATTCTATACCGTGTTACTTCTTACTTGTTTATTATATTCAGTGTGTTGGGCTCAACTGAACATCCTTCGTATAGAATTACTGTATCTATGGTTACACAATATATACAGAAATGGATAATCAGCCGCATTATATCGACATCTCGTGACATTATCCAAACTTTCTGTCGATAACGAGTCAAAGTTTCGACAAACGACTATTTTCGAAGCCAACTAAGTAACATCATTCAGAGTAGTAGACTCGATAAGACGTATTACTAAACCAACTTTGGTAATCATATACAGTTCCGGTATTTTTTACATAGTGTGTTGTAACGGAAATATATACCGCTCCAGTATTTCAAATATATTTAAAATAATCACCGCTGCGAGAATAACTCACGTGTCTACCTAGCTGATGTGGTAGGGTGATTATAAAACCCAACGCGCCAAACATTTCGTCCTCTTTAGCATACAATTTTCGTCTTTTCCTTAAATTTGAAGTTAATTTTCTTACCTGGCTGAACTGAGTACCTATCGACTGGATTTGTGAAGGTACTGTAATTTTTATCTTTTTTAACATATATTAAACTTCCTAAACTTTTGTTAATTCCGCTTACAGTTAATTATTATTTCTGTAAAGGATTAATATAGATTTAAATCGACATTTTTCTGCTTGTGTTTTCGACTGTAACATAGTAAGACACATTTATTTTTTATTGTCTTAATATTAGTATTTTTTGGAGTACACAAGGGGTGGGCTAAGTTTACACACACACCCCCATATATATATATATATATATATATATATATATATATATATATATATATATATATATATATATATATATATATATATATATATATATATATATATATATATATATATATTCGTATTTGTTTTGTAAAATGAAATCTTGGGTTTGTAGCAATACGTTACATAGAGAAATAAGCAAATTGAATCAAAGGAAGACACTTACCAGTTGTATATCTGGACATATATACGGAAACGAATCACTTAGAAGTTGTACAAGTTGTTCTTTCACCTTCATTGAGGATCTTCAGAGTAATGTACGATTTGATTTATTGATTATTTATACTTGATTTTAAAATATGAATGAAAATGATCAATTGAATTAATATTTTAATTTGCTTTGTTATTGTGACACGTAAGTTGTGGTTTCCGCTATCACATGGTGTTGTGACACTTTTTTTTTATTAAATTTGTTGATACATTTATTGTTATTTGTTGATACGTTGATACATGTTGATTTGTCGTACATTTAAACATGCTTTTATTTACATATATTATATCATATACACGTCACATATTTAAATTTGCACATTTTACATTAGTGAATTACTTACCTCACGTTATTATATTTAATTCCAGATACTGTGTGTTTTATTTGCACTTGCCACATGTCTTGCCAGTCGCGTATTTGTGTTTATAAATTTATTTTTGACTGGGCTGGTTTACTTACACGCAGAGTAAATATCTCAATTGTCGGAAGTTAACTTAAATACTTCGAACTCACGACCGCTTGCCGTAAAGACGAGAAGCCGAGCAGCCGGCCTCTGTGACATTGCCTAAAGCTATATCTAATTTAGCGTCACAATATATATATATATATATATATATATATATATATATATATATATATATATATATATATATATATATATATATATATATATATATATATATGTAATATATATTATTTATATATATATATATATATATATATATATATATATATATATATATATATATATATATATATATATATATATATATATATATGCATATATTTATTTTATTAAGCGTATTTGATATATTTCACCAAGTAAATAATGTATTAATTAGGTAAATTATTTGAATAATTAGTTAATCAATTATATTCTATTTTTATTGTTTATTTCTTTGGCTTAATACCTAATTAAAATAATATATTCTTTTTATTAATTGAATTCTATTAAATTAATTGCATTATTTATTCAGTTTTGCCTAAATTTTAGTTTTTATTCTTGATTTCTCGCTCAAGCGTGGAAATTCATACCTACATATTTTGTTACTTCCAAATTTTAACTGTAAAGATAAACCTGATACTGGTAAATATTTATTTCTATTGAACGAGGCGACCGAGCAGCAATGCCTCCTGTGACCAAGCTATGCCGACCATTGCCTTAGTTCTTGAAAGTCAGATTGGTAGACATCTCCTCAGAGACTACTGCTGCATTCGGTGTATCCCAGTTCTACTAGTTCTTCTACCTTCCTGTGATAGCTCCATCCTAGGATCCTAAGCCACGTCCAATTAATACAAAGGGACCTCCAGAGGTCTGCCAGGGAAGGTATATATAATTAGTAAAAAGGGGGTCATCATAATGTAAGGAAATTATTATTATTAATATAAAATGTCTAATTATGGAGTTAACTGGGAACTTCATTCACATGATAGTGGGTTCAAGTACCACAAAAATATTATATTTGGTGTGGCTAAACAATAGAAATGCGTTAAGTGATTCATTCATTTATGACAATAACATTTTCTCTTGGCCTATTTGATCATTACAGCTATCTATATTTAAAATGTTCATGAAACTATTTGTAATTATCTGCACATTAAAAGTTTTAATAAGGTTTATTAATCTAACAAATTTTCGTTGTTTAATAATAAGTTACATAATTTAGTTTTCTTTATTTAATAGAAACCAGATATCTACTCAAACTCATGTTTATATAGGCAGGCATTGCTGCTATGTTTATATGAGAACGTTTGTATGTATCTTTGACTTTCATCTTTATTCTCAGTGATTACTAAGTACTTGTATTTACAATAATAATATTAAAAGCATTTATTGAAGAACCAAAAAATACTATACAAGTGTACAAAATAATGTTTAATAATATTTACATTAATTGCCAAACAAAGAAAAACATGGCGAAACTGATATATATATCTAAATATATCTGTTAAATTCGGTTAAAAAATAAAAAAAACCTGAAAATTGAAAATTGCTTCTGCAAGGTATTTCTGGTAATTATTCCTCCAAATAATATCATCGCTGATCGCTCGATGAAAATGATTCCAGTTTGTATTTAATTAAATCTTGGAGCACTACTACATGTTTTTAGAGTTAAACAAAAAATTATACATTTTATTGCATTTTATCGCAGACTATATAGATAAACGAAACCAAGTCCTTGTTATATACACAGACTTTTCCAAGGCCTTTGATAAGGGTGATCATGGTATTTTGTTAAGTAAGCACTCAATGTGTGAGTTCACTAGTTAGGTTATTTACCTCCTATTTGTATAATAGATCTGTTTGTTAGATATAATGGCTTTAGTTCTAGTCGGTATGTTGCAACCTCAGAGGTATCGCAAGGTTCAAATCCAGGCCCACTCTTATTTACATTGTGGATTAATGATTTCACAGAGATAATTACTTGCAACATTTTATTTGCCTTTTATTAACAACCTTTTATTTATAAGTTAAACACAACTCCATTAAAAATGTTTTTAGCATTTTTTTACCATTTTGAGAAATTTTTCACGTTTTCAAAACTATGTATCTCCGTACCTATGAGGTTAAAAATACGTTTTAACAGTAGAAATTATAGGAAATTTAATCCTCTACAATTTACTAATTAGAAGTTGTCCGCTAAATTCACACATTGTCGAAATATTTTGAAAAAACCGAAAAAAGTACAAAAATTTTGGGGTTGTTCGCCGCCGTTCAAAGATCCACAGGGTTTTTTTGTTGGATAAATAAACAAAACTTTCGTTACGTTCAATTATAGACAATACTAAATAGCGCACAATAATTATCTCAGTTGCAATGAGACTTCATTAAGTAAATATCCTAAAGTACAATATGTGAAAGCAGTTTTTACTGTTAATACATACCTACTTGATGAAGTCTGAATGTTAATTAAAATGGAACTACTAGATGAATAAACTGTTCGATTAATATCATGGAAACAGAATATCTGAAGTTTATATATTTCAACGCGGTGTACTCATCATTGTTATTTAATTACATTGCAGCATAAATTCCAACCTGGAACCCGTAATTCTAGAACATTTTGGTCTATATTTAGATAATTAAATAATGTCATAGGAGAATATTTCCGACGTTTTGCAACAACATATATCCAATAAATGTGTACCTAATTTAATTTAAAACGAAATCGTCATAGCACCAAAAAATGCAAAATATGAGTTGATATAAATTATACGCATTATGGGATTACTTCTTGTTGCTCCTTGCTTTCTGTTTGTCGTTTAAACCCAAGAGGCCGGCTCAGATCCCCAAACCATAATGAATTACTTTGTTAATAAATTAAAGTAAAATAAAGGAGATAAATAACATCTGCATATTCTCCCCCATCCTGCCGCTACTGGCCTTTGCAATCCAAGGAGAATTCTTATCTGGTAATTATTTATCGCAAAATTCTTGTTAATTTTAAAAGCTCTCGAAAATGTTTTCCAACGGCGGCCCTACAAGTGAGGTTGTAATTTGGCCGAACGGAGAAGGAAAACAACTTAAATGCTTTATCGATAATTTGCGAATTCATTTCTCTAGATGAAGGCATTCCTCCCGCCCTCCTGTAACTCCCTATAGCGGACTATATTAAAATGTAAGACATAATAAAGTTCACAGAAATATGATGATGCTAATGTAATATTTCAAATGTGAGTTTTATTAAAATGTTTAATATACAGACTATAAAGAAAATCGAGAACGACTGTAATAAATTATTAAAATAGTAGCTGTTACCAGCAGTAGATATATATTATAGTGCACGTAATAAAAACATAAGTTTTACTTCATTGGATGTCGATCAATATTTTATACATTAAACTACGTGCACAAATTGGTTCACTCTCAATATTTAGTATTCGATATCGAACCGCGGATGGATATTACAAATAAGACCATGTGCCATTTGGATTTGAAAATGCACCTTCCTGCTTTCGAAGAGCTATCAAGAGCTTTTACCTCTCAAGGACTGTCCTTCAAGTTTACTTTTATGATGTTATGATGGCCTTCGAAATCACAGGGCAAGGACGAGGATTATTAATAATAACGAGTTATTATTAAATATTTATTGGCAGTAAAATTATTCAGTTCGATATTATGTATTAATTATTATTATATAACAGATTCCTATATTTCACCCTGGAATTTATTTGGTAATTTTTTAAGTTCTTTGCTATTTTATAAATTTATTATTAATAAATTTTACTAATTTACTAATGTTTGAAATTAATGATATTGGACGATAATTTCAAATTTCATGTATATCTCCGCTATTTACGTAAAGGCTTCACAACTGTCACTTTGGAACAATTAGGAAAAACTCCGTGGTTTATTTATATATTGATAACTTTAGCTAATGCTTCTGATATATTATATTTTATAGATGATAGTGCCTATGAAAAGTGAAAGAAAATTTCAATATAAACAATGACGATGATGTACAGAGCATTCAATCATGTTAAACGTACATTTGGTCTATTTCTCCAACGTGCCATTTCAGAATCCGGGAGTGTAATTCCAGATTGAAATTCCCCGACACCTTGTAAGCCCGAACTCGGTTTACCATCACCAAAAAAATCAAATCGGTCCGCAAGGGTCCTTTGTTAAGGACTATTGCGGTGTATTGGTATACGTAGTTGGCGGTTGGGGCCGGTCTCCTGGACCTTTTCCAGAGCCCTGTCGTGCTTTGCAATCGGTTTTTCCCTGTGAATTTATACGTTTGCGGAACTATTGACTTACATCCGAGCTTTAAGATCTTATAGACCCGATTTGGTTTAAATTTCAATGAAAAAGGGAATTGGAAATGGCGCTGGGCCGGTTTACGCTCCGAACGAATAATATTTTTAGATTGCGGGGTTTCTCTTCCGGATGTACAGCTAAATAAATACGTAAAGATACACGGAAGTTGAACGGGATCGACTTTATTTTAAAGGTGTCTTTGCTTGGAAAATATACAAAATAAAATACAGTATGTAACATACATGTTCATTTAGATAATACAGGCCTAATAAAGATCTAATAAAATATGCTCAGAGTAGCTTTGTTATTTGCGTTATTTAGCCGCATACTAAAATTACGTTATTCAATACACCATAGACATAGAAAAATATAAGTAATAATATTTATTTTTAAATTGCTTGGGAAAAGTGATTCTTAATTCGAATATAGTAAATTCCACTTTATTTGATATGTTCTACATATCAAGATAATATATTTGTCAAGGGAGCCGCAAGACTTGGCTGGTAATATTTCGATCTTCCGAGTTAAGCAACGCGGACGTTGGCTGGCACTTGGATGGGTGGCCTAAGAAGGCTGTGGCAGTCTACCTGAATCTAGGTAGCTATTCTTGAAATCCGGCGAGTAGATTATCTCATGAGAAGTGGGCGGAGTTCTCTCGTAACCGAATTTTTGCTATTCTTGAAAGCCACGAAGTATTTATTCACTTCACAGATTTGTAAGAGAACCTGATTCTCATGGTATTTTATAGGAGAAGTATAAGTTCTCCTGAGAAAATTGAGTTTCTAACCCAACTTATAGAATGTATTGATTAAAAATTAGATTATTGATTATTGATAAAAATTAGACGTATTGATTAAATAGTGAGAAATATGTAAATAGGTATTTCAATTTACAGGTATGTAATAATATTTTTAATATATTTCTTAACATTTTACATTATTATAATAATTGATAGGCAATATCAAGCCAGTTTTACAGTCCTTGATGGACCTTGATGAAATGTTGGAAGCGGTTGTGGAATTGGGTGACTTGCACGATGCTGAAGAACAAGCAGATGGAGAACGTCAATTGCTTCAAATGAGAGACCCATTTATATTATCCGATGTAAAATTTGTCAAATACTTCCGAGTTTCAAAAGAACTAGCAAGAGAAATAATTCATTGGTTATGCTGTATAATAATAATATATATATATATATATATATATATATATATATATATATATATATATATATATATATATATATATATATATATATATATATATATATATATATATATATATATATATATATATATATATATATATATATATATATATATATATATATATATATATATACTTATTGCAAATTATCTAACATCTCTTCTATTAATATATTTTAGGATGCATATGGTTTCCATTATATCGTTTTACTCTGTTATGCAGTACTTCTGTTTTATAATATTCTTATCCATCTTATTCAAAATATTAAGTTTAAAACACAATTAAGAAATGTAGAATTATCAAAATTAATCTATTAAAAATTTGCTATTCTGATTAAGAAAATTATCTGTACTTATTTGAAATGAAACAATTACCATTGAGTATAGAAAGGTTTAATATTTATAAAAAATAATACAAGATAAAATATTACTTATAATATACTTGAATATTATGTACCTATTATAAATTAAAATTCATTAGACCAATTACTGCACAAGAAAAATGCCAAGTGCTAAGTATTAGCACCTTAAATTTGTATACAACAATAAAGACTTGAAACCATTTTTAGAAAATATGCAATAAAACTGTTGATGGAGCTCTTATGCGAGCAGTTGTCTAGCCAAAGAGTTATGATCTGGTTCTGGTTCTAGTATCCCTGTTAATTAAAAAGAAACAATAAAAGGAGATTATTATTTCTTCTTTTTTCCTGCCAGGTACCCTCGTGCCAAAGAAGCGTTATTGGTTTGACAGGCGTTTGCGGTGCCACCGGAACAAAGCTTTCATTGAATACTACGATTCTAAGAGTAAACAAGACAACCTTGAATTCTTCCATTCTAGGCAACATTATAACTTTTTGAAGATCCGCTGAATAGCATACATCATCCTCTTCTCTTTTAGAATCAGCGTCGATCTGATATATTTCTCTTCTCAGTTATATACTGTTTTTATGTTTTGCATATTGTTGGCAGAATTCACCCTCAGCAAATACTATCATCTGTGTGATCATGAGTTTTTAACTTGGAAAATTCTTCGCACTCTTCATGACCCAAGCGCATAAAAGATATATTCATTTCTGTAAGTACTTTACTAGCTTACACTTTTATGATGTCGATGATATTATATTATTTAGTTAAAAAGTAGTAGTGAAGCTTGCCACGCTTTAACCTCAAAAGTAATAATGGTAATAATATACAGCGATTCACAGAATGGTACACACATTTTTCATGATACTAAGATTAGTACCATGCACATTTTTAGCATAGATTAGAGAGATTTTTAGGTTATAATCCCATGGACATAAATAATAATAAATAGCTGATACATTCTCGATTTTGATTGGCTAGAGCTCAAAAGTATCACCGGCAACGTTGCAACAATCGTGACGAAAAGTTCATATCACGTTCCCATCCAGCTACGTTCAAGAATAGTGATTTAGCAACCAGGAGAAATGGAAGTGAACTTCTGGAGAAGTGATCTCATATTTTCTCCTGAGAACTTCCAAGTTCTCTCGAACTCAAGAATAGCCACCCTGGGATCGCTCAACAAATCTGCTGCGGGAGTGTGGTCCCCGATAAATGGTAAAATGAGAACAGAGCAATAAATCTCAGTAACTCATACCATGCTATCATACGTAAAAATTGTAAGAGACTTTGCCACCAAGCCACCCGTAATAAATAGGATGGTTTGAAGAAAAGTACACAAGTGAAGAGGAGGAATGTACAAGGCGCCTAATGAGGCCTAAGTCATGTGTGGAAGTGAAACCACTACGACCTATATACACACATACATACATACATATATTTGTCAGTACTACTGTTACTACTACAAAGTAACAGTAAGTTTCTATAATTAATGTGTACCTATGTAATGCCGACAAAAATTGTAAATTTTAAATTTTGCAAAATCAGGAATCTCCTTTTCAAGTATAATTATTAAAAAGTATAAAAGTTACAGACTACAAACACAGAAGCTTGGGCTAGAACTAATAGAGAGAACTCTGAACTGTTTTCACGACACCTGGGCAGAAGTTCCTCCTGACACACCCCAAGATACTCTTGACCGAGATATATAAAACCAGCGAGTCTAGTGGGTAGCCTAAAAAATTATTTCCCTCTTAAATAATAGAAAAGGACCAAGTATCAACATGATGCCAATAAAAATGTTGAGAGAAATGCCTAAAAAAGGGACTACAATATTGACATATATATTTAATCCAATGCTAAGATTGAAACACTGCACTGGCCAGTAGAATTTAAAAAATTGGAAGTTATACTTATCCAGAAACCAGGAAGTAACTAACCAACATAACCTCATACCGACTTATAAAGTTACTATAAGGTAAGATACGAAATGAGATAAGATAAAAGATAAAATAAGAGAAGATAAGATATCAGATAAGATAGACAAAGCTTTGCACGCTTGTGAAATTTTTTTAGAATTAATCGGGACCGTGAATGGCGAGATTAACTTCCCAAATACACGTCGCTTGACTTGCTTTGCATTCGACGATCATTTACAAACAAAATAAAAGTCCCCGTTCCTGGAGATCACTTCGAACATAAATCCCACTCTATAAAAACCTGTGCAATTTATCACTGGCCGAATTTACGCTGCCTCGCCACTGGAAATCCGAACCAGCCAGATGCAGAAAGCACTCTCCGCTCGTAACGATGGCACTCGAGTGGCTGGAAAGCGCAGATTTTGGTGGAATGGAATGCAAATGTCTATTTCCAGGACTGCATAATATTGACATAAAGTGGAGCGGGTTTTGGTTTTATATTATTAAGTAAATAAGGCACAGCATTACGGCCTCGGGATTATTGCCGGGACTCGTCGAGATGGGAGCCGAGATTTTTTGCATTATCACTTGAACTATATTTGCTTTCTTGTATTTGCAATATGTAAATTACATTAGATGTTTTTAGCACGTATGAGAATATTAGTTGACATTGGCTTAAACATACTTAAAGTAGAGCCTAACATTTAAAACATGCTTTAACATATGCTCTGACATTTGACATGCTTAAAGTAAAGTCCACATTTTCTTAAATAGTCCAAGCGGTAGGTAAATTATCGCGATTTTTAAGTTCACAATTATATTGTGAATTAACGGTAAAAGAACAGCGGTACAACTTCATTCCTCATGAATTTTGCCGTAAAGGTAAGGGTTATCTATTGGGGGCTGGGGCAAAATATTATAGGGCAACATTTTTTTTAATTAAATACACTCATTTTCAACGTATTTTTATTATTTTTGCAAAAAAAATGCCTGCCCCCTCCGAAATCAACCCCCGGAAATCCAGGAAAAATTAAAAAGAAAAGTGGCGTCCATCATTAGAGGGTACTTAAAAAAGAATTTAAAAATCGGAAACGGCTACCATTAATTGGCAATTGATTAATTGGCAAGTGGCAATTGAGGGGCTGTGCGCCGGGGGAGGGGGGTTGGTGGGATGTTACGAACAAATTTTGGATTTGCTTCCAGCTCCTTACGTCGTTGAGCGTATTATCTGAAATTGGATTATCTGACTATCCTAAGGGCTTCGAGATATTTGAAGTTCATGTTATATTGATAATATAAGTTGGCAATCTCTCTTTGAGATAGTATTATTAGTTTGAGGGTAAAAAAACCAAATGAAAAACCCCCTTAAATGTAGGTCCGGAAGAGAAGGGAAAAAAGAATATAAAAGTGACTGGTTTATTCAGGACAATTTAGTGAAAAAATGTTATTGCGTATTGCAATTTCTAGTAATGGTATGGTAAAAGTAGGCACTACCCTCGAGATAGCTGTGCTTTACCTTGATAATTTTTTGTTGCAAAAGGCCAAATATATGTTGCCTTAAGCCGTGTCAAAAGTTTAAGGCCTGGTGTTGTCAGATTTGGACGTCAACAAATGATCAAATCGAACACATGATGACAGATCGTTAACTGAAATAACGAGGCTACGAAATATGTCGTCTGATAATCAAGGTCACACTTAATACGCGACTCTGATATACCAACATTACCATTATAAGATTATTTATAGCTACAGTGCATCTCATGATAATTCCATTAAACCCAAACACAGATAGATTTGGGTTTTATTACGTTAAGTTCCCGCGTCTACCTTCGTTGTCGGTAAGGAGTATCTACCTAGGCTTGTATTGTCATAAACCTACCAATATCTCAATCACTAAATTTTTCTATTGGATCATTTTCTATTGGATCATTCTCAATCATTTTTTCTATTGGATTTTCAGGAGTTCCCCGGTATATCTTCGGAATCAAATGTCCAATTCCAATAAAACCTTCTTGAAAATACCCATTTCCATCAAAAAAAAGAATTTTTAAAAATGATTTATAAATGAGGGTAACAAACGTCAAAAAATAAAAATTACAATGGAATTGGGAACAACCTAGTTTTTTTTGTAATCTTAAAAAATACAGATAATACTACAGAAAATAAAAATATGTAATTCCACTTACAATTAGAGTTGCATACTAACTGCGGTATTTGTATTGTACTAATGCTTTAGGTAAATCAGTTTCTAGGTACATCGATTAAAATATTTAATTTATTTAAAGAATAAGAAAGCAAAAGTAGCAACACAAATATTCGGCCATGGTTTACTTCTTAAGAAGCAACGAGCAGCATATAATATATGAGTATATGGTGGTCCCGAGTTATGTAAATTATTTCGTACTTTCTCTGATTTACTTTTTGTAATGTCTGTAACCACTGGGGTATTGATCAGATTGGACGATGTTAAAATAAAAGGGAGCGTCTTGGGTTGGCAAGAAAATGTATCTATACATATATACACATATGATGATCTCATAGTCCTGGGTTCGTCGCGTTTTTATCCTCATAAAACCTAAAACGCTTCAAAGAGAGACTATGAAAAATACTTATGATTATTCAACTGCACTTTAAATTACTTCGATGTCCGTTGGACAATGTCATCTACCAATGACAGATAACACGCCCCTCGGCGTAAGGAGCTGTCAAGACACGTACATATATTTAACACACATATATATATTTAACGTTTAACATAATAAATTAAGACAACAATAAAACATTTACACCAAACAAGCTAACAAGCTATAAATTTGGACACTAAACCAGATGCATCGCGCAAATAATAAATCTATCTATATGAGGCACAAAGCTAATCACTAGGGTTAAGTAGACCTGACTCCAATACAAGAATTTTGACTAACTTTCCGCTTACTAAACTATTTGATTTCAAACCCGAATCGACTGTGTGAAAACGTGCCATAAAGTCAATAATTTTAGCTAAGATTGTCACTCTAGTCCTGGTTGGGCGGGACCAAGGATAACCTTTCATCCCCTTTAAGTAATACCACTTTCCGGGGGTAAAATCTCAACCAATAATACGGGATCTACTTTACCCCTTACATAATCTCAGCAAACTATTCCCCTAGGCTAACGACATCTGGTTACAAAATACCACGACGGTTATTTCCATTTCCCAACTACTAACGAACTGCAAAATATCGAAAAATCCTTGTCTAAGGTTCCGGACCTTCCCGCAAAAATTTGGCTCTGCGGTAGGTCATATGCGATTAAAAAATTTGGTGCTTTACCGTTTCCGATATTTTTTTTGCAACCAAGATACGACCCTCTCGCTACGGACGCCACTGACCTCCAAAAGCATCTTTACCCTCGGGCTTTACAGTACATAGTTTATATCGATGAAGAAAAACTGTAGCTCAATCAAAAACTGTCATTAGATCTTTCAGGTCGCAAGAGCATATAATCTCGGATACACTATAGGGTTGAGATTTAACTTTCTTCAATAATTAAAAAGTTTTTCGATAAGCCATTTTTACTTTCAGGAATATGAATGTATTTTGTCGCCAAAATCCTGGTATCTGAAAACCTTATCTTCACCTGCATGCACCGAATATTCCAATGTGATATTATTGTTTAAATTTATGATGAATACTGGTGGTATTGGTAACAACAGTAAATTTCAACTTAGTTTTTATATATTCATTGAACGTTAACACGTAGATATTTTTCATACTTCATAATAAAGTAATAAATTGTTTAAAAGTATTTTCTTGAATGTTTTGTGGTATCTTTTTGTATATTCATAACTGGAATTACGACGGCTTGTAATGGTATATAGGTAGGAGTTGACAGATATTTTTCCACGAGAGTTGTTCCCTTGGTAGGGCGAAATCCACATCACCTATGCAAAATCTATCAACTTTAAGACAAATATGCAAGAAAAAAGTGGATAGAGCGGAAGCAAACTCTCTTAAAAATAAAATTGCCACGTCATAGATAAATTCATATCTTGCTTTTTTATTTCAGTGTAAATTGGTAATATAAGTCTAGTTTCAAAGCTGTTACAAAATATGTCTTTTGATATCAGCCGACCATGCGATTTAATCCAGTATGCAAAAGATAATTTAATAAAAATTAGGGCAAATTTTAACATCGAAAAATACCCAACACCTCAGGGGTAATACGCACCGCTGAAGAAAATCAAGAGCACTAGAACGCTCTGCCGGTGGGGCCCATCAGCCAGGACCGGGGAGGCTGCGTAACTTCACGTGACACTGATCACATTTGTGGGGAGGATCACGTGAAATGCGCGGCCTACTCCTTACGAGTCGGTCTCGGCCTACATAGATATTAGGGGTAAAAAGCAATAGTACCGCTCGGCCTCCTCCTATCGAGGTAACATCTTTAGTCTTTAGCAAAGAATATTGGCGCGATCATCGAAAAAGAGCCTATTTCTTGGCAAAATCTTTGGATATTGAACCAAAGCTCAATGAAAACAAAAAACAGTGTGAAACGGATTTTTGAAGAATCAACCCTTGGACATAATAAATAATCACATACAGAATAAGATTACTTCTGGGATAAGAAGCCATAGCATGCAGAACCGAAATAAATCAAGAATTTTTGTTATCATTACATGAAAAAAACTTTTTTTTATATAAACAAGAGAGTTTGATACC
Organism: Tetropium fuscum; assembly: GCA_964058915.1. Lineage (NCBI taxonomy): Eukaryota > Metazoa > Arthropoda > Insecta > Coleoptera > Cerambycidae > Tetropium > Tetropium fuscum. The sequence continues at coordinate 65,084 of CAXKVY010000040.1, forward strand.
CAAATCTATCAACTTTATCCCACCCAACAATATTAATGAGAATCTAATTATATCTGAAGCAAGAAATTGATAACCCCTAATCAATTACCCAATACGAACGAATTAATCATAATTAGCGGTCCGATTTATCATATGAAATACGCAACACATAAAAAACTTATTTATTATTACATGGCGGTTCAATAAATGGAAAATTAGTCATTTACATTGTAGTTACTATCTAAGATAAATAAACGAAACGGATGGTATTTAGATTGATTTTAAGCGTATCTTACACATATTATATATATATATATATATATATATATATATATATATATATATATATATATATATATATATATATATATATATATATATATATATATATATATATATATATATATATATATATATATATATATATATATATATATATATATATATATATATATATATATATATATATATATATATATATATATATATATATATATATATATATATATATATATATATATATATATATATATATATATATATATATATATATATATATATATATATATATATATATATATATATATATATATATATATATATATATATATATATATATATATATATATATATATATATATATATATATATATATATATATATATATATATATATATATATATATATATATATTGGCGGACCCGATATATATTATCGGGTCCGCCAATAAGCGCGCTCAATCTTTAAAATGAAATAGAGCAAGTTGTGTGAGAGGTATAAATGAAATTTATTTTTTGTTTGAAAGAGTATTCGAAGGCATTATGTATGGAAAATAATATCGGTCAAATGTCCACCTCGGCTTCGCTGGGTGGCGCGCATACGAGAAGTCCAATTTTCAATTACTCTGGCGCACAAATCGGGCTGTATTTCATCGATGGCGTGGCGTATGTTGACTTTGAGGGCATCAGTGTTTTGTGGTTGGTTTGCGTAGACCTGTGATTTAAGAAAACCCCACAAGAAATAGTCTAGTGGGGTTAAATCGCACGATCTCGGTGGCCAGTTGATGTCGCCTCCGCGCGAGATAACCATTCCTCCGAAGCACTCGTGCAGAAGATCCATTGTGGCGCGCGCTGTGTGGCTCGTAGCGCCGTCCTGCTGAAACCACATATCCTCGACATCCATATTGTCGATTTCATGCCAGAAAAAGTTCGTTATCATGGATCTGTATCGTTCGCCGTTTACCGTGATGGACACACCATCGTCGTTCTCGAAGAAATACGGCCCGATGATGCCTCCGGCCCAAAATCCACACCAAACAGTTACCTTTGCTGGGTGCATTGCGACCTGGTGGACCTCCTGTGGATTGTTCTCGGCCCAATAATGGCAATTCTGCTTGTTGACATTCCCATTTAACCAAAAATGTGCCTCATCGCTGAAGATGATTTTGCGAGCAAAATCGGGGTCGACTTCCAACTGCTCTAAAGCCCAATCAGCGAAGATACGGCGCTGTCTATGGTCGTTTATTTTGAGCTCTTGTGTCAGCTGGATCTTGTACGGATGCATGCCCAAATCCAGATGCAAGATTCGGCGAAGTGATGTTTCCGAAAGGCGGAGTTCCTGTGCGCGACGTGAAATTGACTGTCGCGGATTTTCACGCACACTATCGCGCACAGCGGCGACATTCTGGGCAGATCGGACGTTTCGACGACGCGTCGGTGTTGGCTGATTGTTCACCGAACCGGTTGCCTCGAATTTGTTAATCAAACGACGGATAGTCGACTCAGCAGGACGATCAATTGCACCGTAAAATTGGCGTAGCGCGCGGAACGTTGCTCGAACCGATGAATGATTTTCGTAATAAGTTTTAACGATTTGCACATGTTGCTTTGCACATGTTGTTGTGAAGATACACTGAATAATAACAACTACGTTTGCCAACTCTACCACAAACAACATGGCCGGCATGAGCTGTCAAAGATCGAGCGTCCCTATTGGCGGACCCTTTATATATATATATATATATATATATATATATATATATATATATATATATATATATATATATATATATATATATATATATATATATATATATATATATATATATATATATATATATATATATATATATATATATATATATATATATATATATATATATATATATATATATATATATATATATTGTGACGTTTTCTTCACTTGATTCTATGATAACATGAATAATTGTAGAAATTGTTAATACATTTGGTTGGATTACTGCGGATTTTATCAAAAATAAGCTGGTACTTTTCTTGAACTTAAATGATCATTTTTACTTACGCCCCCTCGTTATTGACGACGGGGCGTAATATTACTTACGTCCAAAACCTGCAGTGGCAGTGCAGTGCAAAAATAAACAGTCTAAAACCTGCAGTGAAGTATATGTAAATTTATTGAAAATGATTCGTTTTGGGAATTGTATTCTCGTATAAGGAATGTTAATAACAATTTCAAAATTTGTGTATTAAGGGAATTCGGTGAGGCAACATAACTCCTGTCTTGGTTGGAATTTAACAAACATGATAGAGGTTAAATATATTATATCATGCACGCCGTGGATTCTCGAATGCAATGAATAGCTGCTAACGCAGTATTTGCTGAATTTTTGCTTCCGTGGTCTGTTCATAAACGAATATCTTTCAACTCGAGGTTAAGAGCAAATTAAATATATATTTTTTGTACGTGTTAATTAGTTATTGGAATATTGTGCAAAACGCAGAGAATTCGGGTGGATAATCGATATATTAAAGCACCTATTAATATTAAACAGGCTGCTTTGGCTTTTTTTGATACCATCTGCTATACAGATTGATCGTATCTAAGAGAACCATCTTATTGATTAAGTTATTCAGATAAGTAGGGGGAGTGGAGTACATTTTGCAGTGGGGAATATTTGTCATACCTCAAAAACATTGTTTATTTTTTAATTCCTCCCTAATATTAATTATTTGCTGTTGGTTACACTTCCTTAACAATCATGCATGTAGCAATATTCATGCATGTAGCTAGTTTTTTTTTAATAGTGGTGATCAATAGATATTTTGGCCTGAATATTCGTAAGTATTTTGTATATTTTTGTCTTATGATTATTCATAAAGGATTAGGATTAACCTAAAACAAAACACTGTTAAACTCCTAGCCATTTCGGGGACAATCGTCGTAACAAAGTGGGGCAGATTCGTCAGTGTCGAAACTACCCCACAGCTTGTTTCTTTTGAATCAATAGATGAATGCATTCGAAATTAAATTAAATCATAAGTATGAGCTAGGCAGAGAGCAAGCTGAAGAATACAAGAATATAGTAAATTTCTTATAGCGTCATGAGCCCAAGTGAAATGTAATCTCTATAAATAATAAAATAAATAATATCAACATGAAATGTGGTGATGTGATTATAAGATAATATAGTGTAAACAAGAAAAGCATAATTAGACACATAATCTTATTGGTTAAGTAGTTTGTTATCTCCAACAAAACACATGCAATCAAGGAAGTGAATTTGTTACCTAGGAAGCCCTTCCCCAATGACCGATAACAAAGCTAAAAAGAGTCGTAAAATGTAGACCACACGACCCCACGCAATTTAAGTGCCCATGTGTAAATAACCCAAAGACAATTTTGTGAGTAATATAAGTGTTACTATGTACCTAGTTAAAAGTTAAAATCAAACTTGTGTGCCCTTTGTAAATAACCCAAATTCCTTATCGACATTTTAAATTGAGAAAAAAAAGTAGCTCACATCATCTCAATAAGGTAGCCCGACTGATTTTTGCTTCATAGAAAACAAGTTAAAAATTTCAATTGAAATCTAAATAAGTTGTTTAAAGTACCCTGCATTGGATATCTTCATAAATTGTCTTCTCTATATTAATAGGTTAAACATAAATAATATTTAGTGTTGAGCGAGACAAATATCATAAGAGACACAGTCTTTTGAGAGAGAAAGGCCCTTGAGAGACCGCACAGATACAGGCTTGCCATTATCGAAGCCATCGACTACACTATTTAATATTTTGTAGACTGCACTTGCTTCTGAAGCCTAACTGACAAAAAACTAATCGATGATAATATATATAGGGAGGTAATTCTCGATATCCAAATTATCTCCTTTCATTTTACTTAATTCTTTGTTCTGGAATTGAATCCATTATCAACGATGATTGTTTCATCCACCTCCCAGTTTTTATATTACTTATTCATGTACATTTATAAGCCGATGAAAATGTGTCCATGCGAAGAATATTGCGTGTACTTTCGGATCAAGACGGATAAAAAACAATTCGATTTATAACAAAACGTCGCCAAAACAGAATATCAAAAAAGACGCTGAATCCACACAGATAACAAAATGTAAACCCAAATTATGAGATAAAAATAACTACAACTGTCTTGAGCGAGGAGCACATTCGTCCGCTTTTTTGGTTTCCCATGGGATCACAAGAAACCCGTCCGTAATATTTTACGGTGAAAGACTTAAAATGTCGCTTTAAAAACACACATTTTTATTTTAAATTAAATTTGGCCATTAGGGGGAATCATTTGTGCTTGTGCGAAACAAAGAAAGTTATATTAGTGTTATTGTTCCAGCACTTTTAAATGGCATTACCGAAGGGTATTATAACGTTTCAGATTAGTGTACAACGCGAGCCAAATTTTCTTTCGTCCTCCCTAATGCACAGTGATAAGAGGGTTTTAATATCTATGAGTATCTTTCTAAAGTTTCTCTTTACCCATAGTCATTTATGCAAATACATTCAGTACCACTTAAATATTTCATTAGTTTGTCTTTTGTGGGTACGAAACCCCACCAGAGGGATAATTATGTTGACAAGTGACAAACAATTAATGTCGTTTTTAGTGAAGCCACCATCCGTTGTGCCGATTCCATCAGATATATAAATAAACACTGATGTGGGCAAATTAAGAATTTAAAACTACGGAACGTTTGTAAAATGGAATTAACGCAACGTTATTTCCAATTTGTATTCAATTAAATTTCAATTGATTATTTGACGACACACTGAATTATCTTCTATCGGATATGGGAATTTGTCAATTTGTCTAGCTGATTTTGTGCCTCGGGACTGTACGCTTTGAATAATTAATTTTAGTTTATCACGTAATAACAAAGAACCGATATCATTTGATAAAATACAAGCTATGATTTGAGAGACAATCATGCCAATACCCATTTCCACACTATAAATGGTAAAAATAATAAAAGTCTTTATTGAAGAATATATATATACGAACCACTTAAAAGTTGTACAAGTTTTTTCACCTACATTGAGGATCTTCAGAGTACGATTTGTTTTATTGATCATTTATACTTGAATTTAAGATATTCATACCTCAACGCTTTCAGTGACATTTTATTATATTAGTTTTTGACGGAATTGACATTCTTACAAACAAAAACCTACTCTACTATTTATATTATTTGTTCTATTTGAACATATTATATATAAAAGAAATTATGCATACAGTTATCCAGAAGATGTTAAACTTTAAAATGCGTAAAATCTTGTAGAATCTATTAAAACAACTACTTTTCCTAGCTATGCTAGAAAATATTGAATTACATATATAATAGAATTCTGAGAAAGTGATTCAGAAATTGCTTGCTTAGTCAAAATTAAAATTTGTTGGATGGGTATTAATTGTTATTTCGAAAATTCGAAAGATGTTAAATATGATAATGAAAAACATCTAGATAATATTAACAGAACTAAAATTAGAAAATAATAAAATATAAAATATGCCTAAGTTCGTAGGGGAATTTTTAAAATGCTATAACTTGAGTTTGCGTTAGCCGAATTTAATTTTATTACTATATAATATTACTATTACTATGACTATATTACTATGACTATATGATATATTTATTACTATATAATATCTACTAGCCTAAACCAATGTTCTTTTTTTTTAATAAATTATGCAACGGTAGGTTTATATATTTTTGTTTTCTATATGTCATGGCTTTTTGTCATTATTATATCTGCTCCTCTTTTCTAATTTTTTTTAATTTTTTTTTTGAAACCTACATTTTTTTTATTAATAGAATTTGCTTATTTACAATATTTGTTAGGATCTACAGCTGGTATTTACAATTCAATGTTAATGGTTTTTGTGTGATTATACATCATAGAGATCATAAATCAATATACATCATCATAAAGGGTTATTTAATCTGCTTTATTATTTTTACAGGCAACTTAAATTTAATTTGTGTCTCCAATATAGGGGGGGCTTTTCAAATAATGTCATATTCTGCCCGTTTTCCCAAAAAAATTAAATGCAAGCTACATTAAAAAAGCTACAGGAGCTTTTTTACTGTGTTTAATAGCCCATTAAATACGGAAACCGGAGGTCTATATCTAATTCAGTTTTAAAATTATGGCAAAAATACTAGGGGGATGTCAGAGGGTGGCCTTTTTAATTCTTTAAATCATCAAATTAAATTGCTACAATATGAATTATAAATCTTAAAACTTTACATTAAAATTACATCTTAATATACAATTTTTCCTAATAATTAGTGTTATATTATTCCTTCTTATTACAAAATGTATTAACATTTGTCACTTGATACAACAATATATAAACTTCACTTTTATCTCAACAACTGTCAACAGTGTTAACAATAATTACAACGGATCCTCAGGTTGACATTTTGTTCACGTACGAACTCTCAAAACTCTCCATCTTCGCATTACAGAGTATTTATTCATAGTGTTTCAAAGCTTCGAATATTCTGGACAACGTCAACATAAAGGTATACATAATCATAAATTTTCCATACATTAAGGATTAATAACAATATAGGTGTGCTTCCACATTAATTCCTAATTTTCTTCAGAGCAGTAGATTGTTAGATTACCACCTCGATAGGGTACCCGTTACAAACAATATGCGGTAACCCAACTGTTACCGCATATTGTTTGTAAATACTGTAGATATTAATTTATAGAGAAGTATGTCAAGATCTACGAAAAGAAGACAAGAACTTATTATTAACATTAAACTTGTTCTGACAGTTTTAAAATTAGTTTTAAAATTGGTGCAAAAAATATTGATAATCACCATCATAAATCGTAATAAATCCATTGTTGTTAATTAACAAATTTATCTTAAATGTTCCAATTGTCTTTCATGGTATTAAATCACTTTGCCCGTCTTCTAGTAGTTTAGTAGCCGTTTTATTAATAAAATATAGTCGCTTCTATTTCAGCTCTAGATATACTAATGATCGCATTACCAATTCGAGATATCATATCTTCTTGGGTTGTTGGTAGAGTTTTATATACTACATCAATTCCATGTAAGATAAATCACGGGATATAAGTGGCCTGGGAAACAAACTGCCTCTAATAATCCAGCGGTTGAGAATTGTTCATTTATCTTGTACAATACTATATAATTTATAACATCTTGTACAATGAGACATCGTTTATAGAATTCGGAAAAGGCAACCTCAAGTTACAGGAATTTTAAAATTCCACCCTTGCCATGGTAATTACGAGCCCTAACACTAGAACATAATTTTACTATAAGTCTGTAATTATTAATAAAAAATAACTCCAACTTATAGCAAATAGTAATCATCATAATTAATTAATTAAAGAGCCAATTAACGCGAATAAGTATATTAAATAAAATAGCTTAACTACAATGGACATTAAACAAAAATGACAAAATATGGTGGCAAATCAATGTTGGCAAATCAATGGGACCGTAATGATTGATTATGATTTAATAACTTGTAACATCTCCATTTAGCCTTTATAACGGCGCGAATCCCTTTTGGCTCAGTGTCCACTAAGGATTTACAGAGATCTGTGGTGAAAGAAACCCAAATCTCCTGAATTTTTCTTTTTAGGTCAGGAATTTTCCTCTGAAGGTTGTCTCGTAACGCTCTTTTCATATGGTGCCATAATGTTTTAATGATATCTAGGTCGGGACTGGTAGACGGAAAACGGAAATTTCTGTTACCAAACTGCTCTGCTGCTGATGGCAACAAGTTCCTCTCCAATATGCCCCGATATCTATCTGCATTAATGGTGCCGTCAATAAACTCTAACCTTCCTACCCCGTTTGACGACATGCACCTCCAGACCATGACTCATTTTGGAAATTTCACAGTACGTTTTAGACAGTCATTATGGAAGACTTCATTAGGCGTTCGTATCACGCGCTTACGAAAATCCCCAATGGCTTGAGCCCAATCTTCACTTGTCCAAGCAGCTTTCGATTTAGCCCATGCTAGACGTTTCTTCTTCTGCGATTCTGTTAGCAGTAGTAAAAAAGTAGAATCTTCATTTAGCATTTGACATGAATAATTATTACCTCTAAATAAATCTTACCTTGTAAAAACCGTAAGCCGAGTTATGTATCCATTGACGACAATATTCTCTTGATACATTAATACCTGTTTCTTCATTCCACACCGCAGTAATGTTTCGCAGAGTTGCCCTTCTATAGCACGTCCAGATTTTTACAAGATGCCTTTGTGCTCTCTTATTGACTTTAGGCTGTCGATCAGAACTCTTTCCACGAACATTATCTCTCTAATAGTGGATTTAGGCACAATCAAGTCATCAGCGATTTTTCTCATCGATTTTCCACCCGTATATTGCGTAATTATTATTACCTCACGCACTTTTTTAGGGGTTGCTAAGGCGCGGCATTTTGAACAATACTTAATTGTTAACAAAACGTCAAAAACACTGACAACACTATGAATTATAAAAACGTGCATGTCATTTTCAGCGCATACTTGTTTTTGAGAGTGGAAAAGTGCCGCGTCCGAACATTTTGTTGTCGGCACATTATGCAAACCATTACTGTGATCCTATCTAAATGGTACTACAAAAATTATTTGTAAATAGACATTGACACACTGCCTAAAGTGAGGACGCGCGTGTAAAATATTTGTCTTTTAAGCTTGTATTTTATTACTACTGGAACTATTAATTATTATATCTAAAATTTACGGCCCTCCGAACATTTAGATGTTAGGGCTCGTAGAAAAAAATATTTAAACTAAATTTATAGAAGATCGAACAGAGATGCCAAAAAGTATATTTCTGGCCTATATTGTACCTAAAATATTTGGAGAAATCATAGCACAGCAAATACGCCCCCTGGCTATGAAATTAGAAATTCAAACATATTTTAAATCGAATTATTTTGGCCATATGTGTAGATAAACTTTTTACCCCAATATCGTAGAATCAATGACAGCTGAGATATATCCGCTCCGTAGCCTTAACTGATCACGCTGTATAATATTTATCATTATAAAAATTAATAGTACCTATTCTTTTGGTGTACTGAAATAAAATAGTCGTTAATGTTATTAGGGTTATTAATGTATGAAATTTTTTTCTTCTAAGTATATTTAACATATTCAAGATATATTTTCAATAACTCTTCTAGATCCTTGCGTTTCCCAAAAAATGCAGACAGATAATCCTTGAACCAGAACCAAGCATAATTATTATTGTTACACCAGACAGCACTTTATCAGTTTGCAACACATTTAAACACAAGGGACGCGGTCGGCATATAAGTCTACTACACTGCCTTGCGGTAGGTGGTGATTAGAGTTTGCGTTAAAGTTCCTGAACTACCCTTAAACTGTGTATCTTGCAAGAATTCCAAAGCTCAATGGAAGTCGTTAATACACGCAATCAAACATAACCAGACCTTGCCCGAAGTTTGACCTTACAAGTTATTGCAGATTAATACTCGTTGATGGAATCAGCATTTTTTCCATCATAAATGATTATCCCTTTTTTAGGGATCAGTTTGAAAAATGAAGAACTTGAAAACTTGAACTTGAAATGCAGAAGATCAGTTTGAAAAATGCAGAACTTGGGTTAGTTATGCTATGATTGTTTTGAAGCTCTGTAAACATTTCTGGTCCTAAAATATGTTGGAACATGACAGTAAGTAACGCAATAAATACAGAAAGGTTGACCATGAGCAGTGATCATTATATCAAGGAATTAGAGATAAAAATGCGGCGAGAGCCACCTGTCCAAAATTAATAATTCGTTGTAAATGAAGAGATGGAGATTAATGTACTAGGAACCGTCAGCAACAATCAATCAGCCTCTGCTAGAGAAATTGCGGAAGGGTTTCGATCAAAATAAACAAATAAAATATATAAACAAATAGCATCGATTTATAATGGGTATCAATGAATTCAGAACGAAATCTAGGGGTGAGCCGTTAACCTGTTAGCCAGCCACCTGATATGTAACTTGGTCATAGTAAAAACAAAGGTTTTATATCGATAGAACGATATCGATAGATCGATATCGATAGATCGATATCGATAGATCGATATCGATAGATCGATATCGATATATCGATAGACGATAGATATATCGGTAGAACAATATTTGAGAAAAACAATTTGTTCGTGCCTTTGTATGCCGGAATACTTTGACGGGATGTGACTATACAAGTGCTTTTTACAAAGTTGTAAAAGATAAAAGAGTTGTACAAAGTGCATTTGGCATTTTGAGAAAGAACATAGACTGTCTCGAAATAATATCAAAGTTGCCGCAAAAGGGCACTGCAAACAGCTACAATATATGATCTATTATAATACAAAAATAAGAATTCCAGCGTCAGCAGACCCAAGGAGCTGCAAAATATACAATTATAAAGTCTTCAGAACTTCGAAAATGTTTTTCTTTTAATGAAAAATTCCCTTACCACAGACGAATCTTGTATATAGCAACATATTATGTATAATTATCATACACTTTACAGAACCGTAGGGCTCATCTGGTTCGACGTTGTTTTTTTTTTGGAGGGTTTCCACATATTAATTTTGCTCCACTATATGCCTAATAATGAATAACGGTCATGAAGGCCAACATCAAATAAATATGTTTGTTATTTATTGATCTATAAGGTTTAAACTCGTAGGATAGGTTGATCATTGCATAAAGTTTGTGCATAAAAATATAGTATTTATTATGACCAATTGCGACGAATGAATAACGAATGAGACGAATGAAATTGTGGAGCATTCTGGTAAAATGCGGGAATTTTTTATTACATATTTCCAGATGATATTTCCCCTACATATTTCCAGATTATATTTCCCCTACATATTTCCAGATGATTAATCGTTCTCTCTTCGCTGGCCTCAGGAGATTTCTGACCTGCTGACAGCTTATGGGTCTTTCCATAATTATTTGAGGTTGCGCTGCAATTGGTAGTGTATAGAAGGACCAGGCCCAAGGATTTGCAGGCTTGCTGCCCTCTTGACCAGTTTCACCAGCGTCACCAGGCTCTCATAAGTGCTTGGCGACATTCCCATGTTGACCATGTTTAGTTATTTTATAATTTTTCAGGTTGATTGCCTACTATCTGTGCAGATTCTGATTCCGCGGCTATTGTTTACTTCCATAGTCCATAGTCCACTTGCATTGGAATCGCACTTTCCGGAGTATATACCGTAGCCTGGTCCTTCCTTCTTCTTTGATCCATCTGTGAAGACAATGTTCGCCTTCAACAGCGGCCTCATCTTCAGCATTAGTTTGTATGGTGTAAGGTTTATCAAAGACAAGCCGAGGCGGAATACCATCTGCACATGTCTGTATGAGGGGTGTCGTTTTGACAGCCTCAGTCCACAGGCGGCGGCGTCTAGTTTGGCCACAGCTCGTGCTTAGTAGTATGCCAACATATTTGAGGCGAGTCATGGTAGTTATAGCTGACTGGAAAGTTGAATAGCATGTCGCATGTCGCATGTCACGAACGTTTTCGCTCCCATATACACGCGCCCAGGAGTATTTTCCTTACTAAAAAAATAAAAATAAATGCAAAAGAGGCTGATTTTTGGTTATCGTGTAAAGGGGGGGGGGAGGCTTATAAATGGTTAACTTGAAATTGTCGACCAAGATTTCCTATGAGCTTTCTCCGCCATATTGAAAAAAGGAGTAAATTTTGTTTTTTCTGCGATAACGGCTGTCCATCATGATACGAAATTTGCGATTGAATTGAAAATGAAAACAAACGAAAAATCGAAATCAAACCGGAAAATATCCCGAGTGATTCTTGCAAGAAAATAACAGTGACAACTTCTAGCAAGGCGAAATAAATGAAAAATACTACATTCTATTAATACCGAGATATTTTCAGTAAAAAATATTTACCTACTGGAAAACAAATCTGAATTTATTTTCAAGTGAAAACAAGTTATTAATATTAATAGCCGTATAATTTGGCTGTGGAAAAATAAAACTACTATTACTTGTTACTATTAACACTGGAGATAAACGAAAGTAAACTTAAATTACTCCTTTGTTTCTCGTCCCGTAATCAAAACGGCAAAACAGTTAGCTGTTTCGACTGGGCTGTATTTTCTAGGCGATGAGTTATCTCTGGGTCCGTGCAAATCCAGCTGTCCGTCAAATTTCGCCATGTAAGTAATGGAACAAATTGACGGAATGTTAATGCATTTTAAATATACGCTACCATTATTTATTTGAATAAAATATGATGTGCTGAAAGCAACGGCGGACCAAGTATATATTTTTTCAATGTATTAATCCCACGCGAATGCTTCTTAAATATAAGTCTCACCTAATTCCTCTTAATAAATAAATAATATGGATATGTACAAAGCGATGCGAGGCTGAAAATAACCAATGCTTACAGATAACAATGATGCGTTATATATCTCTCGCACAGATCTGAACGAGTGGGTTTTTATTATCGTTAGATAGAATCGTAGGATAACATGTGCCTTCTGATGATACAATATCAGTTAGGACTATGGAGCGGCTATATCACGGACGTCAGTCAGGATTTTGAAGGAAAATCCATCTACAAACATGGCGAATAAATTATATCCAATAATAGTTATATATGAGTAAATAATGCCCGAGTAAATAATGGCATTTAATTGCAAGTTGAATAATATGATTTGTCTATGACTATAATACACTTTTTGTTAAAATAAAGGAATTGGAGATCATTAATAATTAACAACTATCATAATCAATAAAATGAAGTATAGAACTAGTTTTATTTTAAAAATTTAACAGGTTGACTTGGTCCTTAAGAAGATTAAAAGCATTAGTCAATGAAAGGAATTTATAAATTAAATTCATTTATTGATTTATATGTAAATATGTTAATCCAGCCAAGGAGGCTTTAAACAGTTCCTTCTTCATTGTATACTATTTTTAAATAATAAACCAGTGCATGATTAAAGAAAATTGTGATGCAAAAATGGTCCATCTTGTTCCCATCAGTCAAGTGATTGGAGCAAGTTATTAGCAGTTAATTAAACAGTTCTTATCCGCAGTAAATAATTAGCGATTGTAGCAGAGGACGTTTGGAGAAAACATGTAACTTAAAACTGTAACTTAAAGGTATTTCCAGCACAGAGCAAAACCAGCAAAGCGTGGTGGAATTTTCACTTTTTTCTTTTATTTTTTCATAAGTTATACAATTTTTTGGGTGACGGCCTCTAAGGAAATTTTTCTTTTTCCAAAATTACTTATAACACGCTCTAACAATGGCTGTAGATTGTCTAAAAGGCGGTCAGATATCGATGCCGAATTTTTTTTAACATCCATCCCCTACCGAACTTTGTAGATAATAATAAAACACACTGGAAACGTTGGAGGCCTCACTGAACTGGAAGAAAGACACATAGTAGATGTCTTGCTGGCAGCAGCAGTATATGACTAGCCTGTATGGATGTAATATACGTGGTGAAGAAGTATCTGTATCGTTCTGGTAAAAAATCCACAATTGGACACTTTTCCGGGGAATTTAAACGGACGTATTTCCTCTCAAACTATATGTAACAGGCACCCCATAGACAGGCCGGATTACGATTTGCCCTAAATCATCAAAGCTGAGGTTTCAGTGAATCTAGCCACTGCTTTTTTGCTGATAAAACAAATCTTAAGACGGAGCGCGAGTTTTTTTTACCAAAACAGTATAAACAGCATGTGGTGGCCTGCATTATAGTCAGATTTAAATACCATAGAGCAAATTTGTGATATTGTACAGATATGAATATCTAGTCAACCTGATACATTGCAGGAATTTAGAGACGCTCTTGTAGAATGCTGGAACCAAAACTCAAACGCGATAATAAACCAATTTTTTCAATTATTTCCAAAAAAAAAGGGTTCCTGGCAAATTTTCTGTCATCAAAGTTCAGATTTATATTCAGCGACCCAAAAAATATAGGGTGAGAAGTTACTAAAGGATCTTCGAGTGACTTTAGAGGCTAGGCAGAAAAAGAAAAAAGGTTACTGGCGCCCAAGGATTGCTATTGGTCAAATTGCTAGTAATCCTACAATTTACTTTCACCGCATGACCAGCTCCGACTGCATGTTAGCCCAGCTTCTAGCTTCCGCCATTTTGGTCTAGTTAACACATGAAGATAATTCAGGGTAAGCCCTAAACTCTTTAGAAGAAGCGAGGGTAGCATAAAATGGCGCCTAACGTGGGGCTCCGACATGACTGATTTTTTTTGTGCCTTTTCCATAGTTACGACTATAATATATCTTCAGGCTCATAGTTTCTTCCAAGGAATTATGAGATGTAAAAAAAATCCAAGCAAAATGTAACAAAATGCAAATTTTACCCCGTAATCTGGGGATATAACCTTCGGTTAATACCCGGTATTATTTTATAGTGAAACTAAACACAACATTTCGTTATTTGTCTTATAGAATATTATACCCTGGGGTGGTGAAATCTGAGAATACAAAAGAATACGGTTCCACGTTGAATACCGAATTTATGTTACCCCATTGGCCAGATAAGAGAGAAAAAATCAGTTTTTCAATTAATCGTTTCATATTGTACAGACACTTTGACTGTAAACATTAAGCGTGCGGTTCTTGCTGCCCTTCTATAGGGGTCGCAAGTTCCGATGTTTTCATTCCGTCACTTGCAGGCTTCTGTTTATTAATCCATTGTTTCGCCACGAATGTGGTACAAAACAATTGAATGCTCACTGTGATTTGAAGTTGCAGGGGCTGATTCCTCGTGAAATGAATGTTGTTCATTTGAAGCTGAATAATTTCAGAGAGCATATTTAATTTTCGAGGAAATATCGCCAATGCGCAATCATCATCGATTATTGATTATTTGCCCTTAACTTCGGTCAGTATTATAAAGCTGTTGTTTATCATGAGTTCATATTTTCTGTTCTGGTCTAGCATACTGACGTTTACAATTATTCAATTTTAACTTAACCCAAGCGGAATTCAATGGTTCCATCTAAAAGTCTATATTTCTTAAGTCTATCTTTCAATATTCCTTTATTCTGTTTAGTTTAAGGTTATATGTTTACAACTATCTTTCCCCGGTACCTATTTAAATCCGCTGAGCAAAATGTTCAGCCACCTACTTGGAGATCCTGCCTGCTTCAACTAAGAAGCTGCTTCTTCAGCCTTTGGTAGATCAGTGGCGGCTTTAGAGGGGGGCAGATTCCAGATTACTACTATTATGTACTTTGATATGAAAATATATTGGGTATATATACTATATATGCTTTTTGTAGTTAATATTAATTTTTTTGTCCAGTAAGTATTTTCCACAACATATAAAACCTACGAACAGTTTTATATGTTTGACTATCCACATATTAAGCATTATCCATATCCACCATGCGCTGCCCATCGTTTTATGTTTTATATCCTGTACTATTCGATTGCATCATTGCTATTCAAAAGGACCTAAATAAATGCTATAGGTACCTACTTACATTCTGTCGACGTTTCTTTTTTACTCGGATTTTTTATTTTTTTTATTTGTAATGTATAGAAAAATATAAAAAAATATTTTATTTTATTTCAATAAACTTATTCGTAATATAATTTTTTTTATTTGAAAAAGGTATGGAGTTCCAAAACTTTTTCTTGTGATAGTCGGTATTTTGGTATAAATGGACTTTTCATTGAAATTCTGAAATGCCAGGAAAACGCGTGACCTTGAAAAATTTCCAAATTTCCGCCTACGGCGCTATTGGGGTCTCACGGGGCAGATATAATATCCTGGTAATAATACTCGGACCCAGCCCCATAATGAAATCATGACTACGTCACTGTATAATTACCTACTCAAAGAAATCTCTCGCTCTTCAATTTTTCAAATGTGGCAACCCTACTTGCGCCCCCCCCCCCCAAGACTAAATTCTAAAGCCGCCACTGTGGTAGATCACCCTGAGGTAGATATGCCTAGTGGTCCGTATGAACGCCTTATAATTGTGTAAGGTGAATATCTCACCTCGACTGTTCAACTGTTACATGATGTAATGAATCACGTGCCGTTCCTATTACGTCCAGTATGTTTAGCTGCTTTGAGCTCGCCTATAAAGCCAAGCCACCCTGTACGTACAGCAGCCTTGATACAGAGACTAGGACAGCAACATTGTCCGAATATATTTTATAGAGTCCAAGGTGCAGGATAATCCTAAACTGCCTATAAAGAAAAAGTAAAATGGCAATTGCTACCGACTATGTAATCTCTCTCTACCTACTATGAGATTCAGCAGGTTTATCGAAAATTCAATTCGTCTTTAAGCCTGTCTTACTGCTCGCGGAGTATTTTTTATTTGAGAAAGGACAATAAAAGATGACCATCAGAATTGGTAATCCTAGCGAACTCAGGGGTTACGTTTCCTACTAAGTCCATCACACTACAACAATTTTTTAATGCTAAATAGAGACTGTGATAAAATTACGTGCTTATGATTTTTCCTAATATACATATTACATCCCGAGAGAAATAATATGGAATTAATTAATAATACAAATATGACACATCCTCGGGCAATATTGTTATTTTTATCTCATAAAGCTGTCCGGTATATTTTATTATGTGATCTTCCCACATGCAAGAATTATTATGTCAAATCATTGGACGCGGTCCAACACAACGTTTGCGGATGGAAAACACGCATGGATTCATGTCACGCGCCTGTTTTCTTAATGCAATTACCGCCATTTGTATGTTTATTTCTGTATAATAAACATCGGGATATTTGGCACAGCGGAACCGCGATAATTACCTAGTATGTGTATTGAAATAAAATATATTTTATTTCAGAATGTGCACAAAATTAGAGCAGTACCATTGTTGTTGTTAACGATAAAATTATTAGATTTTTTTAACACACTAAAAGTAGTGTGGTAGATAACACGAGTATATGAAGACTTTAAGAATTTAACAACGGAAGTAATTAAAAGGTTTAGTACAACGTTTGGTACAATGATTTGTCAAAGACGCAGTTCTTATTTTTTCATAACTTCTTAGTTTTTTAGTATTGTTACGCCACTGAGTTCGTAAAATAAGTGAATACTGTCCAGAATGCAAATTCATTAACTTCCAAACACAACAAGTCACAACTGTTTACAATGATAAATTACCAACGTGAACACTTTTAATTACATATTACTTGGTCTTATCTCTAAGAGCGTTTAAACTAGACTGACTCATATCGCGATCGGCTGGCCCTGATTTACCATTTTCAATGTTCTGGAAAATTCTAAAAGCTTTTCGATTATTCCATCCTATTCTAGATTGTTCTCACTTGTTCCATCTCATTCGAGATTATTCTCATTTATTCCATCCCATTCTAGTTTGTATACAAGGCGTCTGGAAGGATACTACAGGGGGTAGTCCACATATTCTTGCACCGCAACTATTCTAAATAGGGCCAGGGGCGCATCTCGGTTATTTGAAGTCCTAGAGGGTTGAGACGTCGCCCTTGGGGGGTTGTATTTTGGCATCTCCAGATGCGATGTTGCAACATCGTCAGGTGCGGCGTTGCCAGATTGTGCAATAGTTCGCTGGATCTAGGGAATTTTCAATATATCGTGCATAATCGCTTTTGATAATTCCGTAGCAGTATCAAAACCGGGTGATTATCATGACGATATAAATTCTGTTAATTTTGAGAACTAGTTAACGACTCAATGAATTCCTAATATGCCACCAAACAGCGTTCTTGTATAGACAATGCGTCTTATCACAATGCTATTGACGAGAAGGAACCCACAATTCCTTCACGTAAATATAAATACATTTCCTTTTTAAATAAAAAAAATCCACATGATCCAACTAAAACAAAACCAGAATTATACAAATTGGTAAAAGAAAATGAAACAAAACATGCATATTACCATATCAAATAAAATCAAATCAAATCTATTCAGGTTCAAAATATGGGACAAGATTACAGTAAAAAAGTAATATATGCAGGATCAATCGCACCAGCATAAGTAAACTTTTGTTGTGCGATTCATTCTAGAAAAACAAAATTCCATCTTAATTAAATACAAGAGGAATCATAGGTATTTTATAAATACAAGATATTAATCAAAAATAGGTTCAAACGTCTGTGGTTCTCTCTTTAAAACTGCCTTCTTAGAAATAGATTCAATTCTTTTTGGCAATATATTAAATAGTGGAGTATGGTATTTTGACATGGTTTGTGTAGATGGGGTTAAGGGGAGGCATTTTTAATGCATATCACGGCGGATTTTGACCCTACAAAAAAAGTTGACAGAAAATGAAGAGTACGACAAGACGCACAAACTCATTTAAAAATACTTATACTGATAATCCAGTCATAGACATAGATTCCTCCTCTATATAATATATTTATATCACACATTTGCCGTAGAGGAAACGGTTTAAGCTGTATCCGGAAAGGCGCGCGGTCTGAATTTGGGGGGGGGGCCTTCTTTGCAGGACAAACGGCTATTAATTACAATTTAAAATATTACGCATACTATTGCCCTTTTGGAGGGATGATATAGGGTGTTAAAATTTTTGAAATCCCCTTTTTTTAAAAAAAGAGAACCTAATTTTTGTCGCTATTTTTTTTATGGATGCACGACCTTAATGTCAGAAATTCTACATTGGTTTCATTTCATACATTCATTGATTTAGGAGCTGGAGAGCAAAATATGCCAAAAATGGCTATTTTGATGTTGTTACATTAAAAAAACCAAAACCAGTATAATTCTGATAAATGTTTTTGCTTATCCAAAAAAACTGATTCATTGCGCATAGAAAACATGTTTTTGCATTTAAATCGGATCAACACTTATTGTGTAATAACGATTTATGTCATGCGTTCTCCAGCATCCTTTCTCAAAAAAAATTGTTATGGCCTTATGGTTTATAGTAGGGCAGATAGCAATACACACGTGAACAGGGAAAAAAAGGTGTAAAAAGGGTGTCTTGTTAAAATGCTATAATAGTACGTACCGTTTTTTGGTACGTACTATAGCATTTTTGGCTTTTACTTATATTTTTGACTTTTCAGCGAGAAAACATCTACCATATAATGGGCGCTGGACCGTCGAAAATCAAAAAAAAATAATTAGGGAAAGTTGTATAGAATATTATTATGTACAAGTTTGCAAAATAACATTAAAAAAAATAAACGACCCCTATTGTAACACCCTACAAAGGGTGTGGAGTGTGATTTTTTGGTTGGATACTCGGGGGACACCCCTCATCGACCCTGAAAAAATCAGATTGTCGGGAATTATTTTTTGAAAAATGATCTTTATTAATTTTGTGTATATTCTATATACACAAAATTTTTTTTTTGCTCTGACAGTGACATCTCATTATCTACAGTTGAGGTTTCACAGGTGGTTTTCAAGATCCAAATCGGCGAAAATAACATGAATGGTTTCCATTATTTTCCCTTATATATTTTCTGATCTCACGTTATATTCATCTCTATTAGACTTGGATATTTCTCCTCTACACTTGTTTAAATCACGGCCTTTGTTCAAAAGACATTTATCCCTTCTGCGCGTATTTCTAGATTTAATTAATAAGGCGGAACAAGCTTATTCGTTAGGTAGAGGTATTAAGTTAATTACTGACTGAAGTTCAGGTACGGAGATATGAAAGCCTCCCTACCATACAAAGGGCTGGAATGTCTCAGCTATTGCAGAAACTCTGTGATTTTGTCGTCGAATATAATTTTATATCATGTTCACACAGCGTAAATTGCTCGAAAAATCGTCTTTGAGTAAAGGAAGAGCCCAATTGTTTTCAACCATATCCAATAATAAAGAAATGGCAGCCGAAAAGCGATCTCATTGATACCTGTATATCAATAATAACAAATCGTACGGTTCTGACATTTTTCTTCTACACTAAGATGGCCCTAGAGCAGAAATCCGAGTTTAATAAAAATCTCTAAAAAATAGTCGCGCTACGGACAGAGGAATGTAGGTATATGGCCTTGAATTTGATACCCTAATTTCATTCATTCAGTCACTATTTTCTTGGATACTCTCGGATACTTTAGAGCGGCATTACGAATACGTATGAATGCCTTTTGGATTAAAACATTTCCGCATACTCAGTGGTTATCCAAACCAAATACTTATCTATAGACTACCTTTAAACTATCTTTTTAACTACTACAAAAAATGTTTAGACAACTTGGCTACACATTTACATGTTGAATCTAATTCAACATAAATTATGTTTCTTTTATTAATATTGACCTTAAAAATGAATGCCAATTATCCACGTCATTGTACGCACAATGTTGCACCTCTTTCTTTGTGTTCTAAGTACTGATGTAAATCCAGATTAAATTATAATGAACTTGTTATACATTATTTGCTCCTTTTTGTGTTAAATTTGAATCTTGACTGCTTTTATTGTTCCTTGATTTATTGATTATGGTATGGTTAAAAATATACATAATTATTATAATAAACTATTACGTTTAATAGTCAAATTATTACGTTAAAAATAAGCCACCTATGTACCAGGAAGAGAATATTAAAAAATCAAAGGCCTAAGCCCCTTCGGAGCTTAAAAATGGAGGAACTCTCTTGTCAATAGAATATAACGGGCCATAATTCCTGAACTTTCCGTTACATGCAAGGGCGCTTCTTTAATCGCAGACACTAATCTTCCCGAGTGAAAAATAGCACCATCAGAGTATACAAATTACCAGTCAATCTAGAGAGGAACACTTCGCCTTTCCATTTTTTTTAATCAATGGAAAATGTAAGCACTTTATTCGTTGTGCTGTAAAAAGTTCGCGATTCCCACAAAATATTTACAGCGCGGAATTCGGCGGGGGTCAGAAATTAACTAATCGCTGTTTTCGTAATGCTTCCCCTCGTGATGTTTATTTTCGTGCTTTGAAATTCTTTAGCGTTTTTATGTGGAAATTTTAAGCGAGTTTATTATCATTATTTGCATATTGATTGTGGACATTGCGGGATATCTAACTTCATCTTAGCTAACCTGAAGGGATATTTTAATTTGAGAATATTCAGTTTACTTCAGTAACAACATCAACGCCGTTTGACTTTTATTTTTAATTATGAAGATTTTACAGAAACTAAATTTTTATAATACTGATTATTTTATGAACATATAAATTATTAAATTTATCTGCTTTAGAAGAGTTGATAACCACAAATGAAACATATGTCACTTCCTATTAAACTTATTTAGTTTGGATAAACACTGAGTACAGTATGTGAAAATTTTTTAATCCAAAAAGCATTCATACGTATTCATAATGTCCGTCTAAAATATCTGATACATGCTTTTATTTTAAATATTGTGATTTTTACTGAAACAAATTTTTTAAGATAATAATTATTTAGTAAAATATAATTTGTTAAATGTCCTTACTTTAAAAGAGTCGATACCGACCAATGAAACATATTTCACTCCATGTCCCTTGGTATTAAGCGACTCTAAACTACTCCCTACAAAAAGATATGGAAGTCTGAACATATTTAATTTGGATAACCACTGAGTACAGTATGCGATGTTTTTTACGTCTAAAATATCCGAGATATGCTTTTATTTTAAATATGATAATTTTTACAGAAACAATTTTTATAATACTCAAGATTTATAAAAACAATTTGTCACTCTCTCTAACTAGATAGGGCTGGAACCTTTGATGTAACTATAACGCTCGCTCACAAACACCAAAACACTTTCACTTCGCTCGACGCGCGTTTCGCCAACCAAGGCATCATCCGGAGACGATTAAAAACTAATCTTAAACTAAAAATCTATCCTATTTATACGATTTATGGTGAAATCATTAGTCACGCTTCAATGATTAGTTGCTAAGCAACGCGTAAAGAGAGCTATACGGTATAGGTCCCTTGTCGCTATTCATACTACTTTTACATTTTATAATTTCTATGCTCTTCTCAAATGCATTCAACTGTCTATTATTGGTCACATTTCTAACTAATCTTAAATTACTAATATCTATTCTATGATTGTTGTCAAAAGCATGCTGTGCAAGACTAGACTTCTGTTCTTCCATATTTTACATGAGCCATATGCTCTTTAAATCTGGTGTTAATTGATCGTCTGGTTTGTCCAACATATTTTCGATCTCAATCATTACAACTAATTTCATAAATCCCAGACCTTTCATTTGGAACAATTTTATCCTTGGGATTGTCTAAAAGTTGTTGTAATTTATTACTCGACGAATGAATCGCTGTTATACCCACGTTTTTGAAGACCTTACTCAAAGCACGAGTAAACCGGGGTTCGTACGGGATGGATACATATTTTGGAGTCTCTATATCCTTTTGAAAGGTCGTAGAATTACGAAGTGTGTCCTTAAATTTACGCTTCCTAATTAGTTTTTCAACTATATCTCTAGGATAACCATTACTCACAGCTATATCTTTAATTAATACTTTTTTTTTAAAACCTCTCATTACTGAGAGGGAAACTTAGTAAACGATGGACAAGAAAATTAAAACTAGCCATTTTATGTTGATAGCAGTGGTGAGAGTCATTAGGGATATATCTGATCGTACTGGTATCTTTTCTATATATATATATATATATATATATATATATATATATATATATATATATATATATATATATATATATATATATATATATATATATATATATATATATATATACATATATATATATATATATATATATATATATATATATATATATATATATATATATATATATATATATATATAAATGGAAGTTTTCCATTATTTCCTAGTTCATATGTAAACTTTACAGAAGTGAAACGACTATTTAATTTGGAAATGAAGTTTTCTACATCCGCAATCTTAGTGTCAAACACGGCAAAAATGTCATCCACATACCTCAGCCAAATCCTAGGAAAATACTCCAATTCTTCTTTTGCTTCAGTTTCAAATCGACTCATGAAAACATCAGCAATGAAAGGCGATAAACAGTTACCCATTGCGGTTTCTTCATGTTGTTCATAGAACTTGTCATTGAAACGGAAGCAATTTTGTTTCATACAAAGTTTTGTAAGGTTTATATATTCGTCTATTACTTCTTTTCTATAGTTGTTTAATTCGAGTAAATCCTCAAGATAGTCCAAGGTCTGTGGAATTGGTACACTCGGAAATAATGAACAAACATCAAAGGAAATCAAAATTTCACCCTCTTACAATTGAATATTCTTGATCTTATCAATGAAATCATTCGAATTTTTAACTGAAAAACTAGGCTGTGCAATGGGCAAATTCCTTAGTCAACCATTTTCAGAAGTGGTAAGTCGGAGATCCAATAGACGATACTATTGGACGCACCGACTTCGCTGACTTTAATCAATTTTTTGGTAGACAATACAATCTAGGTACAGTAGGGTTAGATACACGTAATCTATTCTTAACCTCTCTAATCTCTCTAACATCTCTAACATCTCTCTAACGTGAAAGAGTCGATATCGACCAAAAAACATATCACACCACGACCCTTGGTATTAACCGACTCTAACATGTTAAAACCAACTACTAACCAACTAATACATGTTAAAATATATGGCAGTCTAAACATATTTGGTTTAGATAATCAGATAATCACTTTTTTAGTCCAAAGTTTTTTAATCCAAAAGGCATTCATACGTATTCGACGTATTAATATATCTTAGATGTGCTTTTATATTAAATATGGAGATTTTTACACAAACAAAATTTTTATAATACTGATTATTTTATAAAAATATAAATTGTTAAATTCCTCTGCTTTTAAAGAGTCGATACCGACCAGTGAAACATATGTCACACCATGGTCAGACACTTCTTATGAACCGACTCTAAATTACTACCGATTAGAAGATATGTCAGCCTAAATATTTGGTTTGTATAACCACTGTGCATAGTATGCGGACATTTTTATCCAAAAGGTATTCATACGTATTCGTAATGCCCGTATAAAATATCCGAGATATACGGACCTGTTACAAATATATGACCAGCAGTTTTTGGTACGGAAATACATGGATAATTGGCATCCATTTTTAAGGTCAATATTAAAAAACAAATATAATTTATTTTGAATTATGTTCAACATGTAAATGTAGAGGTTAAACATTTTTGCAGTAGTCTAAAGGTAGTCCCAAGGTAATCTAAACATATTTGGTTTGTATAACCACTTAGTATGCGGACCTTTTTATTCCAAAAGGCATGGGGCAAAGGCATCATACTGTAATGTAACCAACCCGGGTCGGTTCAACATAATAATCAGAGAAACACATGGCCGGGGTACGTGATCGTCAAAAGGAAAAATACCTACCCTACGTTGTATTTATTTTAAATTAACCCCTTAAAGTGTTAATAAATTCAACAAGGCACAAACATTCATCATCTCATACAATAAGCGACAATAAAGTCACTGTTATAAGCAAATCACAAAAGTACGAAAAACCTACTCGTAGCCATGAATAGAACAAAAAAATGGTCAATAACATTTCTTAGATAGAACTGAATAAAACAAAATAAAATAATCTTAAAACAGAATGAGCTGAACACAAGTTAGCGACTATCTCCCGACTTCTCTAAACCACCCCGCACCACGTCTTTCCTAGTGCCTGCTTATACCCTAGCCACTTGTTATTTAAAAATCGGTATCTCGTCTTTAAACAAAACAGAGGTCACGACATCGCAGTTTTCTTAACTAAATAGGGGATAGGGTCCATTTCAATACCTATTCGAAATGCTCGTCTAAATTATCTGATAATTTATGTGTAATTATACATATGGGTGTATTTGTTATATACTTTCATAACTATCACTCTCTAAATTTGAATTAACCGTTGTATTTCATTGAATTCAAATAAAAGACAATAAATAATTTAGTATACATGTTTGGCGATGATTTATATGAAGAATAATACTACTATATTATATTATTGAATGCAGTCAGGTCCGATGTGTTTTCTACCGAATCATCATCAGACCCGTTAAATAAATTCATTGATGCAAAGAGCATTAACGTTTGCAGCGGAATTATGTTTGAAATTTATTTCAATAATACAAACTACGTTATCCGAGCGGAGAAGATTTACACTCATAGAAAATGCATTAGGATTTCAGCTGGGGCTTCGCGTGCATAATCGATGTTCCAGTCTGGCGAGAATCGCGTGTTTACTTGCCTGGATTATGCTCTCCGTGAGGCTATGAAGAAAAATTGTGTTTTAGCCGAAGCCTATGAGATTAGTGTACCACCGTCATCATAAGTACAGCTCTTGCACATTAACACTTTTGGCTTCCAATTATTTCAAATGGTGCTATAAAAAAAATGCAAAACGTAAAACAAAAAAAAGTTCTAACAGAACGGATGCTGCAAAGCGGTATTAAGTATAATACATACTACCAAAAAAAGTTACCGGTCGATTATGCAATTATTTTATTATTTCAGCATAAATACATTTTTAAATACCTATGACATATTACATAATGAATGTAGTAGGTCACCTGATTTGAGACCTATGGACTTTTTTCTATGTGTTATGTTATCTGGGCCATTTCACTTATATTTCGAGGTATGGAATATTTAAAACAAAGATCACACGATACAATGTATGGAAAGATATAAAATCAAACGGATGCATTTTATTACGGCTTTGCAAAAAGTTGAGAGACACTTCGGTATTCCTCCATACGAAAATGGTCACCTTTATGGACGTGTTGACAGAGACACTAAAAATTTATACATCTCAAGCGGGTGTTATTACTGCACATTATGCTGCACAGGTATATATTATGCACTCCTTTACTATACTTTATCTACCTATGAAATTTTACGACCGGTATTTTCAAATCTGGATGATGGCGGACAATGTTTATCGTACAATATGTATGAGAATTACTTCTTTCTACGTCACTTGTATATTACATACTGAAAAAAATATTTATTAGCGATATGTAAAGTTTAAACAAGCATGTTGTTGTGCATTATTTATTTATACAATATATAAAATCAGGCTATAGTCTCTATGGAAATGAAAGAGAGCAATAAAAGCTACGAAAAACAAAACACGAGTAAATTCTCTATCAGAATCTCTTTTGCTTTTCCCAGAAAAAAATCAGATCTCGTAGAACGTGACAGAGTTTGTTTATGTTAATTTTTGTAAAAACAATGTTTTTTCCAAGACAATGTACAGGATCTTCATGTATATTTGGAACCCGCCTTTAACTTCCTTATTTTCAATTTTAGAGCAAATAAAAATTTAGTATTTTTTTCTGCAGATTTTAAATATGTGAACAGAAAAGTAATTGAACGTCTCACATAAGAGATATTTACTGTAGGTTTGTATTGTATCACGCTCTAGTCTCTATGGAAACGAAAGAGAGCAATAAAAGCTACGAAAAACAAAACACGAGTAAATTCTCTATCCGAATCTCTTTTGCTTTTCTCAGAAAAAATTCATATCTCGTAGAACGTGGCAGAGTATGTTTATGTTAATTTTTGTAAAAACAATGTTTTTTCCAAGACAATGTACAGGGTCTTCATGTATATTTAGAACCCCCCTTTAACTTCCTTATTTTCAATTTTAGATCAAATAAAAATTTAGTATTTTTTTCTGCAGATTTTAAATATGCGAACAGAAAAGTAATTGAACGTCTCACAAAAGAGATATTTACTGTAGGTTTGTATTTTTAAATGGAACACCGTGTATATTTTTAACAGATAGACATGTTTTCTGTGTGTGTACAAAAATATTTAGACATTATATATGCTATCTTTTACGGTCCTCGATATATTTAATGTTAAACTTTGTATTGCTTACAAATAGCGTTTTAAGCTTGAAGACACAGCTGGCCGTTGAAAATAACAAACGTTAGATTTTATATTTTGAACAAAATATTTATTTAACTAAAAAACAAAAATAATATAATAATAAAATAAAGAAGAAATTTCATAAAAACTGTTCAAAATGACCTCCATTTTTTTGTAGACATAACCTATAACAATTCAGGGAGGAGCAACGTGCTCACCGTCCTCGTAATACCAACCAAGAACAGGATACAAACTTGAAGCAGGAGCAAGTGAGATAAATTTAGGGGTAGAAAAATCTACGCCTTGGGAAAGAAGTACGAGCGAAAGCAGGCAGCATTCCAGAGGCAGTGCAGCGATATACCGCTAGATGGCACAACCACCAGAGCCCAGAAATGAAGGTCACTAGTTCGCGTATAGTGTTCGCGTATAGTGACGGGTGTTTTGTGGACGTACATAAAAAAGGGATTAACATATTTACAACAAGGTAATAAATAATCTAAATTTGCTAATTTTAAGGAATATTGTTCCAGAGGACTTAGTCTCATGTAATTAGATTTTAAGTTAAGTAGGTTTTTCGCAGGATAGTAGGTTAGGTTTTTTAAATTTCATGTCATTTTAACAATTTTTTTTATAATAAACATAATCATATGTAAACACAGCTTCTCCTTCCTTGTTCTGCAACTTTCAAGTGAATATTTTAAATACTGAAAAATATAACTACTACAATATTGAGCTTCACATAAATTTAACATTTTAAAAAAATTTGCACGCAGTTTAAAATTAAACAATGATAGATAGTTAACTTTCGTTTTCAACAAAATCATTTAAATAAATTTTATCATCAATCAATAAGCCTAATTGAACCCCCTCTGAGATAAGAGTGCTTATAGCTATACAGGCTGACGGAGACTCCCGAAACTAAATAGGGCGCCGCTCATCCCCCTGCTACCCGTTCTCTCGGTACCTATTTTATGCGAGCTCGGTCTCCTTGTTCTAGTCTTCTTGATGGCCAACCTCTATCCATGCCACGCTAATTAAATGACAGCACTGCTTGTTTGACATCGCTTAACTGCATTCGTTTAAATCCGTGATACTGATAAAATAAATATTACCTTCTCATGCATTTACATCTTTACTTATTTAGGTTAAAACTTTCTGATGTTTATTAATAATATTCCAGCGTTACTTCTCTGAATAGATTTGTTTACTATGGCATAAAAGCTTTTACAGATTTGTTTTACTTTGTTACGCAGCATAATGGGATAAAATATTTGTCGCTGGAAGGACGCAATGAGAGATTTTTCATGGACGGCGGCGTTTCCTGGAGATAATGAAATAAGTAATTGCTATATTTGCCAGGGCATTATGTTGGAAGATCTTGCAGAAAGAGGTTGTATATGAGGTTACATAAGCAGCAATTTTCATCTACTATATTGTTTCGTGAAATATAATACTTAACAATTTTTGTAACAGAAAACTCCCGGCTATTTTTATTATTATAGTTGGATGCTAAACCTGTATTCGATGAATACACGACTATGTGCTAAGAGCGCCTTCAATTGTTTCTCTTTTAGGATTGAAAATATTTCTGGGCGCATGTATATAGGAGCCGTCTTTAAGAAAATGTTGGTGACATGCTACATGCTATTAATCTGTCCAGCCAGCAAGGTCTCCCAAATACGGAGAGGTCACAATTTGCTGTGTTGGGAAATAAACGATTTACTGATTCATTTTATTTATAGACTGACTAGTAAATATTGCTCTATGAATGGCTGCAAGGACAGATAATATAACATACTTCAAATTTTTAGAGGCCAAGCTTTATGTTTAATTCAGAATAACCTAATATGAACAGCGCGGTTTAAAAATATATCAATAGCTTATTCATTCGAATGTTTCTGTTTCAAATATGCATAAGTCAAAATACTCCATTATTATCTGTTTGGATCCCCCGATAGGCACCGGCAGCTACCATAGGCGTAGAATTTATGCAACAATCGTATGTTAAGTAGCAAGTAGTCGCTAATCAGCACAGTTGCTAAATTGATTCAATATAGTTATAAAGTAGGTAAGTATATATGTAAGATTTACTTGTGATTAATTGAAAACAACACTCCATGCAACAGCTGTTATTAATTTCAAGTTTAATAATTTCAGTTTTTGTCAGGCGCTACTCAGAGCGACAGCCACATACAACTAATTATAATATATAAAATTCTAACAAAAAATATGTCAACAAATTTAAAATTTCTTTCGTTGCAGTATTGCCTACATTCGTCGTAATGAGAGGAGCACTACTTATGCGCAATGCCTGACTCTTCATCTGGATCTGTACATCAAGGGGACAAGCGATGATTATTTTTTTTGACAATCTGAACGTAAGTATTTTAGAAGCCAGAAAACAAGTTGCAGACGATTGGCAATTCAATTTACATTTCCAAGGCAGAGAAGCCTCTTCTCATAAACAATATCCGATCGCTTGGAGATAAGAGCAGTTGACTCGATTCCAAGCAAAACTATGCGCGTTTATTGATGCCCGCAGAACTTCATAACCTACATTCTAGGTTACGACTGTGTTTTGTAGCCGGTCCGTAAATAAATTCAGCAGAAGAAAAATAAAGACCGTAATTTACGACTGCCAGCCGTCACAACAGTTTTGCGCCAGGAGGTCATTGGCGCCCCGATATTCATCTAGATGGAAGGAACGAAATTGGGAATATATTTAAAATTCGAGTCAATGGCTTGGAAGAATATCGAGCATCATTTATAAGGTGATTGTTCAGATGAGTCGAACAAAAAATCACCATAGGCAATGGCGTAGTCGTCTCGGAGATGGCGACAATCATTCAAGACGCAAGCAATCCTATTGAGGGTAAGCGACGCTATGGATGTTTTCTGTGTACGAAAAGTACGTTGCCTTGTTCAAGGTCGGTACAAAGATAATGTCCATCACCTGTGAAGGTCTATGGGTCCACGGTACCCTACAGGACGCGTGATTTCAAAAGATCGCTGGGCTATTTAACTTATTAAGCTAGGTGAGTGGTTTCTGTTTAATTAGTGCATTATTATCTTAATTAATATTAAGTTGGTTAATTCGAGTAATTTACCTTTGAATTTGTGGCCACGACTGCCACGACGGCCAAGACTGTGAGTCATCAATTTCATATGGGTAAAGTGACATGACAAATCCAAGGCAAGATCAGTGTAGTGTTTACATCAACATAATATGTAACTACCTACTACGAGGGCTGTGTATAATTGGAAATTGATTATCTAGGTTAATAGTTGATAGAATAGTAAATATTAAAATATACAGTGTAGATCAAGTTTGAAAGTGAGGCTCAGCTTAAGTTGCTTGATACGACGAGCCGCCACTGCTAAAAATTCTTTTGAGCTGCCATTTTACATTTATCTATTCATACTATAAGAGGAGTGTCGTTATACCTAAGCCTGCATGGCCATTCCTGCTTATATAGACTTACTCGCTCTAAGAGAGAGAAAACTTCCAAATATTTCCTTAATTATCTAAGTAATTAATGAGTTTTATAAAATTGTATTAATTTGTAAATTCGAGGTCCTTCAGACTACATTATTATCCCGCCCGAGAGCGAAACGAATGACCCAAAATCAATTAACTTTGTTTCCATACAGTTCTGCTTTATTTTCGCCCTGTTGATGAAACCTCCCCCGGTCCCATTTAAAAAGTCCTCACGGCTCTGCGTTGCTTTTTGTTTTCCTTTTTAATTAAAGCATTAAATAATAATCTCGATGGAATAAATATTTGCGTAGGAAAATTTATGTTTACAAGAAAGATGGTTTTCTTTGTTTTTTTCTCGCGAGACGTTTAAAAGCTCTTTAGTAGTCATAACGTGCAACGCAGATATGATAAAAAAATATTTGCGCAAACGGTTTTTAAAGCATATTAATTCGGGTCCTTTTAAACTTATACTTACGTCTAGAGGTCGAATGGATTTACTCACCTGCAACAAGAAAATTATATATTTAGTTGTTTCAACTCCGAAAAATATACACTGCAAGGCAAAAAATAATTATTCAAAATTGTTACATTTGTATTTTTTTCCGAAATAATGTATGTTACACCAGTTTCTTGTTTACAAATGTTTATAATGTCCAATGAACTGAACATTAAACAACGCAGAGAAAGTGCTCTTGAACCAATAAATTAGTGAGTGACTATCGAAGTTACCCGTGGACGCCACTGACAGTTACGCAACCACGTCAGATGGTTCCCGACTATACTGGATATCTAAATTCCACTCAAAATTTTCTGTAATTTTGGTGAAAAAAAGGAACGCAAGTACACTAATATCTGTTTATTCTAAAAATTGCATGGCGTCAATAAATGCACTGAAAGTAATATATTAAGTATTGAATATCCCCCACAGCATATATTTTACCTATATCACACAAAACAATGCTAAAATATCAGGACTCTGGGCGTTACTTAAATGTAAGTATAATATATAAATGTACTCACAAAGTATCGGTAGTATTCAGGTATACATTATTAAAAAATTAAATTTAAATATAGTCATTATCATATAGGCTCAAAAATAATTCACTATAGGGGCTCACACCAACACAAAAGAGATTACATAAAAAATTTGTGGCTCCTAATATGCAAGAACTATGCTTTACTGAACTGTAAGTACGTATCCTGGCAAGGTGGGTCTATCTAACATACAAATCTTAAGGTTAAGTATCCGATAGGTTTCCACCACCGGGGGCAAGTTCAACGTGCCAACTCAAACGAACGGTATCGATGGTCTGTAGAATAGACAGTCCAGGATAAAATGTATAGGTACTATTCAACGGAGATTCCAAGCAACAAAATGTGTAGTGAAGACCTGAAGTTTTGAAAGAACGCCTCAATGGATGTTTAACGGCTTTGAAAGATAGCCCAGGCGAGATACGTCTTCTATCAACACTGGGGACAAATGCAGTCTTAGCATATCTGGTGTATGGGTTGGTTATGCAAACCACAAAAAGACATAGATAGTGATCTCCCCTATAATCCCAATCCTTGGAAAGTCAAAAAATACTCTTAAATTAATTGCAATTAAAAGACGCTGATCAAAAAAGAAAATGACGCCGTTCGATATCCGGAAAATGGAAGCCCGAAATAAATTGTTTCGTCTAACATGACTTATTATTCACAGATCTATCAATTATGTTTTTTGCGCGAGCCATGTGTCACAGAAAAATAGAAAAGAAACAACAGAAGTAGCACAACTGGGTCGCTAATACCCGTCAAGAACTGTAATTAGTGTCATCAACGGTCTATGGTGAATCAATAATGCCGCAAAGTAACCTGTAATAATCTACGCCCGAGTCCTAATCACGAATGGTAGAGGGCGCGCCTAGTTCCTTTTCATAGTATCGTAGAGCTCGAAACCTACAGTTTAAGTCACAGATTTCAATTCATGTCACTAGCGAAAATAGAACGTAAAAATATCGGTACCAATTGGAAGCAGCTACCCCTCATTGTACCCATAACAACAATGCTAAAGACAATTAAATTGGTCGTATCAATCTTTTGATTTAACTCTGATAGATCTGTTTCCCTTGTTTATAAAACCCCAATTCACCCTATTGAAGATTTGCAGGAATTAATATCAATATCTACAACGACAAGGAATTTCTCCCAAACAAAACCTCTGATATGTCGCTGCCGCTGAAAGAGCTTTGAAATATATAATATTCATTTGATTTAAATAATTTTTATTGTTTATATTCAGATTCAGAATCAACTGTTGATATTGATACTACTGGATAGGGCTGGAACCTTTGATGTAACTGTAACACTCGGAGTAGTTTCCACAAACACCAAAACACTTTCACTTCGCTCGACGCGCGTTTCGCCAACCAAGTTGGCATCATCCGGAGACGATTAAAACTAATCTTAAATTACAAAATCTATCATATTTATACTATTTTTCCGGTGACGTCACTAATGATATCACCGTCACGCGTAAATTTCACGGTGATATCATTAGTGACGTCACCGGAAAAATAGTATAAATATGGTAGATTTTGTAATTTAAGATTAGTTTTAATCGTCTCCGGATGATGCCAACTTGGTTGGCGAAACGCGCGTCGAGCGAAGTGAAAGTGTTTTGGTGTTTGTGGAAACTACTCCGAGTGTTGTTGATATTGAGATTTGGCCCTTTGACCTGTGATACAATACAAAACCTGTGCCATCAATGGAGAACGATGTATAAGGGAAAAAATTTCCAATTTTGTTCGGTATAGCTACGTCAATAAATTTACAAGCAGTGTAATGAACCATATCAAATTCGACATATTTATGACTATGTAAAACAATACATAATTGTATTAATATTATGACACAAGATAGTTTTCAGCTATTTATGCAATTTACAGTCCACATTGACCTATTTATCGTCTGGTGGAAATCATATTATTCAAGAACTTACGCTTAACCCGATTTCCTCC
Organism: Tetropium fuscum; assembly: GCA_964058915.1. Lineage (NCBI taxonomy): Eukaryota > Metazoa > Arthropoda > Insecta > Coleoptera > Cerambycidae > Tetropium > Tetropium fuscum. The sequence continues at coordinate 98,684 of CAXKVY010000040.1, forward strand.
CAAGAAACGCACGTCAGCGAGGCATACGTGCTTTGAGAACACGGGTGTACGGGAAATTCGCAATGGACTGGCGCTCATATAAGAACAGGAAATGTAAAACATAAAGGGAAACTAAACAAGGCACTCGGAATGAAGTTTCGGAATGTGAAATCTCTTTTTATTTCATAAAAGAAGTTTGCTCACATCTTCGCCAGCAATACTAGTGCTTTCGAATTCAGTGTGCGTACCATTAAGTTTGCGCGAGACAATGAAATTTTAAAAAATCAGCCTGAACTTCTTCTGGAACTGATTTGAATATTCTTTTTGTATGTTACAAGAAAACCGTGCATTTTAGTGGTTAACGGGAAGGAGCTCTTGTAGAAGTTAACGTTTGACTTGGAAACCAGGGAAATATAGTTCTTAAATTCCCCATAAGTTTTAACTTGAATGTGATTCAGTGAATGCCGTGTGAATAATGCTACTTTTCTGTTGACATGCTCTCATACAGTTACTTACATCTCTAGTCAGCGCCTAGTCATTGCGCGTATATATAATGAGCAGTATCACGCTAGTGCTAGTTATATGCGTGGAGGATCTGTTCTTTGACATTGGAGTTTGACAAGAGTTTGTATTAAATATATACACGTTAAAAATGGTTTTATAGTACGGGATGTAGCGCTACATTTTTTCGAGGAATTTCCGAATCAATTTCGTTTTTAGGCATTGACTAATATTCAATAATCAGCGAAATGGGGGTCAGTTGCCGCACCCGCGGTGGAGCTAAAGGCGAGCACTTGTTGAAGTCGTTAAAAAAATTATGTTACGCGAATTTTAATGTTACAATTTATAGGATGATATTTGAGATAATTTTCAACAGAAAAAATAATAATCAGTCAGATTATACGTGTCACGTGTATGAACCATATTGAAAATGTATAAAATCTTTTTATACCTTATGAACTTTATACAGCTGATTTTTTTTACTTTTTAAATATTAATGAAAATCGTCAGCTGTATTTATAACGGGGTTAAAACCGTCTGTCAGCGTCATAAACATGCTGCGCACTCGTTGCATAGTCTTATACAAACGAAAGAAACATTACCATATGCTACCTAGATTTCCACTAGTTTATTCAGTTTCTGTTATGTTGAAGTTAGGAAACTTATTAGGCTTGTTAGGAAACTACTATCAATTTGTGTATTTTGTTGTAAAAAAAGGAACCGCTTCATTTATTCCCTCCAAATTATCTAGAAAGTGTAAAGATATTCTAGAAATACGCATAAACGCGAAATCCATTGCTTCATTTATCCATGAAAGACGCGAAAGTGCCAGTGGAAATAAACGATTTCCAAAAATATCATTTAAAGTGTTTTGGACAATTCATAGTAAATACAGCACCAGTAGGAGCATCCACTAAAACGCATAAAATGAATAAAAAAACAGACAAATTTATTTTCAAAACTACAATTGACGGAGCAATATTTAAATCTATCAGAATTTTCACCTTTAAACTATGGATGAATGGAAGAAAACAATAAATACAGTTTCAAGTGGTTTGCCAGCGTAATAACTAACGTAATAACGGCCCACCGAAAATAACTGGCATAACGATCATCGATGAGAATCCTGCAGGTACCTTTTTTCATTTACATATTAAACGCATTGAAATTGAATTAAAGGAATGTCGATCTAGCTTTAAATATTATTTTGCTATTTTTTATTATTTTACAATTTTATATTACTATTGAAGTACAATTTTTTAACAGAAAACGTCAAAAGCGATGAAATTAACCATCAGAGAATGCCGAAGAAGAGGCTGCAGAGGAATTTGAGCGCTAACAAAATGTCAACATAGAGAGCTCTGACGGTAATAGTGACGAAAATTATGGCTATGAAACTGTGTTACGTTCACTCTTCACTAGATGACAATTTAGGTATTCGGAAGTTTGTTGTAGGTACATTCTCTGAATAGGTATATTGTGAAAAGAACTAGAAGCGCCCTCTATAATTCGTGATTGGGATTCAGGTCTGAATATTACTGGTTTCTCTCTTTGCGGCATAGCAATTATCGATTTGCGTTATATATCGTCACGAAGGAACAAAAGTAGCACAAATAATATGCGCTAACATCTGTGACGATAGTCACAGATGTTAACAATTTCTTAGCGCATATTATTTGTGCTACTTTTGTTCCTTGATCATTATTTTCTATTGTTCTGCGCACTAGGCAAAGTCGGTAGTTTTGTGACTAGTACGAGGTACGAGGAGATAAATGTGAATTTAGCTATTCCTATTTCCGCCCTGCCGGAAAGGGGCCATCTTACTTTTCTTTCTTCGCTTTGGTGAATGGCGTGACTGGCTGTCTGTTGGTTTTATTAAGTTTAAGTGGTTTCGTTACTAAATAACGAGCTGTGTTACGCTCCATGTAGTGGGGTTTTTAAGAAAGTTAATGAATATGTGTTTGTGATTTTGATAATTGACGCATACAGTGGTGGTTGGATCAAATAAATTTTAAATTAAGGTGGGCCATCTTTTTTATATACCTTGTGCCCATATTATATTTTTGCCTTCTCTGGGTTCTCTAGAACTTGCCTTGAATTAGTCCCTAGTGACGATTGAAAAGCATTTTGCCTAGGCCAGGCTTTCGAGAAGCCGCTAAACATCTTGAGTGAGTTATATATAAGTAGCTATATTCAATTAACCTCATATATCGTGTTCTTTTTATCACCAAAATTACAACAGATTTCTGAGAGTAACTTCGATACCCAGTATAGTTGGGTACTAGTTAATTTCTTAGTCAAATTTTTATTGCCCACTTTTAACGCTACTGAATTGGACTCACACAAACGTAAAAAATAGGACGTAAAAAAAAATAACAATATAATAACTCACACAAACAAAGAATAAAATATTATAAAAACAATATAGGCTGCTGTATTTATAATGGGGGTAAGACCCATTTTAAATACAGCTGACGATTTTCACTGTTATATAAAAAGTATTAAAATTCAGCTGCATAAAGTTCATAAGGTATAAAAATTATTTTTTACTGGAACATTTTCAATATGGTTCATATATGTGACTGACGTATAATACCCTCTCTTCAATACAGCTATTTTTATTTTTGTGTTGAAAATTATCTCAGAAATCATCTCATAAATTTTCGCAAGGTATGAAAATACTCGTAGCTTAATTTTTTTAACAACTTCAACATACTTACCTTTAGCTCCACCCAAGAAGACTAGAACAAGGAGACCGAGCTCACGTGTTTCGGGTATCGTTCTCTCGGTACCTGTTTTACGCGAGCTCGGTCTCCTTGTTCTAGTCTTCTTGGCGCCACCACTGAGTAGCTGACTGAGTAGAAGATCACTTATGTATTAGTAGAAAACTAATTATTGTTATGATTTTCCGTCGGCATGAAATGACTTGTTCAAATGTAGCGCTATCTCCCGTACTATTAGGATTGCGTTCTGGGCATTTTAGAACATATTAATCCTCTAAAATCGTGAAAAATGATTAAATTTACAACAGAAATACAACAACATGACAATATAAAGTACTTATCCCGAAGCGAAACGAATTCATCGTTTAATCCGCTATATGTAATTAACGACTAAAAATAAATACATGAAGTTCACTACGGACATAGCATTTCAATTAAAACCTCTGCAAAATACTTTTAAAATCGGTCGGAGTAATATTTGCAATTTAATTAGGACTTTTAATACAACTGATGAATATTATATTTTTGTATATTATAATTTTTTTAACATGTCTTATGCCAGCAACTCTACCAAATAGCTGGGCTACACCGCCCCCAAGCGCCATTTTTCATGTCAGCATTTAAGCCCCCATTTCGACTGTCGAAAACATTAGTTTATTATAACCCTCTCGTCGTAGTTCAGGCGAGTTCGACTTATTTTGTTTCTGGCTGTTACGTAGTTGGAAATCCCATATGAAATGTCAGCGCTGTTCACGGAGTAACCATAGTAGAGAATTCAATTCCCTCTATGCCGAACGCCAGTATTCACGAGTCCTCTGAAGTGTGAAAAGAGTCAAATGTGAATGTCACAACCCTTATTATACCGTATTCCTGCAACGTGTCTCGTTACAAGGGTTTGAAATTATCGGTAACACTACTTCGGAATTCTGAAACCTACGGCTTTGAGATATTTGAGTCTGCTCAGGCCCTACTTCATATTTACAATAATCTTTATTGTTATTAATAATGAAGAATGTTATTGTTAAAATATTTAAAATTTATGAAGCACTAGCTGTGAGCGACAGGCAGCCTTTGTGATATTATAAATCGTGGGAAGGGGAAGTGCCATTAGTTAATTATTTATTAGTTTATATTGCATTATATTGGATGTATACTATGGATGGTATACTTGGATGTTCCGTATTTGAATCGGATTTTGTTCACAATTTCATGGATTTTATTTTTTTGCGCGGAACCCTAATTATTTTTCTAAAATAAAAGTACCCTAAGTTGCTCTTTATGATATTAGCTATCTGCCAGTGAAAGTCCTGTCAAACTCGGTCCAGCCGTTTCGAAGATTAGTCGGAACAAACAAACAGACAGACAGGCAAAACTTTTTTTTTGTTATAGTGCCGTATATACTTTGCACCGTTTATGTACCACCGTGTAGAAACTTTATGTGAAGCAGCTAATTTTTGCAAAAACAGCGACTGACAGTTAAAGATTTTTTTACGATTTTAAATTTTAATTTTTTTTGATGCTCCAACAGAAACTGAATAGCTGACAGCAATCCAAACTTACCCAGTTCCAAAATTAGGACAAATTGTAAAGATTATTTTGTTGCTCAGTATATTTCGATGTGACTTCCGCCTCCAAAGTTGCCATCACAAATACACTGAAAATTGATAAACGTATTTATACGGAAAATATGAAACTATGTTTCGACACGGGTTTCGCCTAACAATTTACCATCAACAATATTTGAAAATTCCTGTATCGAGTTGTGGGTGTAGGGAGTAAGAACATAGATTTAATAACCTGAACATTATTCACATACCTCTTGAAACTGCGATATTCATTGAATTTAGTTCATAATTGTTTTACTATTCGTCTAAGTACGTGTTGCCAGTCAAAATGTTAATTTGATATGTTATACGCTTAAAGCACAATTTGCTGTAATGGTAGATCATTATTATTCAAACTGGTAATGCATCGATATGTCGAAAATAATAATGACCTGCAATCATATCTACGCGAAATGCAGCTAGGATAATTGCTATTCCAGTAGTCACTCAACTGATAATAAAGTAATTTCGTAATTGGAGATGTTCTATGAAATGATAGAGGTTGTCCGATAAATTGACTATGCTGAAACATCATAATGGCAAGAATATTTGCTACGTCTTTCGAAGTCATCATCTAACCATGTTATAAAATTGAGGTATTAATGACATAATTGAATTTTCATATTGTTACACATTTTTTAAAGGGACGTTTGTTATTATATTCAGTTATACACGTGCTTACTAGATAGTGAATTTTAATAAAGCTACTCATATAATAGATGTATTAAGCCAAAGTAAACGGGTGTAGTGTATTCGAAAAGCGTTATTTGACGTCACTTCCAGCAAAACCGAAAGTTGAGGCACATCGATATTATATCAAATAATGGTAAATGTTCTGGTTATTAATTTTCAGTAGTATCGTTTTAGTAGTATCGTTTTCCAATACCTGCAGTGCACTTTGAGAAATATACGATACAGTATCGAGGGATAGATCCAGTTTTTGGAGCCAATGAAACCGACCATAATTTGAGGTTTTGCCGAAGGCATAATTTGAAGATTTTACACGTCTCATATTATTATGCTTGGTACTAAATTCAAGGGTGGACTTTATATGCATGTCACTGGGTTTTTGATAGTTTTTGACAATGTAATGTTTAATAATAAATTTTCCTGCACGATATTTAAGCTAGAAATATGTGCCAAATTATCTCTATATATATATATATATATATATATATATATATATATATATATATATATATATATATATATATATATATATATATATATATATATATATATATATATATATATATATATATATATATATATATATATATATATATATATTGTTGTGATAGAATATTAACCAGAAATGGTAACAAGCAGGGCTTTCAAAGTCACTATTTCACACCCCATATGACGTTTGATGTGAGCGAACATAGACATAGGTATAAAAAGGATATATTATCACATACAAGCTGTAGGAAACATACACCATAAGGTAGTTATTAGTAAGTAGTAATAAGTAAAAGTTCAGTCTTATAAATTTTTTTTTCGTATGACAATATGATCCAGGTTCATCGATAGCGTGAAGTCCATCTTCTCATAACTTTACAGCAATATCCAAATATGTTTAATAGATAGAAAAAATAGAAATATTTGTATATCGAATTGTCAAATGTTTAGACTGAAAATTTCTAATATATAAACCATAATTATGTAAGAAAATGATTTTTATAACAAACTATATGTTATTAGCTATAAGTTGACTAACAATTTGTTAAGTTTTTATTTAGTCTGAGATTGTACATAGCATAGTTCATATGACTTTCCAATATTTCCAGAGTTCTAGTGAACGGAATACAACATTTTTAATATCAAACTTTAGAGAAAAATTCAGGCATCATTTTATATTAAATCAAAAATGAAAATTGAAAAAATGTATATTAAAGAAAAATCTTAATCTGACAGTTCTACAAATAATTGAAATATCATGATATTGCCATGGTAATATTGGAAGGTTATAAATATACCTGCCATAGAAACAAAGGAGCCAGTCCGAATTGTGAGTAAGACACTCCACATCAGGTGATTTTCCAAATTAACCTACAATTCATTAAAACCTAGGAGCTAGATCCAAAGTGACAGCTATAGGAATTTGAAGGTTAGAAAATCGATGTGTATTGACAACCGGCTGTTAGCTATAAATTATAGCAATACAGCTAGAATATTTGTTAAAGCAAATGATAAAAATAATAAGTGCTACGATTAAATAATCTTGAGTGAATCACATCAAGTTAATTCAAGACCTACCTACCTACCCAAGACAACAATATCGAGTCTGTATCCTACATCGAGGGAAGTACACCAGCTTCCGATCTAGAAGAGACTTCTTCACCATATTCACAAAAAGATGTCATCAATCAACAATTTTCTAAATCATAAAGTTAAACATTTTTATAAACATTAAAGTCTATACACAAGTAGTTCTGATTGCAGTCGGCCATTCCCAACGTCAAATCTATTAGATTAGAAAGTTCGCGCAGTACGAACTTTCATGTAGAACTTGTAGGTACCAATATTATCTTGTGCTTACGGTACCAAAACTTTTTCATATTATACATGCTTGGTCAACATACTGGCAGTAGTAAAAATTTTCCTATTTGTAAAATTATAAAAGGACAATTTCAATAAAATAAGGCCCCCAGATATCCCCAGACCCCAGATATCAATACACCTGATAATTTATGTACTCTATAAAGAGATATTCTATAAAATTGTTTCACCGATTATAATTTCGTTTAACATTTCAAATTTTATATATATACAATATATGTGTTTCCGTGTATATGCAAATAATTTTATTTCTCATAAGCATAATCTAACCTATTTAACCTATCATTCCCGGAGAACCTGTTTTTACGACCCTAGTACCGAGAAAGCTACGCAGACACTTAATAATAATAATGAGAGCAAACAAGATAGGGTTTCATGATAGTATGTGTGCAGATAGGGTTTCATGATAGTATGTGTGCATATGTGCATATGATTTCTATACTTGTATCTTGTTCTCAATCATAAATAAGTAAACCATTCGTAGATCTCAATAAATATAACAATAAAGAAAACTCTAATATTAAATCATATCAATTGGCACCGCAACCTAGCGCTAAAAACGTTAATAAACAAATAGTAAAACCACTATAGGATAAATATATTAATACACTTCAATTGAATAATAATATATAAAACATATCAATATATATATATATATATATATATATATATATATATATATATATATATATATATATATATATATATATATATATATATAATACTTTGCGTTCACTATCATAACACTTGATCAAAAATCTATATTCATGGAAACTCATGGTTGATATTTCTCTGGAAAGCCAAACTCCTACAATCGTGTCGCATTCACGTGTAGGTAAAAACGTTCCTATGCCAACATGTCATGGACACAATTTACATTTCAGACCTCTTTTTCACAGAGTCCTTTCTGCAACACGTTCAAAACATTCTCTCTTTAGCATTCCCTTATATACTCCAACCCAGTCATCTCCAGTCATCTTTCGCGGACACTGCGGGGCAGCCAAATTACCTAATCTGAATTTAACTTCGGCGGAAAGAAAGAGTATTCTCGTCGCGCATATACAGTAGTCCCTCGGGGGTCATTTTTAGCCCTCCGTCGGTTTTGTTGGCAATTTTATAGCTGATATGAGTTTAAAAACATTGTGGAAACTTGGATATTCGAACTTTGGCAAAGGAACTTTTTAATTCCCTATTATGGTTATGGATGGCACCACATTACATACAGGACGGGCCAACTCGGGTTAAATACAGCAAAAAAAGTGGAACCTCTATGGAATCACTGCTCCCAACCCATTGACCCGGATATGTACAGTGCCAGCCCAGCTTTACTAATATATAAGGAAGTAGCGTCAGATTGCACCGACTCCAAAAATAACAATAATAATATAATAATCATGATCGAGAACGGTTCAGCTTCACAATCTGTGACCGGCGCATTCGGCATTTCTTCTGGTATATCTGGTGAGATCCCTGGTATATCTGCGGAATCCAAAATCCAATGGCAATAAAACTATAACGGCACTCTCTTGAAGACACCCTTTTTCCAATAAAAAAATTAATTTTCAAAATTGATTTATAAATGACGGAGTTCTGAGGTAACGAACATACAAAAAAAACAGTCGAATTGAGAACCTCATCTTTTTTTGGATTCGGTTAAAAATACAATCTGACTGGATTAAAACATTATATACATTTTATTGATATGTACGAATTATGTATATTGTACCTCTATTTTACGACTTGTCAAAGCGTTGGCTTACCGAATATTTTCTATACTAACGACATCGTTATTTGATGTTTTGGTTTCCACACGATTCTTTGTAGCATTAATTTTGTTTAATTTTTCATTACGCACTTCTAATAACTGTACTCGTGATTTAGCGTCGATACCGCAATCGATATCTCAATTATTTTTTTATGAGACACCCTAATTTAATCCCGTTCAAATAAAGATCATAGAGTTTATAACACTTTCATCTACCGCACGATATTGAAATATCCCTGGAAAATCCAATTTCCTGAATTTTAATTTGATTCTGCACCCCCAGTGTCATCGAGACCCGCGCACAAATCAATTATTTAAATCTATGTATATATATCTCGGCAAATGCTATTTGCATTTCCTTAAAATAACAAACTATGTAAACACAGAGTTATGCGCCGTGTAGTTATGTGCAGGGCGAATAAATCGTAATATGGTAATTCTTAACCCTATCTGTATTGCAATGGTTTTTTGTCTCGGAGAAGTTGGGGACGGATTAATTATTCATCGCGCGTAAGTGTAGAATACATAAACAGAAAATGGGCGAAATGAGTAAGGTATGTTCATAATCAAGGCCAATCAGAAGCAATATCGATCTTGTGGTAACTTCCAGAGACAAAATTTAAAGAGGACTCTCCCCAAGTCTCCGAACATAAGGCAGAATCGGTACAATTTGCTGAAGCAGATATTCCATGTAAAATATTTAAATCGTAAGGCTTTGATGGTAAACATTGTATTGGAAAGGGAAATTCTGCAATATTCTTACTGTAAGTAAGTATGAATGAAACTGCAAATTCTATATGAGTTTTATATTATTGTTTTTCTCTGGGTCGTCTATTCTGCCGTCTTATAGAAAAACGCTATAATGTCGATTTTGAGATTTGTTGAAATCCACCTATAAATCGCCACCTATGAATCGAGCTGGGGGCATAAATAAATCAAAAAAAGAAGCCATAATTAAGAAACTATGTCCTCTGATGAGGAAACAAACCAAACATTTTGGATTTCGTTGGGGGGAAAATTCTCAATCCACTGATCTCAATGAATCGTCTGAATAGACTTATTTTTTGTGTATTAATTATTATATGAATATATTATTCAGAATTAATTTCTTTATACAGTTTCCACGTATATGCTGAAATTATAGGCAATTATTTGCCACAACTTTTTAATGTAAAAGTTATTCTAAATTTCAGCATTTTATCTGTTTAGTCAAGGTACCTAGTTGTAATAATTTAATTCAGAACGTAGCTTAAATCAATCGGTATTACAAAAAGTGCGAGACCGGCGACTCTGGCATTTATTAGCATACAAATTCACGTTCACGTTCATTTGTTGTATGCGAGCCCCCTTAAATATTTATTTTATACTGTTTTTTAGTATTTGTTGTTATAGCGGCAACAGAAATACATCATCTGTGAATATTTCAACTGTCTAACTATCACGTTTCATGAGATATAGCCTGGTGACAGACGGACAGTGGAGTCTTAGTAATAGGGTCCCGTTTTACCCTTTGGGTACGGAACCCTAAAAAACTGATGTAAAATCAGCTTTTCTACAATTTAATTTAATGGCGGCGCATCAAAAGCTACTAATCAAAACCGCAGTAACTACGCATATGTACTGTATTGTACATATGCGTACATATGCTACGAATATGTACTGTATTTTTTCTTAGCTAATGTTCGATAACAAATAATGATATACTAATCAAAAACGCTTTTTTATAAATAATACATTATCCAAAGACTAAAGTATCACGAAAACTTGTTTAATAACGTCACAAGACACTATATTTTTCAATTGCATCAATAATAGTTTTAAAAAAAATACTTATTTCGCCACAAAACACGCTTTTAACATTGATATCGTGTTTCTCGAAACTAGGAACTCAGGTTACTTATTTTTTTCGTTATAACGGATATAACGTAACAGATCATTTCCATACTCACAGATGCCAGAAATGGCAGTAAAATCGAACCAAAAACAATGGTTTTATTAATTGGGGAACGTGAGGACAATCAAACTTATTCAAGTAATCTACGCTCAAATCTACTACATCTGATAATAAATTATGAAGAGAAGACAAAACAGAAATATAACCATCTACAACCGAGAAATAATCCATAGAAACAAATAGATGGATCTACGAAATTCCAGAACAACATACAACATTTTCAGAAAACCAAGACCAATGTATATAAGCGAAATCTCCGAGCAATCCAAGCAGGTACTCGTTAAATGATTGGATTTTGGATATAGCCACCAAAACAGGCATGTCATACTGCTTAGTCAGCATAAATTATGTTTTATACTGCTTAGTCATCATACGACTTCTTGGTTGTCATTGTCATTTGTCTTTACTTTTACCTCCTGAGAACAGCTAATAAGTAGAAACTAATATACGCCTGGTGAAGAAATTGATAACTGATCATAGTTACCAAATTCGACTTCAGGTTTTTTAAGCAGTATTTTATTTTTATTATAGTATATTATTTTATGCCAAATAAAAGCGGATTCAGTGGCGCATATAGATTGTGAGTTGAAATAGTGACAAAATTGTATTTAGGCAGTGGAAACATTACTATAAAATTTCAGCAAATTTTATTATCGACGCGCTATCTCCTATCTACTAAGTAATTGTATTTTATCGTACCAACATAGATTAAGTTTAGTGAGCTGCCTCTCCGAAAAAAAGCCAACAGATCCGTTGTTGTATCGCATGGAAGGAAAAGATAATTAATTTCTCGTTTGAGTAACGAGGAGGACCAATAAAAAATCGCGCGTTTCCACGTTCTAATTAGATACAAGCCTTCTACGATGGAAAACAAAAAGCGGCACTACATTTCTTTTCGAGCGTCTGGAAAACAAATACCCTATGCCAGTAACCACCAATCAGCTGCTTAAGGGGCATTTTACTATGCTGACCCACTACACCATTATTCCAATTTTCTCGGCCATCTAAGACTGTTCCGCAGCTGCGTCTTTATTTACATATATATATATATATATATATATATATATATATATATATATATATATATATATATATATATATATATATATATATATATATATATATATATATATATATATATATTACAATAAGTCAAGTCACTCCTTAGATACAAGGTAAAATCCCTGCTTTGTCGCCTCGTCCCCACTTCATCCACGAGTCCCGGTCCTGCCGAATCAGTCAGGTACGCAGTGTGTTGCCGAGGACGAACAACACCGCCATGGCCCTCTACGCAGACGACACCGTCATCCTCGCCAGATCCTGGCAAGCGAGGCACGCCACCCGCTCCCTGCAGGCAGCCGCTTCGCTTCTCGAGAACTGGTGCAACCGATGGAAGGTGGAAATCAACGCGGAGAAGAGACAAGCAGTGCTGAGACAAGCAGAGGCCAACAGGACACGTCGTCATGAACGACGTCAGGATCTAATGGGAGAACAACGTCAAGTACCTTGTGGCGTGACCCTGGATCGAGTCGTGACGTGGAGGGACCATATAGATGCCACTACGAAAAAGGCAAAGTTCACCCGAGCCCTGCTGTATCCGATGTTAGCCAGCGACAAAAGGCTTAGCCTGAAGAATAAGACGACCCTCATAAAGACCGTCTTACGCCCACAGTTGACCTACGCATCCACCGCATGAGGATATGAAGCGAAAACACACGAGGATCCAAGCAGTGGAAAACATAGTACTTCGGACTGCAAGACTGCAGTAGAAGCCCCATAGTATGTGATCAATGAGGTCATTCGTAGGGACCTGAAGTACAAGACGGCCACGGAGATGATAGAGGACCACGCCAAGAAGCTCTACGTCATCGCAGAGGACCACGGGAACCCGCTGACCCGGCTAGCTAGCTAGCTACGATCCAGGGGAAGCTGGACCTCACAAAGTACCAAACTCGTTTCTATATCAACATTGCCTAAGAATTCTTAATTCACATTTTTAAAATTCACAATTTTCAATAAAAAAAAGTAAGATAAAGAGTTATTTGAGCTATTTTCAACACTAATAAAAAAATCAAGTGTGCAGCTCATAGAGAAAATGTCCTTTTCGCATATGGCATTTTTTTTTTGTTTCAGCTGGCGCCTCGATCAAAAAGCCTACACTTGATGAGGAAAAAAGACTTTTCCTAAGTTATTGCACAAATATACAATAGCTCTATATAAGCTTGTTAGTCCTGTAGTTAAAGCAAGATTAATGAAGAAGGAAATGTCTGCCACTGCAATACCATGGATACTTTTTTAACTTGAGTCATGCGCAAGGTATTTGCTGTACTGTTGAAAATTACGTCACAAATCACTAACTGAAATCGATTTTACAAAATAAACAAATTCGCCACGGTGAAAGAAACGTTTGCTAGATGAGTTGATTGATACACAAATGAAAATATTCAGCAAAATATTCAAACATCAAGGACCAGATAATGTTTATTTACGGTCTTAAATATCATTTCTCCTGTTATAAAAGCTCCTTATACTCGTACTAAAGGCGAATAATTATTAGCAATTTTAATATAACGATGTAACGTAAATTGGTTAGGTAACTAAGATCGTTAAAAATAACGATCTTTTGCTTGAGGATCTTAAATTTGCTTAAAGGAGCCGGCTTGTAATATAAAATTTATGAAAGAACAATGTTACGAATATAGACGGGGATGTGCTTTGTCAGCTTCCTATGTATCTTGTTAAGTGTGCCTAGTCATTTTTTGAAATATCATCATAATAAAGGAAGATTAAACCAAATTATAGAATTAATCGTACATTACATAATATATACGCCTTTTAATTCGGAGTGAACGTTTCCAACTTCTTAAACAAAAGGCCCCTGAAAAAATATCTTAAAATAGGACGTACTAGGTCTTAAAATAGGACGTACTACTAAACTACAAGGCAAAAATATTTTAAATTATGATTTACTAGATCTGGGGTTGTTATATCGAACACTATAATAGTTCTATATCCGATGTCCCGTTTTCTAACGCTCACCATTGAGATCTCGGAAACGGTAAGAGATACAAAGTCCGTTTAATTACAAAAAAATCTGAAAAAAGTGAAAATTTTAAATCACCTTATTATGACTATTTTGCGGGTACTATAAATATCTATTATTATTAAAAGCGGCTTTTTAAGTACCCCTAACAGGCTTAAAATGTGTATTTTACTACCTAGTCAGAAAAAGTGTACTTTTTCTGTCTATTCAGAAAAAGTTCGTTGCTATTCAACATTCCAGGTAATAATATAAATCAAACTGGTAATTTAAATTGACAATGACATTAAGTAAACACAAAATGAAGGGATTTTAAATTTAAAAGAATCACAGATTTCGTAATCCTTGCAACTATCGGGACATTGAAAATGATAACCCCGTATCATTTGCTCCAATAAATTAGAGGAACAGATATAAAAATGTATGTATTATTTGAATTATCTATATTATTGTAATTATTTCTTTGGTATGTAATAAAATAACACCGAAAACTAAGAGTGTATCTAAAATTTCACATTTGCTAATTAATTTTATAGTGTTTTATGCAAAACTAAACAAATAAAGCATAATTAACTTTTCATTATAACCAAAAAATACGCCTACTACAAATGAATAATAAACATATAATTTTATTTCTACTTAGGTACTTTTAAACCGACATCTAATAATTCCTAAACAGCGTGATTTAAATAAAACCCTCCAGGCCGGTTACTCGGAAACGAGGAAGTAATCCAAATTCGGCAAAATCCACCTAATACACGCTTTTGTTGACCACATGTCTCTGTTCATACCGTGTCATTTGTGATGACAGTTGGGTGTCGCGAATCCGAGAAACAATCATCCGTTAACAGGACAACTTCGAAAGTTCAAAATTTCTTATAATACATTTTTTTATAAAACTTGTTTAGGACATTTTTGATTAAATAATTTTGACTTCTAAATAAAACAACTATAACATTTCTATCAAAACTTTTTTTAACGATGTGATTACAATTATTTAAGTGCACAATTGCCCTATTAAATATTGTTTCAATTAAAAAACCAATCTCTATCAACGCATAATTGTTTCTCGGCATCGTGAAGTCCATGCTGTCGTTATCACCAATAACACGATTTGAACATATAGTCTCCAAAGTGTGCATTAGGTAGCTTTTGCACGATTTGGATTACTTTACATACCTAATACAAAGAAATAATAAGTTAGTAACTGCTGTCTCCCATATCGACGTATCGAACATTGTATTGTGCACAGACAGCACTGGTGAGTTATTCTCATCTTCATCACTAGAAGATGAGTCTTTGTTCGTATACCGAAATTCTGCAATCTGCTCGAAGCCAAAAGAAGGTTTGGGAGCTCTATCAATCTCCGCCACCCCATATAAAATATGCAAGTGACTCCACGTTAAAATCTAAACTAAATCCTGTTTTGGGTATTTTGAAGCCATTTGCAGAAAGCATTAAAGCCGCGAGAATATAAGAGGACATTATTAACTTTTTCCACTTAGCCGGCTGTATGGCCTTACCGTGTACTTCCGCCAGCCTTACGTGGTTTATAGTCGGAATATTTAATATATTTTCAATATGAGCGACAAATTAGGAATACGCTATTGACCTACAACGGGTGTCGTGGCGTTACTTTCCTTAAAATATGAACTTCCTTCTATTTCCGGTTTTTGATTTATCACACGGAATGTCTAGGAATGGATATAATTTCTGACGCCACTGTATTCCTCTGCGACAAATTTGGAATATACTAAGGTATACGAGTATTTAGGTCAAATACTCCAAATCTGTCGCAAACGAATACGGTGGCGTCCGAAATTATTTCAGTCGCTAGACATTATATGTGATAAAGCAAAACCCGGAAATAGAACAAAGTTCATATTGTAAAGAAAATTACGCCCTGACACCATTATTTCAATCGCATATATCAAATATTTCACAGACGAATACTGTGAGCACAGAATTATTTTGGTCAATTCATATTATGTAAATAATACGAAAAACCGAAAAAAAATACAATTGGAGAGGAAGTAAATGAAAATATAATTTGCTTACTTGAAACGTAATTTCCAAAGTCGCAAACCATTAATTACCATTAAGCACCAACTCTAAGGTGCTTTTCCGTTTTTAATTTTATTCCTTAATAAATAGTAACCGTTACTGGATGGTTTTCTGAAATAAGAAGCAACTTCATACTTTTTTTATAATACATTTAGTGTTGCGAAAAAGTAACATCCAGTATGATAAAGCACATCCAGTATGATAAAGCACACCTAGTATAATGAATTAATTTGGCTGTTTCCTATTAATTAGTTTGCATTTCTATCCTCGATTCATAAAAATGGGGTATCTAATATAGTTTTTCTCCGACTTTATTAAATTACAGCAAAGTTAATATAAGAATAAAAAGTCTAACGGTTCAGTTTAATTAAACAAACATAAAAGTCAAGGAAACATTTATAAATTTGAAATAAGTATAGAAAATAATATCGAGGAGCAACTCTTGGTATTACAGGCTCGGCTATGCCTCGCCTATGAAACACTAGCAGCATTAAATCTTATGCTTTTCTGCCTAGTAAAACAAAAAACTATTATTGATGACTTCTATGACTTCCATGACAAGTAAGAGACAACTCTTACGAGTTACCAGAAGTCTTGTACAAGTCTCCCACCTATAATCTGTGTATACTTTGTCTGGTGCCAGCGACTGGTTGTTTACAGAAAATCCTCTATTTTTTCTGTATTGTTCCATTTGCTCTTCCCGCTTGCGATGTGACACAAATGGGTCGACTGTGACAAATTTCGCTGTTTGTACTTACAAAAGAAGCCTTTATTTCGGTCAGGGAATTACATAATAACAAGAATTTATGTACGCGATGATGAAATCTAGGGGGCAAAAAAGGAAGGGACCAAACACCGCCCGAAGTAAAATTGAAGTTAGGGTAATACGTGATGTAAAAATATAATTAAATTGCCCTCACGTAAAAACAATCCCTGTGAGGATGGAGAAGCCACATTATCGCATAAACCGGGTAGGTTTTTGCTAAGAATGAGCCTCAGGACAAGCATATTATTTTTTGCAGCAAAGTGATATCTCGCGATTATTACCTACTTTCTTTTAGCTTTCACGTTATACTTATTGCGGAATTAAAGTTGACATTTTTAGCAAGTTTTCTTGATCATTTAGCGTTGGTCATTTTGCGCGACTGAGGTCATGTCTGCATCATTGTTCTTATACGAACAAGGAACCATCTGCCTTGCTTCTCATTGAGAATATGTGAAGTGGGATTTTAATATTTGGGAAGAAAAAACTGTTAATTTCTTTTATTGTATCAATAGAAATTTCCGGAACATTACAACTAACATTTTCCCACCGTCTCGTCTCCAAAGTTTTAATTCAGCCGAATCTTCTAAAACTGTACCCCTTCCATCTGCCAAACATCCAAAACGGGTCACTTTTTTATAGTCTTCTGCTGTAGTTGCTTCCACATTATTTCTTTATATTTGACGTTTACACATACGTGGCATTGCAATGGTTACTCTTAGTTTACCAGCTATTTTGCATGATGATCCCCCCGTTGATCCGATGCAGCCCCCCCCCCCGTAGATCCGCCCTTGGTTGTCCTGTCCACCTGATAATAATATCAATGGTTGACCACTTCAGCGTATTTATTGATTTCTTACCCACTATTTTATAGTAGATATTCCAGATTTTGTGAGTGAATCTGAGTTAACTAAGATTGCTAATTACTTTAAATATTGTACAACATATGTTCGAACACGAAGTACAACGCACTATGATGGGGGAGAACGCACGATTATATTAATGAGTGTATGGCGGCTTCTTTCGAGTATAAAAAAGTAATTATTCACTAATGTGATTTCATTTTACTTTTTATATAGGTACTTTAATACCTACTTCATATTGTCATCACTTTTTGCTCGTTAGACTACACCCTCTTTTTCTAATTTTCCCGTTCGCAGCCAAGCGTGGAGGGTAGCCGGCCATTAATTAAGCGAGCTTTTCTTTTTAATTGTTTTATTACAAATTTAAAATTAGTATCAAATGGGCATTATGTTTTTTGTGAGTGTGAAACGAAGTATAACAGCGATTGTGTACGCTTCAGTTGAAAATTTTATGTAGATGAGTGGAGTGTCTTTTTAGCGGAATTTTAATACTTAGTTACATCAAATACACATTTGCACAAAACACATCTCAGCGTAGTATTTGCTTTTGTATTAAAAAAAAACGAGTAGCCCGATGAAGAAGACAAGGCGTCGTTCACAGTTTTCAGTAACAAACAATCACAATTCGATCATAAACTATCCCAAATGAACTCAATTAGCAATATGGGGACTAATGTTTGATCATGCTACATCCATGGCTACATCGATATATCCTACTTACATACTGTGCTTTATAATCCCAATGTGGTTTGAATAATTTCAAAGCACAAGTTAATAAATTAAATGGGGGATTTCGGCTGGAGAGAAATTGCATATTTTATTCGGATTAAAAGTGTTTTTTTTTGTCTAGCAATTTTGCATTTGATTTAGGAGTTGGAATGGTAATATCAGCTGCATTCTAATTCTTCAGAATGTCTTTCCTAACAGCCGAAAAAATTCATATTATAAAGTGGTTTTATCAAGGACAGTCTAGGCGACAGATTAGAGAAAACTTTATATTGAAGCTTTTGACGTTTGGCCTGTACAGTCGCCCACGAGGATTCATAATATTAATTATGTGATATTATACAAATTTCGAATAAGACAAAAAGTTTTTGAGGCGGGTAATGCCTAAAAAATGGAATTTTGTGAACAGTTAATAGAAAAAGCCCATTAAAACGAATATTTTTTTAGGAATGATGTTTTTACCGATTTTTTATTTCAAATTGTTTATTTTAAATAAAACAAATATCAAGTAAATATAATACGTATTGCAGTTTTTTGTTGTTTATTTATGTTACGTTAGGGTTAGTCTGTTATGTTAGGGAGGTCCAAAGTTGATAATATTAATTTTTTCGAAATTACTCAAAATTTTCAAATGGAACTACTTTCATATTACAGCTAAATACATTTTTTTAAATATATTTTTTAATATCTTAATTCTAATTTTAAAATCTAACGATGTATGACAGCAAAATATTTAACGAACCAAATATTTTAGTTTTATTTGCAATTATCTATTTGAATGTTGCAATATCTGACAACGTATCGAGTATGCCATGGCAGACTAAAATATAACTAACAAACAATAATATGAGAGTCTTCTGAGTTTGACAATTGTTATCAACATACCGATGGAGTTTGATTTATTAAATTAGATTTAATATGAATATCTTTAATCAGTAATAGTTATGTTTGCAAAAATTGAGCAAGTCGACTATTTAATAATATATGTTGTAAAAACGCCGGAGAAGGCGAAAGTGTCTGTCAAGAAGAATATCCTAATCGACGTTACCATCTATCGAGGCAATACATAATTTTCTTAATTAGAATATGTGTGAATATCCTCATGTGCAGACAAGTTTATTATCAGCGGTGGAAGTTAATGCTTTAGCATTCGTGAATCTGAATACAATGGCATCCACAAGGGAAATCGGTCAAGAACGATATTAGCTACGAATCAGCTAGGCGCATATTGAGAAAACACGGATTTCGCTCATTTAAATACTAATAACACCAACATTTTTATGTCGGCGATTTGGACCTTGACTAGAATACTGTAATAGGGAACATGACTAAAATTTTAAATATAAAAAAAAACACTAAAAAACATAGTGTAACGTAATAAAACGTGTACTTCACAAAAAAACAAGATTTCTAATTCCGCGCGATCAGTATGAAGGATCTAAACGGCGATAAAATTGAAGCGACCCGAAAAGAGCTGTGGCGTCACAAACTACAATCTCCCATAGCCGACCGAATCGGTATCCTCGTCATTGGTAAATTGTGGGCTGTGGCGGCACGACTTTGAACCTGTTTGAAACATATCTTATTTTTCAGTATGGTAAAACATTATCATGCAATAAAAAAATGGGAATGTTCCCTATTGATGCATGGGTAACAATAATAACAACGACGATTTGGCATGTATTCAGATGAATCCAGGTTTACCAACAATGGTATGCTTAACAGGCAAACCACTAGGTGCAGGTACTAGGTACTGGTCTGTAGAAAACGAAGATACAATGAACCAAGGGAACTCAGAAGAGAGATTTGGCGTAAATGTTTGGGATAGTCGGCTCTCGAATTTGCCAACCAATTTTTTTTAGGGACGTCTAATGGCTGAGCGACGTTTAGAATTTTTAGATTATCCAATTGTGGCATATTTAGTAGGCATATCTCTGGCGGAAAATAGCGTCTTTATTTTCAGTAGGACGGTACCCCATCCCACAATATAAATTATTTGCAGCGAAATTTTGGACAAGAGTTCATTGCGACTATAGGACTGATTTAATGGCCTCCTCGTTCACCGAAGCTTACCCCACTGGAGGCCGGGCCACAAAAAAATCTAGTGTACCGGGTGAGTCATTAACAGAGCACGCCGGCCATATCTGAGGAACTGTATGACATAGAACGTTGGGGAAAAAGATCTAATACAAAAGTGGACCAGAGAAAACGCTAGAAATTATTTTCAAGTTTATAAGGTTACCACTAGAGGGTGGTACAGTAACGTTAAATTAGAAAAATCAAATATCTCGTTAATTTGCTGTGATGAGGTATCCTGAAAATATGTTCTTGGTAATGCTCGTAAAATTTTGAATAACTGTGATCTTAAAATGTTTTTCATAGCTCTGAAAATTATGTGGTGGGGAGAAGGTAAACATTTGTAAAGAAAAATGACGATTACCCCGGTTTGGCTTAAGAGAATCAAACGAATTTGGTTTCACTGGAAAGAGCATTTATTAATTTATCATTGCTATAATAGATTGTGCAAATTTAATAAAAGCTGCGGACGCTAGGTGGCAAATACAAACAAACTTTCAATTTTTTCTCCGAAATTTCAAACAAAAACATATGTTTATTCTCACATAGTCATATAGTGAATAAAAATTGCAAGAAACCAATGAAAACCGCAACTCGATATCTTAGTTTTAACCGGAGAAATTAATAAAAATATATTTTTACGTTAAAAAAGTATTCAAAAAATTATACCGATTACTCGTAGTGGTCATAAAAGGTGCAAATAAGTAAGGATGAAGCCAGAAACATTTATTTATCAATTATTTATATGTATTGCATGGTAGGCAATTGAGAAAAACCATTTAAGATTTGTTTTCAACTGCCCTGATGGACCCATGATGTTCTAACGATTCTAAAGATGGTCTAATGAATACTCAGATATTCAAACTGCTTGCCATCATTCTCTAGCAGTGATGTTACAAACTTGAAAATAATTTACAGCGATCTCTCTAGTTCACTTTTGTTATAGATTTTTTTTACTAACGTTCTATGTCATACAATTATTTCGACGCATTAAAAGCTGCCGACCAATAAAATTGTCAGTGGGGACAGAAACAGAAAATCTCCTTTTCCTCTGTAAACAGTACAGGCATTTTCCAAATAATGGTGTATCAGATAAATAGCAAGTTTCCTTGGGAAAAGGATGTACACCGGCGGGTAATTTGTCTCCGTCGTCTCCACTCAGGCCCGGATTTACTCGGGGTTACTATTTTCTGTTTGGGAAGCTTAAGAATTTATTTTTAAGTGGTGGAAGTCGATATCCTCCAGAAGGGGTATTATTTCGAGATACACACTTCATTTGTGAGATATTATTTGCAGCTGATTATATACAAGGCTGCATCTCCTTGTAAAATTAACTCAATAAAATTTTCGACCCATCTTTTAGATTTTTTTTTAATTTAATATAAAAAATAGAAAATATAAACTCACTCCTATTATTTTTTATTATCACATAGACAATAACATGTTGGATCATTGCGTGTAACTTATAAATACCTAAGAATTATATTTGACACAAAACTCACTTTCACCAAACATATTAATGTTAATGTAAATGAGATGGTCAAATCATCGTGTGGGGTTGTAAATATGAATACAATAAAACTCTTATATGTATCATTTACAAGAAAAAAATAGAATATGGTATATTATCTGGTTTCCCCTATATCAAATCTTAATTGAACCCACAGCTTTTAAGGTTTGAAGCAGTGTATTGAGTTTTATTTGGAATGCTGTCGAGTGGATACACATTCTCTCAAAACTCGAGCATTCTGCTGATTTGAAGGTGTCAACTGGATTAACAGACATAAACTAAAAAAATAGACAAAAGATTTGGTAGATTCAGCTACTGGACATTTTTCATTTGACATAATATATTAACTAATGTTTGAAATTATTGTAAATTTAAACACAGATTTTATTTGTAACTGATTTTTCAAAACAGCGTCCAGTAAATACGGTACCAAGAGCAGCGACCTCAAGCTCTGGTGAGCTAAACTTCCTATTGAAAAGATTTACAGGAAACAACTACAGTATATTTCGGATATATAAGAAATTTAAAAAAAAAAAGTAACCCGCGACACGCATCGACTTCAAAACCTCTACTCCGTTGAACATATACAGGGTAATATGCATTCATATTTATGTGAATTTGGTATTTGTTTATTAATACATTTAAAATCACACTTGCCGATCCAGTGAACGTGAAATATGTGCACATGAACGAACGAATGCACAAGAACCTTTGATAGAACATGCAAAGACGGTCGTCGTCCTGTGATTTTTTTTATATTTCAGAGATGTACAAATATAGAAGCTAATACATTAGAATAATAATGATGGTTTCAAAAAAGAATGGAAGGAGAAAACTTATTCAATTTCTGACGGGTTGTGGGTTTTAGAAAGAAATACTCGGAGAAACGGTACAGGAAAACCTCACTCCCTCTCTCCTTCGGTCAGATTTCCATCAAACACGTCATAATAATATGCAAATCCCACCGCTTCTATCCATCCCAGTAAAAATTGACGCGTTACGAACGTTTACCCTGAGCGGCTGGGATAAAGATAATCTCATTACACGTCCATCATGGCGTGAAATCGGAAACACTATTATGCCCTCGCCTATCCACTGCGTAAAACAAACTATATTTATAAACCTTATTTAAGAGCGTTCTATACTATAATAGAAATATTGCCATATTGAAAATGGAAAAGTCAGCAAATTTCGAATTTTGACCTCAACACTTGTTGTAATGAGCCTATTTTTGGGGAGTAGCTTTAGAATTAAACCTTACACAGTGGAAAGTTATTCACTTTTATGTAACACAATTAGAACATTTTTAAAAAAAATACCACATTTGATTTTTTTTTGCAAGATAGGTACTTACTACTACTAAAACTGGTCCAGGTAGGTTTTATGTGGTCATCAGCCAATATTTCTTTCATTAACAGATGAATCTTTACATATCTAGACGCGTATCTCGCCTACAAAGTTAACATCAACAGAAAACTGAATATATATATATATATATATATATATATATATATATATATATATATATATATATATATATATATATATATATATATATATATATATATATATATATATATAATAACGGGTGAAAGAGAAAGTACCTACCCCCTAAATAACATTCAACAGTTACTGTTATGGAATGTTGCAATTTGGTGAATTAAATATAACCATGGGTGGTTTGATTTTGATCAACTGTTGTCAAAAAAAAAATCACTTCCGTTATGGACAGTGCCGTTCAATTGAGAGTAAAGAACTCTTATGGGAAATTTTGGAAATTTTCCCATTGTGAAGCAGGTTTTTGTAAACACATCACATTCAAAATTATTTTGGGTTGAAGTATCTGTCAGTTATAGGGGGACAGCATTTTATATACAGTATTTATTAAGGAAAATCTATATGGTAAGGACGTCTCTTGTAAAAAAATCAATTAAATTAACAAACTAACTGAGAAATTAAGAAAATTACTATGAATTAATATTTGGTCCAAGCACCATTCGCGTTTACAACTTTTTGAAGCTTATTTCTCATAGACAATATTATGTCCTGGTGTAATCCTCGCCAATATTTTCCCAGGCATTTTCAATCACCAACCACAGTTCTTCTACGTTCGCTGGTCGGAAATTTCTGCTATACATGTCTTTTTCCATTTGTGCCCATACTTTTTCTATCGGATTTAAATCCGGCGACTTTGCCAAGGCAGAGTGTTAATATGGTTTGTATTCAGCCATTCAGTAACAACTCGTGATTTGTGAATAGAGGAATTATCCTGAAATATAAATTTAATTGAAATATGGAAAAAGGAAAGAGGAAATAAAAATATTTTCCTGCTGGAAAGTGATGTTCTCGGGATATAAAATGGAAACGGAAGGTAACATAACATATTCCAAAATGCGAGCGTAGCTTTGACCAGTAAGGCCCTCTCTGATTCTCCAAGTAACACCTGCTCCTTGGCAACATATTCATGCCCACACGTTGATAGAGAAACGACAACTACGAGCTGTAGGATTTATATACGCTCTTGATATCGGCAATTTCTTGGGCGGTATACACGCACAGAGCCATCATTGCAGGATTGAAAAAGTTTTTCGTCCGAAAAAATTGTGTTGTCCCAAAAGTCCTGTGGCACACAGACAAATTGGTTGACAAAGTTTAACCTCTGCTCTTTATGCCGTGGCAACAGAGGAACTTTATTTGCAGTCGAAAAACTCTTCAGCTCAGATGATCTGATACGTCGTCTTGCGGTTTCCACCGAAGCAGGAAAATTTGTTACGAAGCAGGTAGTCACTGCTGTATCAAAAGGATTCTGTCGGAGGTGGTCAAGGACGAGTTCGTCTTCCTCCATAGTACTGAATTACTGACGGCCCCTTTATGTACGTACTCAACAGTTCCTTCTGCATTCCAATTTTGCTTAATTTTGTAAATGCAACCTTTACTCACATTCAAAGTATCTGCAACTGCTTGCATTGACCATCCGTTCTGCAGTAACATCACAGCTCTCATTTTTTGTGGTTCAGTTAAGCGCGGCATTATAATAATAATAATAATTATAAGGAAAAATATAGAATCATTATTAGTAAACTGACAAGTAAAATTGACAATCAAGTTTTGATTACCTGAAAGCCTGTTTCACATTAATTAAAAAAATCGTTTACTTTCAATTGAACGGCACTATACAGAAAGTGACCTGAACTTTCTTATTTAAATATATACCCTCTATACTTTTTCCAAATTTGTGATAGGACTGATACGAACTTTTACAACCAATTCTCCCTTTTTAAAATCGGAATTAAAACAAATTTTGAGGATATATTTGTAGAGATATATATTCACGACTATACCACATATTAATAGGTACGTATATAAACATACGCACAGAATTATAATAAATATAAAAGCAACGTTTCCGTAACGTTTTCCGTTTATAAATTACGTGTTTTATTAAAAATCCCACCGAGCATCTGTGTAGTAACACGGACGTAATTTTCTTTGAGCGGAGTATAATACAAAACCGTAGGATTTTTTTACAATGTTAATGTTCTTAAAAAGAAAGCAAAGAAAATGTTTCGCTTTCAAGCCTACACGTGTTTTGCCTTTGTGATGCACACAAAGGATGCTAAATTAACCATTCTATTTGTCTGCTTATATTTTAAATCTGATTAGTACAATGCCTGGCTCTCGTAAGTTAAATTAGCCGTAATGATAATGATTAGCTCTAATATTTCGAAAATTGAAAATTAATACGTACATAATGAAGGAATAACTTTCATTCGACCGTATTTATGAGATATTATCTTACCTATATTTTCAGTTAAGGGATATCAATCGATTTAATATTCTCTATTAAGATAAACATAATATATAAATCACAATAAAAATATATGCGTTTATGTAAGTCCGGATATCTGTTTGAAATTGGGGAATTAATACTTGATGACTAATAAATTAGCTACCCATTGATTCATTTATTTTATTGTTCGATTATAGCCTAATCATATTAGACAATAAATTCAAGTATAGGAAAGATAAATTATACTGTTTTGCGATTTGGGGATTATACCCGCTAAAGTAAGACTTTCTAGAATCAAATAAGTTATAAACTGTAAAGTGGTCGCTACACCCCCAAAAACTACCCCAGAGGTGCATCTGGAATCTTTTTGTGTTTTTTTTAAACGATTCAGAAAATTTAATACTCACTAAAAATATTCCTTGTGAAATTTGCTACAAATAAATAACTATACCCGATTCCGATTAGTCCAGTAGTTTTCGAGCTATGGGCAATCAAATGGAGTAGGGGTTGCGGGTAGCTCAACGTGCCTTTAGCATTCATTATCTTGATATAAATCAATTCCGTGATCAAAGTAGTATACAATGTATAGTACAAACTGTGATCATAGAAATTTTATGAAACCTCGGAGCGTGGCTGTTACCAACGCCTTAGCTGGACTCCTTCAGTTGTTGTTTGTTACTACGGATATGTCGCATTGAAAAAACATTTGCATTTCCTGGTTACCTTACTGCTTTCTTGATGTGATGTTATAATCTGGCCAAACAGATTGATGCATAATATTTAATTTACTTAATTTTACGTAATACTCTCACAATTTGATTCTCACTTTATATAATATCGAATTCTAAACACTACAATACATCAGATTCACTGTTGCGTAACTTCAATTTGTGCATGAGGCGTTGCCTCTACATTTGATTTTGCTTCGTAGCTAGAAACTCCCCCATTTTTACAATGATGCTTTCGCACTAATCTTTTAATCTAGACATAGTTTATTATTGATCGATACTCTATAATTATTATGTGACTTGTCTAGCGTAATTATGCTTGAAATAGATTTTTGTGCCGATTAATAATTTAGTTATAAAGATATGAAGTTCTGACCAATAAGGCGCGTAGCTGGCGTTTCGCGCTATATTCTGTCCGTTGGTCAGGGATGCATGTCTGCTTGCGCTTATACTATAGTCTGTGCGATAGCTATTGATTCTCTCATATATATATATATATATATATATATATATATATATATATATATATATATATATATATATATATATATATATATATATATATATATATATATATATATATATATATATATATATATATATATATATATATATATATATATATATATATATATATATAACTATATATATTTTCTAGCTCATTGATATCCCCCCAATAAACTTTGTAATAAAATAAAGTCGACCCTAACCTTATTTCTATAAAGCAGAGTTTCATATTTAAAATTCATGTCCATAATTCGAAGGCAGCGCACGACATCTATCTCCGACCGTATAAAATTTATGACTGCTCCCTTTAAGCGATTGCATCTCGAATAGACCACCGCCGTAGATTCCCGAATAAATCTTTTAAACTTTGCCCCTGGAATGGGTTGTGCATTTTTATTCCGTAATGTATGAACGACTTGCATGCTGGACTGAACCGCGGCCATAAAATAACTGATCAGGTGCGTTTGCATTAGGTATATTTTTTGTTTTAAATTGTCATATAAGATAAAATAAATCGAATTTTATGTAAGTAAGTAAAATATATACATCGACGGAACGAGAGAAGGAACATGGTATAACATGGGAAGTGCTGAGGTCTATTGACTATGCCGAAAAAGACAGGGGCAAAAGGAAGTAATTCGTTGAAGGTATTTTATTGATTCATATTGTACCTTAAAAATGATAAAAGCACAAAGTGCTATTAAATTTAGTCTGATTTTTTAGAACGGAGTAATTTTGTCCTCTTTTGACTTTTTGCAACATAAACTAAACGTTATGTTACCTACGTGTCAAAATTACGGCACAAAAATGCATGCTTGCATTTAGTTCATATAAAAGGTAACTCAAAAACTAGTATTTTTAATATATACACATAATACGATTTCTTTGTATAATCAAAGTTGCTATCGAATGAGAGAAATAATGAAATAAAAAAATTTTTTTCAACAAAATAAGTTGAGAACTTAAAAAAATCAAAAATTTGATTTTTTTCTTTTTATTTTACATTTTTATTTATTTTATTATTGTTTTATTTTTATGCATGTATGGTTATTTTAGGCCTTGGTCACAAACATGAAAGTTGGGAATTTGATTACACTGATACCTCATTTATTTGGTACATTGTTAAAGTATAAATCATAGGTGCTTTCGCATCAAGATACACATTATTTACCAGGCATCGTTTTATTTAATATTTACTTAAAAAACTTCATACCTTTAACTACACAAATTTACTTATCTACCTGATAGAAAGAGCAATAAATAATGTGAAAGACAAGTCTATAAATAACTAATAGGAAATCATAATTACTACAATACAGCCTAAACGCTAAAACATTCAAAGCCCAGATATTATTGAAGACTGCGGTTAAGTTTTGTTTACTTTTGCAAAGCCATATGTGCCAATTTTTGTGGGTCATATTCACATTTTATATCCCAACAACTTAGTGAGGGAGGCTAAAATTGTTGTTCTACTTCTTTTCCCAGACACCGAACTTACACCCGATTATTATTATACCGTTACGCCTCTGTGTAAACGGCCAAGGAGAAGATCATTTGTTAAACTTAATAAGCAAGCCAATAAGTGGTTGCGTGCTTATACATTCAAGAGATATATGGTGCCACATTGTAAGTAAAATAGGCAAATATTTGAGTATATAGGGTGTTTCTAAATTGATGCGAAATATTGTAAGGGGTGATTTTCAGCAAAAATTAAGGTGGGTCTTTCATATAAATTGTTTCCCAACAAAACTCCTTCCCCTCCAAGTTACAGCCCTCTAAAGTTGGGGGAAAAATTTGTTTTTATTTATTTTCTCCACTATGCTTGATATAACCGAGCATAAAGCCGTTGAGCTTCTTATACATTTCCATCAGCACGACGTTATAGAAAATGCATATCTGCCATTTCGGCATTTGTATAGTTTGTAAAATTATACTTAAATGTCATAATGACTTAAATACTTGTCATAATGACTTTATTTCACGACAGCCTACTTGACTCTTTCACCGTTTAATAAAGTTCCTTTAATCAACGGTTTCACCGAATAACAACCCCTCTGTTAATTTATTTGAAAGGCAATGTGAGCATATTTTTTTTTTGGGCAAACAAGCAATTTCTCGAGGAAAACTCAAGAGACAAAAAGTTGCAGATGGAACCTATATTTGCAGATCAAATTTAAATTTTAAATGAAGAAATATCGACGCGTTAAAAAGTTCTGAAAGAAAAATATTACAGCAGTTGGTTTTTTACCCCCTTGTAACAATATCTCAGGGTTATAAAAATTGTCACAAACTGCCCTTTTATTAGTGCAAATTGTCCGTCAAATTTCATTATTCTAATTTCTTCTGTAGTGGAGAAAATAAATAGAAACTATTTTTCCCCCAACTTTAGAGGGCTGTAATTTTGGAAAATTGATATGAAAGATTCACCTTAATTTTTGACTTGCCCACTTCAGCCATCCGCCTTTTATCCGCCTGATTTTTCCTGCTAACACTCCAGCCATACGAGACGACTGTAGTAATTTAAGAAGTGATAAGACCCTCCGTGTAAAGACTAAGGACGTCAACAAGTACCCGTTTGCCAGTGCGCTGCGAGCGGCTAGTCAAAAGGGTGCTTGGAGACAGGTGAAGTGCCACCCCCACACACATTCAATTGTGCCCGTGTAGCTCTCACTCAGTTTTGCGCTCGGCTGGATTAATTTAAATTGAAATTTTGACATGAATCGCACCTTGATATGTGAGCGTCCCCACTGAAATTACGATTAATGATGTGTGTACAGCAATAGTTGATTTTAACTCGGTTGATGCGTACTTCACAGCTTGCAGAGCTTAATTTAATGGTATCTTTGGATTTGTAAGGGAACGCCGATTTAGTTTGCAAAAAGGCCTTTAATTGATTTATTTTCAAAGGGCGTTTCAGGGAGTTCATTTAAAGTTTTATTTGGAATTTTGATTTCTCGTCACGTTAAGTAACTTCCACAAGCGAAGCGACCTTTCGGTCGCTTTTAGGCATTCTTCCAAACCAGGTTTTATTTTTAGTCGATATCTGACAAACATAAAAAAAAATGTCTCTGACACTCAAATATGTATTAAAAATAAAAACTACTGTGCCATTTCATGAGACAATATTTGCCTTATAGACCAGGGTCCATAATTTTTGAAACCAAAAAAAATAATAGTAGGATGAAAAGGAAGAGAATTTTAACAAAAATTAAGGGAAAAATAATTTACGGGCGGTCTGAGGTCGGGAAGTGGAGGGTGTGTTTTTAAGGGTACAAAACAACGGTTTATCTCGATTTCCGGCAAAACTACAAGTCCTATGGAGCGAAGTTATAGGTAATAAAAAGATCTCCAACTTTTGTATTTACACTTTTTTCACATAACCTCAAAATTTATGTTAAAAATTCAAATAACTTAGTTTTTGGTTTTTTATTTATGTTTTACAAAAAAAATTGAGAAAATTGATGAAAACTCACTTTTATGTCCCAAACACACAGTAATTTTTTTGATTTAAAATATTTATTTTTTCACCTTATTTTGACTTAATATCGAAGAAGCACCCTAATTTTCAATCGAAATTTCTCGCGTCAAAATATCTGCTTTTTTAAAAAAGTCGGTGGTCTTTTTGTTCGTTGAAATCTTTACTTTCTGATGGTGCAGAAAAATATACATTACTACGATAAATGTTCTCAGAAAATGCAAAGAAATGAAAAAAATTAGAATCCGAAATTTTTTTTTATCATTATATACAATTTTCAGCTATTTATTAAAATTTACACTTTGGTTACTCGAAAAACTTAAGAATCCATGTTACAGTGATAAACAAGAAAATTACAAATCCATGAAACATAAAGATTGCAAAAAACATGCGAAAATAGTTGTTCTAAATATTAAAGATAGGATTTAAAGGGCATCTAAAAAATGTGACTGCTGCAATTTTTTCAGTAAAAAAGTTGATTTATTAAATTCTAATTACATTTATGTCATAGAAAATCTCATAATATATAAATATACATGTAAATCGTACTATTGAATTTAGATACTTTATACTGATTACGTTATTCATTATAATATTTTTAAATACATGCAAAATCCATTTTTTCGATATTTTATTTGTTTGTATCTTTTTATAAAAAATATTGTCCTAATTTGACAAATTTGTATCGTCTAATAATGAATTGACCATACTTTTCCTTTCCTTTTCCGGCAAATTCAGATGTTGTATCGCAACCAGAAAAACAATGCAGAAATAAACTATTATGTACACGGTTGTACCTCTCTTTAAACAAATCTCACGGATATTTCAAGTAGTCCCAATCCAAATACCTGTATTATATTATAACATCTGCAAATGGCAGATATCGGTTCTACATATATTTATTAATCCATTCTACATATATTTGTTAATCAACAAAAGTTGATTTTGACACTCCCACTATATTGGAAGATACGATTTTTTTAGTGTTTATATTCACGAGAATGAAATAATTTCGTGACGGACTCAGACGTACGGATAAACTTAATGGATGGTAGATATGTATTTAATATATTTATTAGTCAATAGCCAAAAGTGGATTCTGACACTCTGATTTTTTTTAGTTTTTATATTACCAATTACCGAATATGTATGAAATAATTTCTTTACCGACTCAGATGGGCATACAAACTTCGGATAGCAGATATTTATTCTACATATATTTTTCAGTTTATAGCCAAAAGTTGATTTTGACACTTTCTCTATTTTGGAGGATACGGTTTTTTAGTTTTTATATTTCGGAGTATCAAATAATACCTTGACGGACTCAGACGGCAGAAAAACTCCGTGGATGGCACATATGTATTCCACATATATTTGTTAGTTTATAGCCAAAAGTTGTTAAGACACTCTCTATATTTTGAAAGATACGGTTTTTCTAGTTTGAATATTTCCGAGCATGAAATAATTCGATATAAATGAAATAAATAGTAGATTGTAGATATGTATTGCACATATATTTGTTAGATTATAGCAAGAAGTTGACTTTCACACTGTCTAATTTGGAAGATACGATTTTTATAGTTTTCCAGATACCTAGCTGAAAGATTTTTATTTTTACTTTTATGTACCTTCAGGGGATGGCCATACATAACCTCCTTGATACAGAGATAGCCGTGTTCAAAGATACGTGGCAACTATAACCTAGTTGGTACTATCTATTAGAATGTTCTATTAGTGATAGTAGTCAACAAGCAACACAGTGAGCTACAAAATAATGTTTTTATTAAAAGATTTTGACCACCGATTTGACATAATAAATGGTATTCATTCAATCATTTTATTTTTATTACTGGCATAGATACTGTACAATATTATTGTTCATTTCAATATTTAGTAGTAACAAAATCTGATTTATTTCATTCAATGTGTTCAATATATTTGGTAAACCTATCTACTAAAATGCTTGGTCCAAAATAACATCGTAGTTTAAAATGATGTAAAATTGGACGCGCACCCTCTCTGCTCCGAGATATAACGATTGAGTTTCTTCCTACAAACAAACAGATTTGTTTAACTTGACGTCTCATTCCATAAAACTGAAATATGCCTACGAGGAAAGCCGTTTCCATAGTGCGCCGTTACATGAAATTTATTGGACACTTTCCGAA
Source organism: Tetropium fuscum (assembly GCA_964058915.1). NCBI lineage: Eukaryota > Metazoa > Arthropoda > Insecta > Coleoptera > Cerambycidae > Tetropium > Tetropium fuscum. The sequence goes on from CAXKVY010000040.1 coordinate 131,479, forward strand.
ACATCAAAATAAAAAATACTATTAAAGGAAATTGATATTGTTGCTTCCTTAATAACCTCCTTTAATGCCGCAGTTGTTTACTGAACGAAATGAAACTCAGATTAGTTCTTCGGCTATCAGTTTTATTACTTGTGTTGAAGGTAAGGCGAATGGATCCGTAAAATATCGTTTATCGCCTAATTAAAAGCTGATTGTAATGAAATTAAGATATTATTAATAAATGTGATATTAGATATAAAATATTAGTGTGTAAATAGATCACCCATTACAATATGTTGTAATATGACACATTCTGGAGATATTAATATATTTTTGCTGCTATTGTCTATGTCCAAAGTAGATTTATATTATATAGTTTACTCAAAAATGTCGAATCAACTACTTATTAGTAGTCTAAGATCAGGTAGTAGAAATATATACCCTCATATGTTATTTTACCATGATAAATATTATATGTTAGATATTATATATATTTATAAATCGCACATGGGTTGCCTAGCTAAATCGCGTGCCGATGGTGTTGATGGCGTGCCGATAGTGGAGAAATAATATAATTTCTAATTATCTTTTTGGATAAATTTCCCCAATTTGTTATTTATAAAAATCTAGCATTTGATGAGGGAATATGACACCAGAAATTGGAAAAATATGGGTTGCCTACTTTTCTCTCAGGACAACTATGAAGTTGCCAGGTATAAACAGGTGAGCAAGCGTTATTAATATACCCTCATCAGCCGTTTAATCGATTTTTTTAATGAAATGAAAGGTTATTTTATGCCCTATCCAACAGTATTAGGTTGTCTTAGTAAAAGTTTTATCACATGCATGATTGCCTAGATTTTAGATGTCGTTTTGATTTTTTGATCTCGAATTTCTACAGCTGTCGATGCCGCTCGGTCTCCAGTTTCTAAGTCTTTCTATCGTGACACATCGGTCTCCAGTTTCTAAGTCTTTCTATCGTAGCACATCGCTGTGTTCTTGGTCGTCCTCTCTTGCTTTCTTCTGGTGGAGTCCATTCCAATATTTTTCGTGGTCATCGGTCTTTGTCCATTCCTTTTACGTATACGAACCATGTCAATTGTCTTATCCACTATACTTTGATATATATTTTTTTGTTACTCTTTGAATATCCCGATCCCATAGTATCCCAGTATGTTTCTTATAGTATAGTCAGCTGTCAAGTGTACCAAAATACCTCCCGTGGGCTTCTTGATGATTTGGAAGTGGTCTCAATCTCCCCGTTTGAGCTTGGCATAATTTCGATGGTCGCCCTCTTGACTATGGTGCGAATAACGGATTCAGCAATTATAGTGAGGTTGATTTAGTGGTCGGTCTACTTTTACAAAGAGAACTCATTGAAGTTAGATATGAGAGCAATTCGGCAAAAAGGCTCAGATACAATCCAGTATAAAATCGGACTAGAAACAATAATTGGAAATACATCAATGAATGAAACTACTGGCACATGATAAGACAAAGGATGAACTGACAGAGTTTCTTTCCTACCAGATTCCTCAATTTGGTGTGACCTATGGGAAGAAGCTCGTGGTCAATTAGAAGGACAAATCAGGTTCATCCCATGGTGCTACACGTAGTACGATCATACTACTGCTGTGTACTAGGAATCAAAAACACTGATACTGATGTTGTGGTTTTACGGCTAAGGCGATATCCCCAACTTACACCAGAGTTTTGAGTTTTCCTTGGTCACATGAAAAGGTTTGTTCAGCTAGCTTCAATTTACAAAGCACTGGGACCGCTAAAGGCATCTGCACTTCCTGGATTACATGTACTTTCAGAAGCAGATGCAATAGGATCATTTGCCAACAAAAGGAAAGTAAAGTAGTGGCAGACATTCAATTCAAAGTGATTAGCTATGAGAAGCTTGGGAACTACTCTTTATCTCACTGAAGATGTCAGAGGTAGCCTGTAAGCATTTGTTTGTCAGCTAGATATCCCCAAATCAACGCTTACTGATATAGGAGCTGTAAAATGGTAGTTGTTTACACCAAAACAATGTCAAGGCCTCCCGCCAACAAAATCTCCTTTGAACCCCACTTTTTTAGGAGCTCATCTTCAGGCTTTTGAGTGGAATCGAGACCTTAATTCAGCACCCAAATAACCCACCAACTAAAGACTTTGGATGGAAGAAAGTATGGAATACATACGAGCTAGTTGCATGTATCATGTCCTGTGCTACTAGAGCTTTTATTGGAATTTTGCCGCTGCTCCTGCTCTCAAAGGCGTTGATCTCTTCCGTGTATATGTCAGTCGAATAGATTAAGGTGTACTGAGTTGTGTAGATGTGAAGGGGTCCTGACCGATGTGATGATATGGGAGAGTTCGAAGGTGATGAAGAAGACTTGGATTAGATGATATTTGTACTGACAGCGATGATGACTAATTAAAAAATACGTGTTTATTTTTGTTTAATTCGATTCAAGTATTATTTTTTAGTTTCCTATGTCTGTAGTGAAGAAATATATCTTTATTGTTTCCACTGTTAATAGATGACTTGAGTGAGATTACTGTTCACAGAACAACTTTGAAACTTTAGTACCCCTATCTCATTTGAAAACCTTCAAAGTAAACTTTTCAGAAAGTGGTAGGTCCTACAAAAAAATCGCAATAACCTTTTCTATGTAGAATTGAATTATAAACATTTTCTGTGTAATACATTTTTTGATAAAACGAACGGTTACTTACATAAAGGTAAAAAAGTTCTTGCGACGGCGACCATGTTGTTTCTGAACGGTGTTACTCAAACGCAGCATTTTTGAGAGTACCACCATCGAAATTATGTTTATCCAAGGCCAAACGAAGAGATTGAGACCACTCTCACACTAGCATCATCAAGGAGTCCACGGATGTACATTTGACAGCAGACTATTATACAGTAGCGTAACCAGACTTGGATTTTGGGGGGGCACATAACAAATCTATACAGTGGTAGCCGCGGTGAAAAAATTCGCCGCAGATGAAAATTTTGAAAGTTTTCAAGGTCACGCATTATCCTGGCACTTTTAATTTTAATGTAAAATCCGTTTATATAAAAATAAAGATTTTTACAAGAAATATTTTTTGATATTTAATTTCATCTTGAAATAAATGCAAGACATTCAGTATTGTAGTTTTTCCTGTTATATTTTTTAAACTAGACTAGCTTATTTAATTACATCCTTTACGGCAGCGTCGGCAGCATCCTATTTCACCCCGAAACGCACCGCAAGCCTCCATAAACTCTTTTAGAATGGGGATTGACTGTACAAATGCACCTACAGTAAAGCTGCCACTGATATAAAAATTATATATTTACGAAACTTAACATTATTTCAACAAGATTCATATTTTATGACAAAAATACCTCTCAAAATTTATAAACAAAATTAAAATCCGGCGGCGGGGGGGACGTGACCCTATTGCCCCCCCCCCCCTAGTTACGCGCCTGCTATTATATAATAATTTTGCTATTACTAAATAAATATGTGGATAAAAAATCTTTAATTTTTTATTAATCTAATTAAAAATTATTTAATCTGACTTTTACTAGGATAGATTAAATCTATGGAGTGCGCCTTTGAAAGATGTACATTTTGGGACTGAAAAACTTGAACATAAAATATGAAATAAAATATTTCATATAACACATAATCTTTGTCATAGTCACATAACATGTGGGTATATATTCCTAATACTGGGTCTTGTACTATAGTGTTTTAATCATTATTGAATGAACTGGAAGGAATTTTAGATATTTTCTGTATTAATATTGTAATTTTAGATATTTTAGATATTCGAATATGGAATCTATCGAAAGCTTGATCATGATTCTAAGTTAGAGCTGCTGAAGAAACGCAAAAAAAACATCGAAAAGTCCACAAAAAGATCAAAAACAAAATGATAGTTGATATACATTTCAAACGGTTTTAGAGATATAATAATTGTTCTATAATGAAATAATTGTGCCCTTGTGAATATATATTTGAATACAGTGAAGTTCCGCAGCCGAACCAATTACGTACCTATTCGGAACACCAACACATTTCAGATGACGCGTGAACGTATCCTCACTTAACCTAGGGGATTGTTGCACGATGGGCTTCTTGAAAACCTGTCCAATATGATAAATTCATAGTCAGTCCGCAGTGAGTAGCGGATAGTCTACACGTTGATGTATTATGGAAGGCTGCAACCCACCGCAAGGGGTGCTGGTTCCTTAGAGGGAATTACATCGGGATCTCTGGAGTTACTTCGCCGAATACTGATTACCTTTCCTATAAATGACCGACGAGCGCGATGTGTTCTGGTGGCGTAGGGTTTCACCCTCGGAGCATTTCAATAAAAACTTGTTTGAATTTTGAATATACACATCGGTACGTCAGCATCTATACCCTAACACGGTCCATTTTCAAACAATCTTGTTAGTGCCCAGGCTCGGATACAGTTTCAAACTATCATGTTGCGTATCTGCATTATCCATTTAGAGGGTTAATTTGTCTCATTCCAAGCCGTAGAGGTACAGGGCGTTCGGAAAGTATAGACGTAAATCCGTAAACAAATAAATAATTGGAATCGATATACAGAGTAGGACATATACATTTTGACCTCGAAAAAAATTGCACAAGCAAGAAATTTGGTGGAGATATTCCACTTCGTAATCCGTCCTACAGTCTAAGAAATAAATATAATTTTAGGTTGCAACATTCATGGTAGTTCTAGACATAGACTTGTTTTATCTTTCTCTGGTCGCTGAATCCGAATTTTCAACTTACCACCCAATTCCCCCCCTCAACATCCTCAAATTTTGATATAAAAAATATTGGTTTTTGCAAGAAGATCTTTATTTTCTGTATTTTAGAGAAAAACTATTTCGGAAATTCAGTTGGCGCTTCTTCAATTTGTGGCTTTGTTCTGCTGCCTTGGTAGTGTATGGAGGTTCTTGATATTGGACCCATGTGAGTGTTAACTACCCCTAGATGTAGGGACCAAACGACCTATAAAGAACCTTGGGGTACTCCAAGTATTGATATCTAATAATATTAGTGAATCATATTAGTACATCATCATATTCTGTTTCCTATTTGCAGATAATATAAAATGCAATAAGATGATTTTATCCTCAGCTTATTTAAGTTGAATGCTCGATAGAATAATTTGATAAACATTTGAACATTGTTAGGGAATACTGTTGCAAAGGCGTGGTTACGGTGCTGGTGAGTAGAGATCCTGATAGAATTTCCCAAATGCGCCCAGCAGGAGCACGTGCTTCTGTTATTGTTAGTATAAACAACACAGTCACGCATGTAAATTATCACAGCTGTTTTATATAGGTTCGAGGTCGCGCGATTTTCCGTAAACATAAACCTCAGTTAACCGTTACTTTATTTTTCGCTTAAGAACGTGATTATTTTACTTTCATGCTAATATTGAAAGCTTCACTACCGATATCGCCGCAGTATTTACATTTTTGGCAGATAATTGACCCAGTATTGCGTTTAATTTGCAGAATTCTAATCACGAACCTGATTCACCACATTTACTTTGACCCATTAATGCTTTTAACAAATGTGCTTTTATTACAAATTTACTCGTATTTATTATGAGAATTTCCATTTACAGAGTGATCCAGGGTTTAGAAATGTCAATGGATTTCATATACTTTGTTATCTAATTCTGAATTATAACGCTTTAGGGGTGGAAATTGAGAACGGGACACTCCCTGGGGATTTATTCATTCATAACTTACAGGATACACTGAAAGGATAACGTCCATTCGGGCAGGATTTAAGACACACTTCATGGGAATTGATTTTTATCCTCGTAACTCAATTCCTACCTAAAGTGCGTAAATAGTATACAGCCGATATCAAGTATAGTTTTCATTCTAAGACTCTGCAGATTAAATACCGTAAATGTAGACCAATTTACACCCTTAATATAGACCAACTGAAGGGTACAGGGGGGAAAAGATGAATGTCAAAAAAAATACATTTTGAGATAAAAGTGCCAAAATATGATCAAATGTCGTAAGAATCTGATAGAATAATAAAACCGGTCCATAAATAATAATCGCGCTTGTTTTGTTTTGCTATTGCGCAGTTTTGTTTTAGAATTAAATAATAAATATGCTGTTGGCCGTAAAATCGACAGTCGTGTTTTGTTTTTCCACGTCCTAACTTAATACTTGAGATTGTGAAAAAAATCCGAACTAGAAAACGGCTGGTCCGCTTCTGACCAGACTTCCACACTTCCACTGGCAAGTAGCTGATTTTATAAGGAGTAACTCTAGCCTACTTTTATTTTAAAAGGTTTATCTGTCTATCTGTCTACGGTATTAATTAGAAAAAAAAACATTTTTATTATTTTTGTATATCTGTCTGTCTGTCTGTCTGTCTGTCTGTCTGTCTGTCTGTCTGTCGGTCCGTCCGTCCGTCCGTCTGTTTGTTCTGGCTAATCTCCCAAACGGCTGGTCCGATTTTGATGGGACTTTCACTGGTAGATAGCTGATGTTATGAGGAGTTAGGCTGCTATAGAACTTAGGCTGCTTTTAACTAAAAACAGAATTAAGGTTCCAGTTGAAAGCAGACCGCTCAAGGAACAGTATATCCTGAAATACCTAGAATAATGGTCTATCGTGAATATTAAAAGAAAAACAAAACAACCCCGACTCTTTGCATGCTGGCCAATTTGAACTACCTGCTTTCAAATAAACTGAAGATCCAAATGCACATAAATTCTTTGAAAACTTACTGCCTTACAGTCAAACTGCTAGAGATGAAGACGATAAAGTTATTTTAAAGTTATAGGGAAGTTGAAGTTAAAGGTTTAGGGAAGCACTTAAACTCGAAAACGATCCGGCACAGCCAAGCGAGGGGAAGAAAAAGATGACATCTTCAACGAGAACGGAAAACGGAAGTCCCAAAATGATTTGTCTCGCCTCCCAGGAGCCACAGAACAATAGAAAAGAAAGATCAAAGATAAGTCTATTTCCGGTTTTAGTCTATTATTTATCGAAAGGCGGATGGGCTTATTTAGACTTCCTCGAACTTAACCAAACTCAAATAACCCTAATATAAAAAAGTGTACCTAACCAAATCTAATAGCACATAGTAATATGGCGAAGGGAAAAGAGAGATCATATTTTTCTTGGAGCCTAGTATGGGTAACACGCCGCGATAAATTATTGGCTAACTTAAAGTGCTCCATTACCCCGGCAATAATTACGAGGCCTTAATATAAAGTTCCCAAATAGAATAACGAGCAAAACAATTTAAAAGTTTTTCCAGCTTTTATGGAGTTAATTTCAGCAGTTTTATGTGTGCATAAAATTTAACGCATTAAATTATGCAGGGCAGGGCAGCACCAGCTCTAATAACCCGCTCATTAACATGTCAAAATTTAGGTGATCTGGGGCTATTTTGTCAATTTTCCCTTGGCATAACTTCTGCTTAGAGTTTAACGCGAATTTATGGGTGCATTTCTGTGGACGGGTTTTAGACACATTTTAGTGCCGAAATTCTCATTTATGCGGGCCAGAGATGGATTTATTACAAACGGAGTTTACGGAATTTTCCATATAAACTCACCTTAACGGTGCATTTTGTATTTGCAAATTGGAATATTTCTAATACCAGCTTAGTATCAGAGTGAATGGCTGATGCGGTGGGGGTTTACAAACTTTTCGCTACGTCTCCATAACAGAAGTGAATAAATAATCATTTTGGTGCGTACGCCGAGTGTAGTGGCTTGCATTACGGCTTTTAAAATATTAATAAGCCGCTTTCCACTTAAACTCCTGCTAAACATATTTGCAATTAACGTTCTTACATCGCCTATAATCACAAACTGCTCTTAGTCTCCTACGCATTTAAGAGCTTTCGAATAATGCATGAAGTTGGTTAATATGGGCTTTAAGCCGCTTAAAGGGCGCTGCATTAGCGTGGCGGGAGATGCCAGCTGCGCTTCTCGCGGATGGGAGAGAGCGGCATGAATTGCGGCCATGGAGAAAAAATATTTTACCGGAATTTCAGAATTTTAAAATCAGTATACTAAAATCTACGTGAGACAGAGCAAATAGGATTTAACACACAATACCAGTTTCTTGTGCATGAGGCAGACTGTGTATCTCGACTACAGTCTGTTTGGAAATGAAAGAAGGTATAAAACTAACAAGACTAGATACCGAGAGAACGGCACAAATGACGTCGAAATCCGCTAGGGGATTAGCGGCGCTGTGAGCGGCGCCTTACCTACCTTCGGGAATCTCCGTCAGCCTTCGTTGGCCTTCGTGCTTTCCCAGCCAATGTGCTTTCTCAGGTTAAGATGCAATTGTGCGCGGTACCGCTTTGCGCAGGTAAGGGTCCGCCGCCCTTTAGTTTATCTTTCGACGTATTTTTAACACGCGAGCTCGGTAGCTCGGTCTCCTTATTCTAGTCTTCTTTAATAAAGCCATATAATGAGAAGCGGCCATAGGCGTGCTAAGTTTTTAAAATAAATAGAAATTATACACTATATAGCAATAATACGTAATTTATTATGTACTTAAAAAATATACATTTATTATTATAATTATTTAGTGGTTCGCTTATCCTGTAACCAAACCTAACAAAACTAGCATTATGATAATATGCCTGGAGATTAGGAGTGGAATACATTACATAAATTGAACAAGCGAGACTAGAGGTAAGGGATAATAGAATGGAAGTATGGGAGAGTGGAGATATTGGAGAGTTTTTTCCTCAACGGTTCTATATGTTTTGTTGGATGCTGAATCTGGCATCGAAGAAGATGGGCTTCATAACGAAAAACGAAAAAATCTTTAAATTTTTGCACCTTTTACAGTTTGGCGCTTATATGAACGTCCGTGAGGCGTGCCAAAATGCATTTGCCTGTCATCCATCTAAATGAATGATGAAATTGACCTGGCCAAGGCATTCAGTCAGCCACAAACAAATTTGAAACAGCAGTCAACAATATCACCACATGGACAAAAAAATGGCGCATCAAACGAAATGGGGCCAAATCCTTGTCAGCAAACCCTTTCACTTGATAACCACATCATGGAAGTTCATAAAAAATAACTAATGCGACATCTTTGGGAGTCCGCCGTATCGGATTTGCGGTGACGTCATTTTATTTTTGTATTCTCCTCAGTAAATCCTTTCATTTGATACCCATGACATTGGAAGTGCAAGATAACTAGACCGCCATCTTGGGCGATCCGCCATATTGGATTTATAATGACGATAGCTAGCCATTCATTGTCATCCAAACTATACGTGCATGCAAAATTTCAGCTCATCGGTTGAGGATAACTACTTTAAAATTCAGTTGCAAGATTTGACCCGAACAAACATACATAAAAAATAAATAGATACATAAAAGTTAAATAATAAAAGCTTGTAAAAATTAGGCTAGTTATTATTATTATTACTATTATTACTTTAGTTTCCCTTGTTATTAAATCTGTGGAATACCAAATTTTCTTTAAAATCGTTTTATACTTCGGTACACCCTGTATTTTTTTGCAAACAATTTTTTTTTTCAGTTTTTCTATCGAACAATACTAAAAATTAATAAGTAGGTATATCGATTTCCCAGATGCAAAATTATTAGACTTTAAAATGTGTCACTACATTATGGGCCACCCTTATAATACCTTATTTTCCCGGACTATTATTATAATCACCATGTACTAATCAACCAATTTCTTACAATAATAAATTTCTGACAATGATATGAAGACATTCAGTAATCCACGTGTAGAGTAAATTAAATACAAATCTACTCCACATACACGTAAGTACCCAAAGGACGTCTGCATTATTTATAGAAGCGGTGACAGAGTGAGTTATGAATTTATCATATTACTTGCCAATTCTTGGGTGTTTTAATGAAGTGATTCTTCTAATTTTTCTCTGACATTAATTGAATAACGGATGGGTGACGGTGCTCGTGGATGTTTGAAACGTAGATATAATTAACTGATTTGAACTTAATTATACCTTATTTAATCATAGTCGTTAAGATATGTACCATTTAACGCGTTGATATGTAATCATCAATAAATCGGATTAATTCTGAAAGTATATATAATTCAATTTGGGATAATATACGTGTATACGCGTAGGCTAGGAGCAGTGGCGTGCAGCCACATTTCAAATGAAGGAAGCAATTAGCCGTTTAGTAGTTTCACCCGCGTTAAAATTTCAAGAACATGTTTTGATTTTTGTGGGCAAGTTTTTAATACTAGGTTTCAGTCTACCTTTTTATTAATAATAGCAAGTTTTTTATCATTTTTAGAACTTTTAAGCATACAATTGAAAATCCTTTGCTTATCAAAAACACACTATACAACAATCATCACTACCACTTTTCTGTAACTCACATGAAGCTGCAGCCATAAATGCCAACACAGTCGGCTTTACTCGGACAATACGTCCTTGTCAACCGTCGCCAAACATGGCTGCATATACGGCGCATACTAAATTATGATGTGGGCTTTTGCTTTATAAAAGCTGTAATAAGTAAATCAGTTTCAGTGTTCCAGAATGATTGATGCGAAATAAATTTTCAATAATTTATCCCCAAGATCTAACTAATGCGGCTTTCCAGGTTTCCCTCATACCTGCACTTAATGGTGGTTAAAATTTACCAGCCTACGTCGATCCTGGTCGCAAATGCGGCTCGCGAAATAAAAATATGCCGCCCCCTCTCCTGCATTAGTGTCTGACTTCTAGTCTAAACATTCCGGATAGAATGAGGGGTAGAGATATTATTGTTATAATTATTATAGTTCAAGTAAACCATCCTCAATTTATTTTTCATCTGCATGCAGTGGATATGTCTATATCCATCATACGTGGACCAAAATAACAGAAGGGAACAGCCTAAAATAAAGCCGAGCAGTACCCCAGATATATCACTAAACAAGGCAAATTTAAAATCATTGCACTACACGAGTCCACCATAATAGAGACTGACGCACGCAGCGTTTCAATGACTCGTATTGGTCATTGAAACGCTGCGTGCTTTTTTGAATTGCGGAAGAAGAAGACGGTCTCGGACCCGTAGTATGGATGCTACTGGGTACGTCTACCAGAAGCCGTTCAACGTGCTTGTTATTCTTCAATCATCTAGTAGCAGTGGTAAACGAGTAATAAAAAGGACACATGTAGATCAGGCCCACCGGTAGGTGTTTGACTCGAAATAAGTACTCCTTAGACAAATCTCTGCCCCAAGCCAAAGCTACCAAGGAAATCATTGGTCACATGCTCGAGTATTAGTGGGCTTGATGTGGGCTTTTGCTTTATAAAAGCTGTAATAAGTAAATCAGTTTCAGTGTTCCAGAATGATTGATGCGAAATAAATTTTCAATAATTTATCCCCAAGATCTAACTAATGCGGCTTTCCAGATTTCCCTCATACCTGCACTTAATGGTGGTTAAAATTTACCAGCCTACGTCGATCCTGGTCGCAAATGCGGCTCGCGAAATAAAAATATGCCGCCCCCTCTCCTGCATTAGTGTCTGACTTCTAGTCTAAACATTGCGGATAGAATGAGGGGTAGAGATATTATTGTTATAATTATTATAGTTCAAGTAAACCATCCTCAATTTATTTTTCATCTGCATGCAGTGGATATGTCTATATCCATCATACGTGGACCAAAATAACAGAAGGGAACAGCCTAAAATAAAGCCGAGCGGTACCCCAGATATATCACTAAACAAGGCAAATTTAAAATCATTGCACTACACGAGTCCACCATAATAGAGACTGACGCACGCAGCGTTTCAATGACTCGTATTGGTCATTGAAACGCTGCGTGCTTTTTTGAATTGCGGAAGAAGAAGACGGTCTCGGACCCGTAGTATGGATGCTACTGGATACGTCTACCAGAAGCCGTTCAACGTGCTTGTTATTCTTCAATCATCTAGTAGCAGTGGTAAACGAGTAATAAAAAGGACACATGTAGATCAGGCCCACCGGTAGGTGTTTGACTCGAAATAAGTACTCCTTAGACAAATCTCTGCCCCAAGCCAAAGCTACGAAGGAAATCATCGGTCACATGCTCGAGTATTAGTGGGCTTGATGTGGGCTTTTGCTTTATAAAAGCTGTAATAAGTAAATCAGTTTCAGTGTTCCAGAATGATTGATGCGAAATAAATTTTCAATAATTTATCCCCAAGATCTAACTAATGCGGCTTTCCAGGTTTCCCTCATACCTGCACTTAATGGTGGTTAAAATTTACCAGCCTACGTCGATCCTGGTCGCAAATGCGGCTCGCGAAATAAAAATATGCCGCCCCTTCTCCTGCATTAGTGTCTGACTTCTAGTCTAAACATTGCGGATAGAATGAGGGGTAGAGATATTATTGTTATAATTATTATAGTTCAAGTAAACCATCCTCAATTTATTTTTCATCTGCATGCAGTGGATATGTCTATATCCATCATACGTGGACCAAAATAACAGAAGGGAACAGCCTAAAATAAAGCCGAGCGGTACCCCAGATATATCACTAAACAAGGCAAATTTAAAATCATTGCACTACACGAGTCCACCATAATAGAGACTGACGCACGCAGCGATTCAATGACTCGTATTGGTCATTGAAACGCTGCGTGCTTTTTTGAATTGCGGAAGAAGAAGACGGTCTCGGACCCGTAGTATGGATGCTACTGGGTACGTCTACCAGAAGCCGTTCAACGTGCTTGTTATTCTTCAATCATCTAGTAGCAGTGGTAAACGAGTAATAAAAAGGACACATGTAGATCAGGCCCACCGGTAGGTGTTTGACTCGAAATAAGTACTCCTTAGACAAATCTCTGCCCCAAGCCAAAGCTACCAAGGAAATCATTGGTCACATGCTCGAGTATTAGTGGGCTTGATGTGGGCTTTTGCTTTATAAAAGCTGTAATAAGTAAATCAGTTTCAGTGTTCCAGAATGATTGATGCGAAATAAATTTTCAATAATTTATCCCCAAGATCTAACTAATGCGGCTTTCCAGGTTTCCCTCATACCTGCACTTAATGGTGGTTAAAATTTACCAGCCTACGTCGATCCTGGTCGCAAATGCGGCTCGCGAAATAAAAATATGCCGCCCCCTCTCCTGCATTAGTGTCTGACTTCTAGTCTAAACATTCCGGATAGAATGAGGGGTAGAGATATTATTGTTATAATTATTATAGTTCAAGTAAACCATCCTCAATTTATTTTTCATCTGCATGCAGTGGATATGTCTATATCCATCATACGTGGACCAAAATAACAGAAGGGAACAGCCTAAAATAAAGCCGAGCGGTACCCCAGATATATCACTAAACAAGGCAAATTTAAAATCATTGCACTACACGAGTCCACCATAATAGAGACTGACGCACGCAGCGTTTCAATGACTCGTATTGGTCATTGAAACGCTGCGTGCTTTTTTGAATTGCGGAAGAAGAAGACGGTCTCGGACCCGTAGTATGGATGCTACTGGGTACGTCTACCAGAAGCCGTTCAACGTGCTTGTTATTCTTCAATCATCTAGTAGCAGTGGTAAACGAGTAATAAAAAGGACACATGTAGATCAGGCCCACCGGTAAGTGTTTGACTCGAAATAAGTACTCCTTAGACAAATCTCTGCCCCAAGCCAAAGCTACCAAGGAAATCATCGGTCACATGCTCGAGTATTAGTGGGCCTGATGTGGGCTTTTGCTTTATAAAAGCTGTAATAAGTAAATCAGTTTCAGTGTTCCAGAATGATTGATGCGAAATAAATTTTCAATAATTTATCCCCAAGATCTAACTAATGCTGCTTTCCAGGTTTCCCTCATACCTGCACTTAATGGTTGTTAAAATTTACCAGCCTACGTCGATCCTGGTCGCAAATGCGGCTCGCGAAATAAAAATATGCCGCCCCCTCTCCTGCATTAGTGTCTGACTTCTAGTCTAAACATTGCGGATAGAATGAGGGGTAGAGATATTATTGTTATAATTATTATAGTTCAAGTAAACCATCCTCAATTTATTTTTCATCTGCATGCAGTGGATATGTCTATATCCATCATACGTGGACCAAAATAACAGAAGGGAACAGCCTAAAATAAAGCCGAGCGGTACCCCAGATATATCACTAAACAAGGCAAATTTAAAATCATTGCACTACACGAGTCCACCATAATAGAGACTGACTCACGCAGCGTTTCAATGACTCGTATTGGTCATTGAAACGCTGCGTGCTTTTTTGAATTGCGGAAGAAGAAGACGGTCTCGGACCCGTAGTATGGATGCTACTGGGTACGTCTACCAGAAGCCGTTCAACGTGCTTGTTATTCTTCAATCATCTAGTAGCAGTGGTAAACGAGTAATAAAAAGGACACATGTAGATCAGGCCCACCGGTAGGTGTTTGACTCGAAATAAGTACTCCTTAGACAAATCTCTGCCCCAAGCCAAAGCTACCAAGGAAATCATTGGTCACATGCTCGAGTATTAGTGGGCTTGATGTGGGCTTTTGCTTTATAAAAGCTGTAATAAGTAAATCAGTTTCAGTGTTCCAGAATGATTGATGCGAAATAAATTTTCAATAATTTATCCCCAAGATCTAACTAATGCGGCTTTCCAGGTTTCCCTCATACCTGCACTTAATGGTGGTTAAAATTTACCAGCCTACGTCGATCCTGGTCGCAAATGCGGCTCGCGAAATAAAAATATGCCGCCCCCTCTCCTGCATTAGTGTCTGACTTCTAGTCTAAACATTCCGGATAGAATGAGGGGTAGAGATATTATTGTTATAATTATTATAGTTCAAGTAAACCATCCTCAATTTATTTTTCATCTGCATGCAGTGGATATGTCTATATCCATCATACGTGGACCAAAATAACAGAAGGGAACAGCCTAAAATAAAGCCGAGCAGTACCCCAGATATATCACTAAACAAGGCAAATTTAAAATCATTGCACTACACGAGTCCACCATAATAGAGACTGACGCACGCAGCGTTTCAATGACTCGTATTGGTCATTGAAACGCTGCGTGCTTTTTTGAATTGCGGAAGAAGAAGACGGTCTCGGACCCGTAGTATGGATGCTACTGGGTACGTCTACCAGAAGCCGTTCAACGTGCTTGTTATTCTTCAATCATCTAGTAGCAGTGGTAAACGAGTAATAAAAAGGACACATGTAGATCAGGCCCACCGGTAAGTGTTTGACTCGAAATAAGTACTCCTTAGACAAATCTCTGCCCCAAGCCAAAGCTACCAAGGAAATCATTGGTCACATGCTCGAGTATTAGACGGATATTAAGTTAATCCCAAATAAGGATCAAGTAAAATAATCAGAAATAAAATATCTGAAAAACGGGGTCTTTTGCTTTATAAAAGCTGTAATAAGTAAATCAGTTTCAGTGTTCCAGAATGATTGATGAGAAATAAATTTTCAATAATTTATCCCCAAGATCTAACTAATGCGGCTTTCCAGGTTTCCCTCATACCTGCACTTAATGGTGGTTAAAATTTACCAGCCTACGTCGATCCTGGTCGCAAATGCGGCTCGCGAAATAAAAATATGCCGCCCCCTCTCCTGCATTAGTGTCTGACTTCTAGTCTAAACATTCCGGATAGAATGAGGGGTAGAGATATTATTGTTATAATTATTATAGTTCAAGTAAACCATCCTCAATTTATTTTTCATCTGCATGCAGTGGATATGTCTATATCCATCATACGTGGACCAAAATAACAGAAGGGAACAGCCTAAAATAAAGCCGAGCAGTACCCCAGATATATCACTAAACAAGGCAAATTTAAAATCATTGCACTACACGAGTCCACCATAATAGAGACTGACGCACGCAGCGTTTCAATGACTCGTATTGGTCATTGAAACGCTGCGTGCTTTTTTGAATTGCGGAAGAAGAAGACGGTCTCGGACCCGTAGTATGGATGCTACTGGGTACGTCTATCAGAAGCCGTTCAACGTGCTTGTTATTCTTCAATCATCTAGTAGCAGTGGTAAACGAGTAATAAAAAGGACACATGTAGATCAGGCCCACCGGTAAGTGTTTGACTCGAAATAAGTACTCCTTAGACAAATCTCTGCTCCAAGCCAAAGCTACCAAGGAAATCATTGGTCACATGCTCGAGTATTAGACGGATATTAAGTTAATCCCAAATAAGGATCAAGTAAAATAATCAGAAATAAAATATCTGCAAAACATGACATATGGATGTCTATATGTATATGTATATTGTGTAGTGTGAAAAATGGCCTAAGAAAAGTACCTAATACCCTACACGTTATTTTATTTTATCAATCGTTATATCAATAAATTATAAGTATAAGACAAAGTAAACATTATGTATGACAACATTTTTTTTGCCTTTATTTCCAATACTTTGACTCCTATACTTTGTGCAGAATATGCGCTATAGATGTATATACCTATTGCCTAAAAAATGGTCTATGAAGAATAATACGTGTTGTAACAACAATTTGTTTTGTATAATTTTTAAAAAGTATCTATTCACTTTTTTTTTAGTTTCGGTATTTTATTAGTTTCGATAGGTTTAACAACCTACTACATGTTATTTCCATCAATATAATTCTTTAATTTATACCTCGGTTGATACTGTATGAAAAATATAAGCTATGATGTCTATATCTATATGTATATTGTAAAGTTGAAAACATTTTCTAAGATATCAGTTGAATTAAAAATATTAGTTATTAATTATACAATATTAGTTTAATTTTTGTATTGTACCCTTCAGGCTAACATTTGTTAATGATTAATGTTTGTTTATTTATTAGTTAAATGTTAAAACATTCATATTAACAGTAAGAGGGATGTTTTTTATTTGCATGTCTTTGACGTACCTACAAATTATTTTTTTATTATATTTAAAATACTGTAAAACCTGTACATTTCTGATCACATCTCCGTTGATCAGAATTTCCCTTCATCTAATATTGGCAATCGCAGTGATAATCTGTTGGTAATAAGCGTTCTTAAAATTATAAAAAACAATTTTATCCTTATGCAACATTCTATGTGGTCAATATCAAATACAAATTCTCCTGCTGGGTGTGACTTATATTCAAGGGTAATAATATATACCCGTAAAGTATAAAATATACTCCTAAAGCATTATTGAAATCCCATTAAAGCAGTAAATATCAAAAACAGCAATAACCGCAGCTGCTTTATCAATCTCAAGTCTCACCGCAACAGTACAACCGCTCGTGCACCTGTCGTCGTCGACCTTGCGATCTGGTGGAGGAGCTTTCTACTTCTCGGTATCATTAATAACGAAACTTACCGCATTGACAGCTGTCATGTCCTTGGGGGCAGGTTCTGATTCGGCTATACTGTCATTCTGAAACAAAGAAATTATTAAAAGTACGAGTAATGGAGTGACAGCCGATTTCGCATAAAATGTAATCGGTATTTGACGTGGATTTCATTTGAGCATAGCAACTGGGAATAATGGCAAGCGTTTATATTTTAAGAGGTCAACTAGCTTATATTTTACAGAGTTCCTTATCGGCCCAGTCAAAACAGACATTATTTGTCAGCCAAAACACGCATTAGCTCATAATTGGTAGAGGCGTAAATACACTATAACAACCCAATATCATATCCCGTCCCATCAATCCTACTTCTGCTACAAATTTTATTCAATGTCAAAAGTGTCAAGTATATTCAATGACATAATTCTCTTAAACAGTAAAATATCATCATAAAAATTGGTCCGACGAGAGTTGTAGATCATGCGATAATTTACAAAAATTTTTCAGGTGTTTTTTTTCCTACGAATCATCGATTTCCGTGACACCCGTTCGCCTTTTTCCATTTTCCTTTTAAATTTTGGGCCTCACCTACCTGTGTCGTGCTTCGCTGAATTGTATTATAGCCCATTCTGTTTTCTCCTAACATTGTTTTTTTTACTGGGAACAAATAAATCTCTAGACCAGTACCTTCTGAGGCCTGCAGTCGCAGACCAACTTCGCTTTTCGGACAATTCAGACCTTTGAGACGAGGGATTGCGAGACTTCTTGACCAGGGGTTTTTCTATGGTCTTTATTACCTCTACGGACTATGGATTACGCTACTACTTAATCAGATAAGCTTTAGATATTACTATAAAAGAAGAGAAAAGATAAAAGAAGAGAACCTTCTTTTATCTTCTTCTTTTATATATATATATATATATATATATATATATATATATATATATATATATATATATATATATATATATATATATATATATATATATATATATATATATATATATATATATATATATATATATATATATATATATATATATATATATACACAGGGTGAGTCAGTTTTTTGTAGACAAACTTTAACAGGGGATAGAACGCACGTTTTTAAAAAGAAAAGTGCCTATAAAGATATGGCCGATCTAGCTTCCTAAGGAAGATACAGGGTGTTAAAATTTAATTTTTTTTTACATTAATGTGTAATATTTTCTGAACAGAATGATATATTCACTAAATATTTTACACATATCTTAACCTGCATAGGATCAACATGTTGTATTGTTCCTGTCGAAAATACTATAGTGGATGTTACTTTTTTCGGGTACTTCGACTATTCTGCATAATAGAACTTTTTTTTCGTACGCCACTGACATTATCTGATACATATTTCTAAAATAACGGCCCCTTAGTAACAATTTTGATCTCTTGTAATTTTGCTCTAACTATGACAGTTTTCGAGATATTGGCCGTTGTTTCTCTGACAGTGTTATGTCGGTATTATATTATTTTTTCTCGAATTTTCTTTATGACTTATAAACGAACCCTTAGATTTTTTCATGTTTGGGGGATAATGCCTATTAATTAAGGCGCATAAAACAAGCGGTAAGCATGTTAAAAAACTTGCACCGTGGCGGGGTGGAAGGGGTGCTCCACCCCTTTCGTAAACAGAACTTCTACGCCAAAGACTATTTAAAAAAAACTGTTATTTTCATTATCTACATACAGTTTAACAAAAATAATGTCCCTTCTTCTGTTTCGAAATTCCTGTGCGTTTCCTAGTTATTTGGTTTTTAGTGTTTGATGTGGTACTAAATTAAGTAATTTATTTATTAGCAATAATAATTATCGGCTAAATATTTAATTCTTTCAACGAAACCTACCTAAATATGGTTTGTTAAGGATTCTAAAAAGCCGAAATCTCTTTATCTCTTTCCAAGTAATTACAATTACAAAAAAAAACATTAGATGAGCATTGATGTTAATGTTTATGGAGATATAAACATTTTTGAATTTTTAGCAATATTTAATTAACAATAATAATTGTGGAATAAATAACAATTGTTAGCAATAATGATTTATAAATAACAATTACAAGAATTAATAACAATAACACTAGTACCTACATACATAAAATTAGATACTTTGTTCAAAATGTAAACCGTTCTTTCGGTCGTGGTCTTTACTTCGTGGTCGAATGGCATGTGGGTTTTCATGTGCCCATACATGCAGATTGTGAAAATTTACTATACCACGACGAGTAAAACAAGATTCATCAGTCCACAGTATATTGGATAAGAAATCCCTATTATTTTGAATGGAGTTAAGAACCCACCTACAATAAGTAAGTCTTCGTTCAGCGTCACCTGGACATAAACCTTGAAAAGGTTGAAAATGATATGGGCGTCTGTGATCCCGTTTTAAAACCCGGGAAATTTTACTTTGGGAAATACCAAGAGCAATAGCAGCACGTCGAGTACTTGTCGTTGGGTTCCTATTAAATTCCCGCAATATACGGTCTCTATCTCGTCCACGGTTGTTCTGTCGGCCCCCGGGTACATTTTTCAAACCCTGGTTAACAAATCGACGGTGGATACTCACAAAAACGGAATGATGAGGTTGTCGTCTATTTTGAAATCTTCTTCGATACTCCCTAGCTGCGTATCTTGAATTCCCATTTGCGAACCCATAAATAAAATGAATGTCGGCTTGTTCGCTATTTGTAAATGTAAACGGCATGTTACACTAATTAAAATCTGGCAAATCACATAAAATAACTTTTTAATCTTAAAAATAATAATTAATAACAGTGAAAATATTCAAGATGAAGCAAAATTGTTTGTATATAAACTTGTAATACGTCAAACTGTCGTTTCAAAATATGACATAATGCTTACTTGTTTTCCAAGGAGTATAATATTTTGTTGCAATTATTACGTACAGTTACAAATACGCTAGTTTTAAATGGAAATTATTTAGCAAACAACAACAAAAATTGAAACAGAAATTGGTACATGCACAAGTTTAATAAAACTTAAAGGAAATTTTTAAGACTTTTGGCAACTGCACAATAATCTATTGTATTGTAAGTACATTTGTAATTTAACAGATTTCAACATATAAAAGTATTGTATTTGAGTAAGGCTTGATATAACAAACCTTTATTTTGACTACATTGGAAAAAGATAAAGAATAAGAGATTTCAGCTTTTTAGAATCCTTAACACACCATATTTAGGTAGGTTTCGTTGAAAGAATTAAATATTTAGCCGATAATTATTATTGCTAATAAATAAATTACTTAATTTAGTACCACATCAAACACTAAAAATCAAAATAACTAGGAACCGCACAGGAATTTCGAAACAGAAGAAGAAGATGAAAATAACAGTTTTTTTTTAAATAGTCTTTGGCGTAGATGTTCTGTTTACGAAAGGGGTGGAGCACCCCTTCCACCCCGCCACTGTGCAAGTTTTTGAACATTCTTACCGCTTGTTTTATGCGCCTTAATTAATAGGTATTATCCCCCAAATATGAAAAAATCTAAGCGTTCGTTTATAAGTCATAAAGAAAATTCGAGAAAAAAAATATAATAACGACATTACACTGTTAGAGAAACAACGGCCAATATCTCTAAAACTGTCGTAGTTAGAGCAAAATTACAAGAGATCAAAATTGTTACTAAGGGGCCGTTATTTTATAAATATGTATCAGATAATGTCAGTGGCGTACGAAAAAAAAGTTCCATTATGCAGAATATCCGAAGTACCCGAAAAAAGTAACATCCACTATAGTATTTTCGACAGGAACAATACAACATGTTGATCCTATGCAGGTTAAGATATGTGTAAAATATTTAGTGAATATATCATTCCGTTCAAAAAATATTACACATTAATGTAAAAAAAAATGAAACTTTAACACCTTGTATCTTCCTTAGGAAGCTAGATCGGCCATATATTTATAGGCACTTTTCTTTTTAAAAACGTGCGTTCTATCCCCTGTTAAAGTTTGTCTACAAAAAACTGACTCACCCTATATATATATATATATATATATATATATATATATATATATATATATATATATATATATATATATATATATATATATATATATATATATATATATATATATATATATATATATATATATTGGTACTTTTTATAGTTGATTTTTTATAGTGTGATCAAAGCTCATCCAGTGGCGTGTCTACTTATCTTTAATGAATGAGTTAGGGTAGACTGCATAGTTACATAAGAAAAATACTTAATACCCTGTATCTGAACGTTGCAATACATCAAATGAAAATAGAAAATATTCAGAGCATAGTTTAATTCGTCTACATCAAGATAATAGTTGATAACTGCAATAAAACTTTGTCAAGTGTTTTGTAGAAATTTATTTATAATTTTAATGCAAAAAGTACAGTTATTGGAGGTATTTGTTGGTTATTGGACGGTTTAATATTAGTTATTGGATACATTGTAAATAATTTAAATTCTATAAAAAAGACACTTTAATAGGTGTCTGACCACTTAGTAAAAATTTTCCTTGCGTGTTTGTTGAAACAACTCATAAAGTCTGTCTATTTATTCTTTCTCTTCCTCCTCGTTTTAAAATTTTTCTTCGTCAAATTCACATTGTTCATTTTCAATGTCGCTGTCTTCATTCTCTGAAATCTCATCATTTTCTGTATTGTAACATATATAGTGACATAGACATGTATCATCACCTTCTTCTGGAATGTGAACATGGTGTTTAGGGGGGACACAAGATTTGTGTCAAAATTGCTTACATTTGTCATATAATAAAATGACATAATATATTTAAGAATTTTAATCATACATGCAAATTAAGTTATTATAAAGTAAAGCTATTACTCGACCTATTATAAATGCAACAATCCTAATAATATGAGTGCTGTATTTAAATTAAGAATGGAAAAACGTCTAGATTTTTCATTACAATAACATAAGAAAATACTATAACAAATAAAATCTCAACATACTTTTGGGATTTACAAAATTCATAAATGTATCATACTAAAGTCAACATGAACTACTATAAATATAAATAATAAAATTAAAGCAACATTTTTTTCAAATTCTATAGACTGAACATATTAAACACAGTTCTTTAAAAAAATCACAAGTTTCTAAAATTTACAAACTTCATATCCTATATACAAACAACACAGTAAATCAAACTTTGTTAATCAAACATACTATAATTATTGAATCTATTAATTCCTAAATAATATGAGTTTTGTATTCAAACTTCTTATTGTATTTCGCCAATTGTTTTCTATTTTTTTTGTTTCATAATAAATACCAACTTGACCAGTTGAATATGGTGGGCACTCAGTAGTTCTTCAACATACATAGATGGAGATGAAAATGGTATTTTGCATCAACCGAATAAAAATAATTTTAAATATCGCACATTGATTATGTACCATATAAATTACAGAATAAAAATTAATAAAATAATTATTGATGAATTATTGCAGCCGCAATATAAAAAGTTCATTTTTAGTTTCAACGCCGCCTCTGGCAAAGCCAAGCCGTTAAAACTTGTAGGTAACCTTAAAATTATTTACATTACTTACCGATGAAACATTTTCCGGACTTAAATGATCCACCATTTTACAAACTATACAAGAATGCACCATAGTTACACACTTATTGTTCACCTGAATCGCAATAAATACAAAGATTCGTAGAATACACTTAAGAAAACAAAAGTTCGGTTGTCTGTGGTTTTCACCATATATTATTAACGCAATAAGGCAATACAGTAGATTACTTTTGCCAAGAGGCTGTTTTAAATAACATTTTAGTCTCTAAAATGAATCAGATTCGTTGAAATTATCAAACTATTTGAACATCTCTTACGGTATTCAAAGACTTCAAGTGAATTTCACAGTAAGCCTGGCAAACGTGCCGTTTGGAAGAAAAAGACGGACGATAAGGATGGAACGATCTTGGATCGGCCAAAAATGTAAACAATTCTGTCTCTTGTATTAATACGTCTATGGATTAATCGGTTGTTTGAGTGTTAATATTTTTATTTATGTGATTAGAACGTATAATGGTTGCTCCCACGATCCCTCACTGGCATATCATGCAGAATTCGAATTGTCCAACTTTTGGCATCGCTATAACTCAGGGTTGGTGATTCGAAGGAAAAAAAATGTGTACAGTTTGTAGACAACTACATAATCTTCAACTTAGAACATACTTTTATGTTTGACGATCACTTAACTCGCCCTGTATAAATACATCTTCTTCTATACTACTTCTGTCGGCTTTGTTTCTCTACCAGTGACCTTCACCATATTCCGAACCGAAACTTTGTATAATCCTGGTAATATCTCTCGATTCACAGAGAGGAAGCCGGCGTATTATTCATGCATCAAATGTTCTATTCATCAGGGTGTGAAAAGCTATTTAATTAACGTAATTTCTCCTTACAATTAACTAAAATTAATTCTCTAAATTGCCAGGCATTCTCTCGGAGACGTCTGCGAATTGTAGCAAGCAAGATCGTCCCCTTTCGAATTCAGAAGCCGCAGGAGAGTTCTCATTATTCGAGCACTATATTTATCGATCACCACTTCATCGCAATAACGGAGAACAAAGAGCATTCGCTATCGGAAAAAAGCTGACAGCATAGTTTCGCCATAAAAGGATGACAAATTTCATTATGTTGGCTAAACTATGAGGGAGAACAATGTCGTTGGGGTAGGGATACTGACCGTTCTGGGGAAGAATAAAGGACTTAGTGTGTAAAATTCGACATCTACCAGAGAAAATAAATAGTGATTCGTGATTCGATAGTTTTGTAATCATTTTTAAATGGAAATACATATTGTTTTTTAATGCAATTTACTTTTACATTTTTATTTAAGGTACTTTATTTAAGTATTAGGTACAGGACCAGTTACTATTTACAATTTATATACAGTCACGATTTTCATGTGTGTTCGAGGCCTGGTAATCGATCATTATCCCCGAGACCGGAATTTTCTGGGCGCGTCGATTCTAGTCCAGATTGGCGGGAAAATGGACCGCCTCTCCTGTGTGATTCTTCGCCGGGCAAAAATTCTTCACCGGGCATTGACTAGTATTAATCTTATTGATAAAGCAGTCGAGTTTTGGGAAAGGCTACAGCACAAGTACAGCCTTGACATATCTGGTAGATGATACACTAATGGCACTTGACCAAATAATGGTCACATCTGATGTCATGTTGGGCTAATCCATAGACATATTAATACAGGGAGGCCCAACGGTTCATTCATAAAACGCTGGAAGAGCCGATCTATTATTGTTCTAAAAACTGCAATGAGTGCGAAAGAGAAAATGGAGGCAGGTATCCTTTCGGCAACGCCGCTTCGTGTGATCAGAACCCATCCAGTGGCGTATCTACTTATCTTTAATGAATGAGTTAGGGTAAACTGCATAGTTACATAAGAAAAATACTGAATACCCTGTATCCGAACGTTGCAATAAATGAAATGAAAATAGAAAACATTCAGAGCATAGTTTAATTCGTGTACATTAAGATAATAGTTAGTAACTGCAATGAAACTTCGTCATGTGTTTTGTAGAAATTTATTTATAATTTTAATGCAAAAAGTACAGTTATTGGACGTATTTGTTAGTTAGTGGACGGTTTAATATTAGTTATTGGACGCATTGGAAATTCTATAAAAAAAAGACACTGTAATAGGTGTCTGACCACGTAGTAAAAATTTTCCTTGCGTGTTTGTTGAAACAACTCATAAAGTCTGTCTATTTTTTGTTTCTCTTCCTCCTCGTTTTAAATTTTTTCATCGTCAAATTCACATTTCATTCATTTTCAATGTCGCTGTCTTCATTCTCTGAAATCTCATCATTTTCTGTATTGTAGCATATATGTGACATAGACATGTCATCACCTTCTTCTGGAATGTGAACATGGTGTTTAGGGGGAACACAACATTTGTGTCAATAATGCTTACATCTGTCATATAATAAAATGACATCGTATATTTTAGAATTTGAATCATACATTCAAATTAACTTATTATAAAGTAAAGCTATTACTCGACCTATTATAAATGCAAAAATCCTAATAATATGAGTGCTGTATTTAAACTAAGAAATAGAAAAACATCTACAATTTTCATTAGAAGAATATAAGAAAATACTATAACTGAAGCTCAACCCGCTCAAGCCAGAGGTTTCTCCTTTCTGGGTCTTTGGGAAACCTTATTAATCAGATTTTTTAAATTATAATATGAATTTAATTGGAGATGAAAATGGTATTTTGCATCAACAGAA
Organism: Tetropium fuscum; assembly: GCA_964058915.1. Classification (NCBI taxonomy): domain Eukaryota; kingdom Metazoa; phylum Arthropoda; class Insecta; order Coleoptera; family Cerambycidae; genus Tetropium; species Tetropium fuscum. The sequence goes on from CAXKVY010000040.1 coordinate 157,087, forward strand.
TAAAAATAATTTTAAATAAATATCCCACACTGATTATGTACTATATAAATTACATAATAAAAATTAATGAAATAAGTATTGATTAATTATTACAGCAATATAAAAAGTTCATTTTTGGTTTCAACGCCGCCCCTGGCCAAGGCAAGCCATTACAGCTTGTAGATAACCTTAAAAATACTTATATTACTTACGATGAAAAGTAACATTTTCCGGACTTAAATTATCCACCCTTTTACAAACTGTACAAGAATTCACCATAGTTTCACACTTATTGTTCATCTGAATCGCAATAAATACAAAGATTCGTAGAACACACTAAAGAAAACACAAGTACAAGCCGTAGCGTTGCGGCAACCTCGCAAATTTGTTTCCATTGATAAATAAACATTGTAGTAAAACTCGAGTAAATTTCATCAAACGACGTTGCCGTTGTTGAGATTTATATCTCAAGGCACAGTACATTTTCGGTTCTCTATGGTTTTCACCATATATTATTAACGCAGGCAATACAATAGATTACTTTTGCCAAGAAGCTGTTTTAAATAACATTTTACTATTAAAATGAATCAGATTCGTCGAAATTGTCAAATTATTTGAACATCTTTTACGGTATTCAAAGACCTCAAGTGAATTTCACAGTAAGCCTAGCAAACGTGCCGTTCGGGAGAAAAAGACGGACGACAAGGATGGAATGATCTTGGATCGGCCAAAAACGTAAAATTCTATCTCTTGTATTAATACGTCTATGGGCTAATCCAAAGCGTTCGACTCCTTAGGTATCAGATTATCCTAGCTAAACGAAATTTTCATGGCTTTTCAGGGGGATCTTTGGAGTGGTATAATACATACTTATAAGGTCGATTACAATCAGTGAATATCAGTTTATATAGTGACAGAATATTATCTGAACCTTTACGCATTTCTAGTTGTGTTCCTCGAGGATCCATTTCAGGCCCTCTGCTATTTGTTTTGTATACTGCAAATCTACCAGTGATTGTTTTTGTACAATTATCTGCCTCTGGAAATCAAATCTATAACCCTGCCGCATTCAAAGTAAAAGTAAAGGCCATTTAAATTTATGTCTAATATGTCCATTTTAATTCCTGGGCCTTATTTAAATCATTGACATTGCAATCTCTCAGACGTGAAGTATTATAATACCATTATAATACCATAAATTAAAAATCGTGAAATTTCCCTTAAAAAATACCCACGACTTTAAGATAAATCTTCATACATTTTTTTATGATAAATTTTCATAAAAGCCTTGATTGCCTTAAAATTATATATAAACTAACTTACATCCTAAAATTAAAACCGATTCCAGAGATTTTTTTTGTATATCAAATGACCGATATACAGGGTGCTTCATATTCGATGCAACCCGTGCATTGCATTGAATATGAAGCATCTCGGTAACGGTAAGAGAAACAAAGTCGGTTAAATTGTGGTAAAGTTGCGTAATTAAGAGACGAACAAAATGGCTTTAGAAAATCATCAATTGCATTTCTAATAAAAACGATTTTCGAATATTTCGTTTGCTTTTGATATTAGAAACACGAAACAAGTTAATGGAGATGGATACGCAACCAACTTTACCTTTATTGACCTAAATATAAATCCTGGAAAAAAATTGTTGCGCCAATTAATGCGTTAAAAAATAGGTTGGTTAAAAAACATGCCTAGGTGAAGAAGGTGTTCAGTATATGGCTGTAATAATAGTTCCGAAATTTAATTCAAATTTAATTCAACTACAGGGGCCATTTTTTCAGATCATTTTACTAAAAATGATTATGAAAGGGACTTACAAAATGATCTTTTAGGTAGGATTGCCTTTAAAGAAAGCTGCAGTTCCGACATTACATTTGCCACGAAAGGCACCAAATATGGGTGTCGGGTTAGTAAGACAGGGGCGACAAGATAAAAGAAATAGAATTTTTTTTAAAATTATCACAGATATATCATATTAAAACCGATATAAAAACAAAATTATTTTATTTCAAACATCTTACTCACATAGTGGCAAATTATATAACGATAAAAATTAACTTCTTTTACTTATTAAAAACATAAATTATGGAAAACACCCATTATTTCTAAGTGTAAAGAATTTTTTCCGAGTAATCTCAAACGCGGGAATTTGTATAGTTTTGTATATAGACATTAATTTTATATTGACTGCAACAATTTTTAATAATAAAGTATATCTAATATTCCTACACACTCGATACGCAGTACCCAAAACCAAGTTTGCTTGTAAAATTATACGTAAAAACTATAAATATTGAACCCCCTGGCACCTTCTCCATATAAAGATTTAAATTCTGGTCAGATAAATACGTCTTCAACTGGCTACGCTTAGCCACACCCACAGCTGATAAAACAGCGTCTCTGAACTCTCCTTCCCTGTCTATAATCGTTGCCTCGGGGATCCATTTCAGGCCCTCTACTGTTTAAAATTAAAATACCGTTTATCGACATTATTTTGAAAATAAAGGTAACATTTTTATTGTTATTGACAGTGACACTGACATTAATTAAAAACGTATATAAAGTAAGCAGGGCAACATGGGCAAATCGAAAAATTACTGTCGAAAATATTCCGCTTATTAGTCCCTAATTAGTTGCCTGTCAAATGAATTTGTCGCTATTGTTGTTTTCTTCCCGGGGTGCCTTGCTAACTTGATATAAAGTTAGCAGGGCACAGAATAAAAAATTTAATATTGATAGACCGTCTAAAATCCCTTATTTTTTAGTCGCTAATTAGTTTGCGATGGAGTAACGTCGATACGATTTTTTTTTTAAATAACAAAGTGCCCTGCTAAGTTCATATCAACTTAGCAAATCAACACTGGTTGAAAATGTATTAAAAATTTAATGGTTTCCTTAAAGTAGGTAAGTATTTTTTTGTCGCTAATTAGTTGCGATTGAATAACGTCATTGCGATTTTTTATAAATAACACGTGGCCCTGCTAAGTTTATATCAACTTAGCAAGTCAACAATAAATTATAGTGCGTAGTTTTTTTGTCGCTAATTAGTTGTAATGAGGCAAAGGCGAAAGATATTATTTTGAAAAAATGAGGGCTTTCTTTGTAAGGGATATTTATAATCTTATACAGTGCTCGCCAAAAGTTGTGCACTATACAGAAAACCTTTTTATATTCAAAAACGAGTTTCACCAGTATCTGTATCAGTAAGATAATTAGGATAGCTACGTGGAACGCCAATGGGCTTCCAAGCCACAGACAAGAAGTAATAACCTTTTTAGATATAAACAAAATTGACGTTCTACTAGTATCTGAAACCCATTTTACTGACAGAACCTTCTTCTCAATACCACAATACTCTACCTATAGCACCACCCACCCAGATGGCACAGCGCACGGCGGAACAGCGATCATAATTAAAAACTCCATATCACACCATGAGCTAGATAAACATCAAACAGATAAAATACATGCTACAACCATACAAATAAACTCTGAAAACTGGAACTTCTCTATACTACTGTCATTCTAAGTATGGTAACTATAGCCATAATTAAACAGGTACAACCCAAGCTGACATCTAGATACACCAAGTGAGAAGTATTTCAGGATTACATCGATAACAACATCACCTTAAATATACGCATTAAAGAGACAGAAGACGTAGATGCCGCTACCCAATAATTTACCACCTTAGTACAACAAGCGGCATGGCAGGCTTCACTAAGAGACGAAGAAAAAGCAGCGCACACTACCAACACACCTTTGTACATCCGACAACTCATCAGAGAGAAACGACGAGCCAGAGGTAGGTGGCAAAGGTCACGCAATGCAGACGACCTACATTACTACAGAAGACTATCCAGACAAGTCTCTACTGCACTTAAAGAGGCTCAAAACTCCACATTCGAAACATATATCAAAAACCTGTCTGCTGATGACCACAGCCTATGGAAGGCCACCAAAAAGCTTAAAAGACCAACTCCTCCAGTAGCACCCATGAGGAAACCTAATGACGAATGGGCCCGCTCCAATAAAGAAAAAGCCGATCTATTTGCAGACCATATATATAATGTCTTTCAGCCTGCTGCTGTAGCACCTGGAAACATCGACAATGAAATCGAGGAGTTCCTAGATGCGCCGTGCCCAAATGTCTCCACCACTAAAGCCCATAAATATAACTGAAGTTAAAGGTGAAATAACTAAGCTTAACAACCATAAAGCTCCAGGTTACGACCTAATAACCGGCCTAGTCCTAAAGAAGCTACCTCGTAAAGCTGTGGTCCTCCTCACAACCATCTATAATAGAATACTAAGCCTCTGCTACTTCCCCGTCCTATGGAAGTATGCAAAAATAATAATGGTCCATAAACCTGGAAAACCAACTTATCATGTAACATCCTACCGACCAATAAGCCTCCTGCCAACACCTAGCAAAATACTTGAAAGACTGCTACTCAAAATAATACAGGAAGAACACGAACTAGCCAATCTACTACCCACTTACCAGTTTAGATTTCGAGAAAACATGTCAACGATACATCAAGCCCACAGTAAATCAAATAGCTAAAAGTATTGAGGAAAAGAGATTTTGCAACGAAGTATTTTTAGATGTCTCACAAGCATTTGATAAAGTGTGGCACGTAGGTCTACTATACAAGCTGAAAATTATGCTAAATCACAATTATTATCTACTCCTAAAATCATACCTTACTGACAGAAACTTTTCAGTAAAGTTCAATGATTCGATCTCTAACTTATTTCCTATAAAATCTGGTGTTCCACAGGGCAGTGTGCTAGGGCCACTCCTGTACCTCATATATAGCAGCGATTTACCCGAAACGGAAAACACTATGATAGAAGCTTTCGCCGATAAGGTTGCAATCTTATCTACACATGATAATCCCGGCACATCCACAGAAAACATACAAATCCACCTGGATCAACTTAACGAGTGGTACAACAGATGGCGAATAAAAATAAACCAGACTAAATCCGTCCAAGTAACATTCACCACACGCACAAGCATTTGCCCGCCTGTAACGGTCAACGGAGTCCCTGTACCTGTACAACAAGACGTTAAATACCTCGGATTGCATCTAGATCAACGAATCACATGGCACAAACATATACAGACAAAACGACGACGACTAGACCTAAAATCCAGGAAGATGTATTGGCTCATGGGTCGTAAATCCAAACTATCAGTCAAGAATAAAGACCTCTTATATAAAGCAATACTGAAACCCGTATGGTCATACGGTCTCCAACTTTAGGGATGCACCAAACCATCACGCCTGAAAATCATACAAAGGTTCCAAAATAAAACACTTCGTGCTATTGTGAACGCACCTTGGTATATTAGTAACCTAACACTGCACAGGGACTTACTTACAAATCATATTCATAACAGAAGAGATACATACCATAGCTACTAACTACCAACAGAGACTTACAGTACATCAATGCGAACTGATAGAAAACCTGTATATGGACAGACCTAAGACTAAATAAATCCTGGCCAGTAGATCTCCTCCAGCAACACTAACCTAGATTAGTGATATATAAGGAGAAATGTCAATGGGCGTCTCCCTTTCATGCCGAAGACTTCCAACACATTTACTAAATACACTAATGTAGTAGATTTTAAATTGCAATAAAACACAAAAAAAAATATTTAAGAAATATTTAAAGGTGCACATATTCAACATCCTGCTTATCAATTATATATTATCTTTCCACAGAAACTCTTTTTGAAGTGTTACTTCTTTACTTTTATTTTATTATAATATAATGTATATGATATTGTAATACTGCAGTATTCCTAAAAACGGTGTAAGATATCGATTGAAATATGGTATACACTTTTTAGCAACGAATTGAATAATGTCAGAAAATTTTAAACTTTGGTAACTGTCAAAGATGTAAAATTTTAAATATAATACGAATATTAGTTTAAACTTGTACGAGCATATTAGTATGAATTATTTTAATTTCTCAAGAATTTCATTCCTCTCACTTCTTACTCTGGCTTGAAACTCGATAGGATTTTTTTTCATGAAGTAGGTACTAAATTTTTATATCCCCTGGATACACCCAGTTTTAATTTTTCTGGGGTTCTTGTTTTACGCAAAACACTTATTTAACTTTTCTATGGCTTTATATTTTATTATCATTACATTTTAATTGCAAATATTTATTTAATGACGGATTAATGAAACTGCAACCATTACTTTAAAAATTTCAATAATTCTCTGAAAGAAGTCTCTGAGATATTAAAAAGAGACAGTGTCCGAGGAAAACAAAACGCAGAGCAAACCTGAGTAAGTATGTTGCTATTTATTTTCATGAAGTTCCGAATAGTGCAAATACTGAGAATAGACTACCTAACACTTGTTAGCAAATCTATCCTTCTTTAACTTAATAACGAAGCGCTGTGTATTGTCAATAAACACTCTGAATTTGTAGTGGGGCGCGATAGAAAGAGAATCGCTTGGATTGTGGTGAGTTTAAGCTGAACAAAATGATTGCTAACTATAGTATGAACTTGGTACATATTTCACTTGTAGTTTTTAAAACTGCAATTTTAGTTTCGGCTCTTCGTGCATTCAGAAAGTGGTTCAATCCATGTGGGATTACCGCAATACCCATTAATGGTCCATTTATCGTGCAACATGAAAAAGAAACAATAAGAAAACTCTTTCACGATATGTTTCCCGAGCAAAATACAAGAAGAACACAATAGAAAATCCTTCCAGGCCGGGTCTACACAATACGTTTGTCTTAACAATTCTATCTGGGGGCCGGAGGTGGTGTCAGTTCGACGGGTGGGGTGAGATTGGAATTTTGTAGCATGTGGAACCCTGATAAGGCGATTGAGCTGTGCGGTCGCTACGCAACAAGAAAGATATGCCTTCGGATCGGCGAGAACCTACAAGGTGTTTCTGCGATAATGGATAACATCGCATCACACCTGAGGACTCGATATAATTTTTTTATGAAAACGTGCTGCAAGGGAAACGGCTTGGAGCACGCGAAATAAAGTGTAGTGGACTAACGTGAGCGCTTGGATATACACGAACGAACGGTAACGAAACTGCTGAAAAAAGATAAATTGCCCTGGATGGCGATTTAAGCATCAAAGGCGTATAAAAATGAAACGGTCTTTCGTGTCGTTATTTATTGTCCGGATTTTCACGTACTGGTTTTTCTCTGGGTACAGTACTATACAGGGTGTCCCACGGTGACGAGACATTACATATATTTCAGAGACTACTTCAATTTTAATATTGAAAATTTGGGCAGTGGTGTTTTCGCACATGCACTTCTCAACTAAAATAACGGCGTCCACCGAACGAATCTGGTTATACGGGAAGATGACCGTCATCCGTAGCCGTTATCTGCGTTATTTTAAATGGAACACACTGTATTTTTTGAAATTTTGAATTTTTGGGTGAACTTTCATAAAGGTTTCCTATTCTTAAAATTAGCCGTCTGAAGTTTTGTAACGTAAATAAATTCCGTTCTGTTTTATGTCTAACGTTTGAATTCCTATTTCAAATATTTGAAATAAAGCCGCGCGAACTTGTAGAAATTTACCGCGACTCACCATCTACCGTTATCCCTACCTTTCCGTCCCGCTAATGTCGCGTGCTCCCAGCAAGCACATTTATACGCGACATCCTCAAAAATCATTCCTTTTCTGCCGACCTGCTTGCTTCAGCCTGTTGACCGTGGCTTACGTTCGCGTAGATATATCTTCGGTGTTTTAGTGTAGCGATTCTTAATTACCATGTATAGTCTGAAATATTTTATTATTAATAATATATATGTGTGAGCTGTGGGCACAAAAGCCACGTCTATATTTTTTCTATTTTGGTATATTATTACCACTTTATTTTTTGATTGAATTAAATAAATATTTAATTTAAATTTTAATCATACGTTATCGTTCGAGGTGTTACAGAGAGGTGTTACAGTTTATTTAATTTAAAAAAAAATAAAAAATTCTACCTAATTCAAAAAGATGTGTATTTTACAGTTATAAAGCTAAAGTAATTACATTTATAGACATAAGTAAAGGTCTAAGTCCCTGCCATTATTTCAAAATTACTTAATTTCATACAGGGTGATAAACATTTAATGCCAAATTTAATCAACTTTGAACCATCTTAAATTATTTTTTTTAAATGGAATATCGTACACATTTCTGCGCTACCCGATGAAAAAAATTGCAATAATATAAAGGGTGTTCCATTTAAAATAACGAGGATGACGTCTACTTCCATTATATACGGAAGCATTAGGTGGACGCCATTATTTTAGTTGAGAGGGGCATGCCTACATGTTCAAAATTAAAATCAAAGTAGGTAGTCTCTGAAATATGTCTAATATCTCGTCATCGTGGGACGCCCTGTATATTAACGATATTATACCTTAAAAGAAAGACACTGATCTATCTGAATTTGAACAAATTCGTGAAAACACTTACGCATAAGAGAAATACTGATCATGATCACATATTCTACAGTCAATTGTAAAGGGACCTTAAGTATTTTCAATCCAAGAAGAAAACATCTAGAATTCCAGATATAGTATCATAAAAGAATATTACTCATAGTTCTCATATGAATTTCCAAAGGCTTTCAATCAATATTTTAGTACTTAGTGTTTTCCGAGGTGTTATCCTACCTAGCAACAACAAATGAATACGTTCAAAATCTGATGCCACAAATGAGTCTCCGCGATTCCAAACAACGCGATGCAATAAACATCTATGATATGTATGTATAAGGTGTCTGAAATCTACATCACTAGCACATTCCTGAAAAGCTATATATATGAAAACTTTACGCCTTTGCGTATGTATCCTTCATTAAAAAGTAATAACGGGAACGGAGCAAGTTCGTACGAAATGAATTGTTGTAATTGTCGAAAACCGTTAGTTTTATGTAAAATATATTAGAATTCATTTTGTAGAAAAATTGTGTAGGTTAATCGTGCATTACAGAATAATTTTTGCTGTACAATTAACCAGATAAATGATATATACAAGAAATAGTTTCAGGTAATTTTTTGAATAGCGACGCCAGCGGCAAAGGTACGGGTTAGCAAACCAGAAAATAGAAAAACCAATTCAAAATAGCATCAGCAAATGTATCAAAACTTCCGCAATAGTTTCGTGGTTCCTAGACTATGCCGAGAGATATAATTTGGAGGCCATATTATTTTTGCTCGTAAGCACGTACATTTCTAAAGAATTCGCTAATGCAAAACGTGTATTGCCATTTCCGAAGGTTGCCTTACATAAGCAAATGAAATATATATTTTGATAGGATAAAGCTTTCTAAATATTTGATTTTCCTCAGTGAGATCATCAAAAATCTAAATTCTATTACACGCAAAATACATTAGTAGCGCCATCCTAAATTTTCTGGCCTTTATAGCCTTTAGTTTTCATTACGGATGTTTTGTTAACGAGCTTAAGAGGGCGAAAATAATGACAACATATATATGGCTCGACTGATTTTAATGATGATTAAGTTGATTCGATAATGGTGTTCAGCTTCACAATTTTATCCGATACAATATTTTTTTAATTAATTCAAAAATCTATAAATTAGGGTTTTGTGATCGGCGTATTCGCCATTTCTTCTGATATACCTGGTGAGTTCCCCGTTATATTTAATAGCGATACAGTGCAAAAGATAAATATTTCTTGCACCAACATCTACAGTGTGTTTCAAAAACTACTATCAAACCAGGTTCTGACACATTTAAATTTTATTTAAATTACTCTATAACTATATAAATAACTAAATAACTTTAAACTCTCGTATTAAAGCTGTCGTCACATAAAATTAAAATTTCGGTTTACTCTTAATGGTTTTTTTAAAGTTCACATAATACAATGAAGAAAAACATCATAATTTAGTGTTTTGCATATATGAATGTAATTTTGTTTTGGTGATTACTCAAGTAGTGCAATGTTGTCCTCTTAAGATGAGAGTACTTTGTAAGTCATTAATTTTGATATTAAGTTGTTATGCGCCGCCATACTCGCAACTTATATCAACCACTACTGTATGGCCATTGTTATATAGATGCTGATGTATTTAATGTCAATGCTCTTTATTATCTGCTGACGGATGACTGTATGCCTGCAGTTCGTTTCATATTTGTATTCAGTTTATTACTTTTGTGCGTTAATGTGAAACATATATATGCTTTAATAAATTCGCTTCTAACAAAAGTTTATATTTTTTAAAAACATTTAACCCTCTTACGAAAACTCAAGTGGCGCAGTCGGTGGGATCACTTAACGGAATGCCACAAAAATTGCAAATTTCGGTTTGTTTTGACAGTTTATTTCTTATATAATCTAAAATTGTTCTAAATTTGGACTAAAGTGCCTTGAAAAATATAACTGGAAGCCGTTGGTCAAAGACAACATTGCCGAATTCAACACCCACTACAAGAGGTAGAGGACAACATCGCCAAAACCTGCTAGTTTTTGGAAGTCCAGGGAAGACAAAATTTACCGACTTACCATACTGTACTATCAATCACTTAGAAGTTGTACAAGTCATATAACCGCAGTTATAATGGCTAGATAAGTCGAATAGCAACTTTTAAGACTTTCTATTGATAACATCCCAAAATATGATGATAACCCACATACATTAGGAATTTTTGTGATTAAATTGTGACAATTTAACAGCTACCATTTACGATGAAAATAACCCACTCTACCGTGGTTCCGAAATATTGTGGAGGGATTCACACCACCATCACAATTGAACGGTCTGCAAATTAGTGTGCAAATTTGTGTACACTCTATAGAAATGGTGGGCAGAACTCATTAGTAACCGGGTCTACCGCTAGGTGCGCCGCTATAGCAAATGCAACGTGTTTTCATTGGTGAGTTTTAGGCGGTTCTAAATTAAATTAAATTTCATTGGTCAGAGGTAAAGACCCAGGATTTCCATGGATACATTGACGCATGCGCTGTTTCATGCATGCTTTGGCGCGACAGTGGCATTTCATTGTGTCTTATGCACGGTTGATTCGCAATATAAATTAATTATAATATTATGTAATACGCGAGTTCTAAAACCAATAATTCCAATCGTAAGCGATCAAATTTGACAGCAGGAGAACTAAAAATGATCAAAAATGTATACGAAGGAATATTGAACGATATTTTGGAATCACTAAAACTGAGGCAGTTGATATATACGCTTCGTTGACAAAAGTCTGTAATGAATAGCGAAGAAAGAAAATTGAAGTCGTCGAGACGTCAAATACGCAATTCGCCGGATTATCCATGGTTTCTTTTTTAAAAATGAGATTCCGACACTGAAGATAATAATTTCACTTGCTATTTCTGACGATCAATCTTTACCCAAGTTATCTCGAAAAGTTCTTTTGAGAACTATGCACAAGATGAATTTTCCTCATATAAAACGAAATCGGAAAAGTCTTCTTATTGAGAAAAACGAAATTATTTTATGGCGAAGAAAATATTTGAGTTGATATGAAAACATGTGAGATTTTCAGACAGAAAAAAATATTATTTAAACGAGACTTGGTTAAACGAAGGGCATACCGTTTCAAAAGTATGGTAGGACTGCAATATTAGTAATAGAAGACAGGCATTTTGAGAAAGATACTCTACAGGACTCAAAGCACCATCTGGAAAAGGACGCCGGCTGATAATTACGCATATCGGAAGTGCATCAGGATTTCTGGAAAATGGTTTAAATATGTTTGAATCGCGGCGAATAGGAGATTACCATGAAGATATGACAAGTCTTTGAAGACTGGTTTTTTCCATATTGCCTTCTATAAAACCTGGTGCAGTTGTTGTGATGGACAATGCGCCTTATCACAGCCGGAAAATAGAGAAGTTGCCAACTTCAGCGTGGAGGAAAGGGGAGATTTTAGAGTGTCTAAAATCAAAAGGCCTGAATTGTAATGAACTATAAAGTGAACCTGAACTATACAATTTTTTTAAATTAAATATTACTAATTTAGTTTACGTATAATTAATGCAAGTAATACTATATTAGTGTTATATGAATAATACTAAAAATTATTAGTTTATGAATGTACTTGATAAAGAAAACGTATACATATAGAGTATACAGTATACTTATAGAGTATAGAGTATACATATCACATATTTTTAGGACCATCTAATACCGGTATTTTTCTTAAGATAATAAAAAAAACCATCACAAGTACACTTAAAAACAATGTTAATAACTTGGATATTTTATTTAATTTTTTTTATTCTGCCCCCTCTAAAATGATACGCCTATGGAATTTCGTTCCCCTCGCCCCTCATGTCCCTGAGCCGTCCATATGCTGGTGATGAATCACTCCGCCCTATTTCGGAGCCAGGGTATAGTTAATGATTTTATTGTTGACACAATAATAGGTAAATTAATAGGTGGGTAGGGCTATAATTTTAATTGATTCAATAAATGAGTTAACAACATGGAAATAAATTAAGAATGCAATAAATTTAAGTTTCAGTGAAATCTAGAACAAGATTTGATTATTTTCAAACCATTTAAAAATGAAACCCCGTATAACTTTGGTATGAGATGTCAGGATGCCAGAAGTATAATAACTTCAAATTTAAATTCTTTATGCTTAGCTGAAGCACAAAATAAATTAAAAAAATATAATTATGATAGTTTAGTTCTTATGCTCTTAGAACATTCTTAAGAGGACTTATTGTACACATTCAAAATATTGTAAGAATAAGAGATCCTCAGAATCTTGGAAAAGCAATGTCTTCATTTATTGAAGAAGAAAACTTTCTTTATGGTAGTCAACAAAGAGTCAACATACATCAAATCTACAAACTACATTTAAACCTATGACACGATTAACACCAATAAATTTTAATTAGTTTTAAATTTTAATCACATGCTTTATTTCTACGTAAATTCCCTTCGAATAAAAGTTCATATTTTTTAAAAATATAAACTTTATAAAAAGTCGTATCAGTATGTATCAGTATCAGTATCTAATTATTAACGTAACTAATAAAAGGTGAATATTAATAACCATTCACGTTTATAATAAAATATATCTACGTAATCTCCCAATTTCTCGTTCTTTATCTTTTATGTGAAATGTTTTCTTAGCGTTTATGTTTTAGGGAACGGTATAAACAACCGCAATCAATACCTGGGATATCTCAAATCCTTCAGGACGAGAGCATTAAATAAAAGAAACTAATTAATTTCGAGGAGAAAACGCCTCCGCAGTTCTAGGGTATTATATCAAATCCTTTCGTTCTTCGGTTTTCACCTACATCCCTTTGAAGGCTGTCGTCCTCTCGGAAATAAATCAACATCTCTTAACTGACGCGGTTCGATACCGGGCCGTAACCCTCCACAAGACATGCATGCCAAATGTTGTTTTGGCGAACAAAAGAGAGCGATAAAATGAAATTGTACCTATATTTGGCAAGATCATTGATACTCCAGTTATATTAGGCCAAATGAAGCAGCATAATAATAGAATATGCTAAAAATACAAGTGAGCCTTAATTTTGATTGAATCTTCAATATCAACATCATTATCGCTTGCTTTTTTACTTATCAAGGGTCATAGAACTTCTATTTTCTCAAATATTCTGCTTTCGGTGAGTCCTATAACTTATTGCGTTATTACAAAAAGAAAGAACACAACAAATTCTCTACAAAAAAAGTTATATGTATAAGTCTTTTCCATAAAACCAACGATTCATTAAATAACATACACATTTTTTAAATTTTTAAATCGCAAAGCTCTGATTTCCATTTTTTCAAGGACTTCTGTTAGTTTGTGTTCTCCTCCACCTGAGGCCCTTTTTACAATCGTTCTTAAAAATCTTCTATGATTTTTGTTGCACTTTTTTACTGTAACACGAAAACCTTCATGCGTTTATGAAAATCGAAAATGATTTGTCGAATGTCTCATGATTGATATTCCGATATATCTGTCTTCTCACACGTTTCTTTCTAGGACAGGGAAATTTTCCTTCGCCGCTGTTCTCTAATGAACTTAATGAGGCGAAGAAATTTCAATCGTAGCACTTAGGTATGTACGAACACCTCGCAGTTACGCCACTGAGTGGTTGAAGGACCAGTCGCAATTTCCCTTCCAATTTCAAAAGTGGCTCAGGTAGGCGGTGCATAGCGAAAGTTGGTTATTCGCGCAGCGCCACCATAAATTGCGTTTGTATTTATTATAATTTTGTGAAATAAACTTTCCTTTATTTCTAAAGAACGTTGCTTATAAACGTTGTTAATACGGATATTATTAGAAGAAAAATTGAAAGAAATTATACGAAAAGTGTCAATCAGTATATAATGTTGCAGTAACTTAAATTATTGCGGCCCTTTTTCACTAGCCAACTATTCATCTTCGTCTTAAAGAAACACAACTGTCTGTATATCCATAGCAGCTTATGTAAGGCCTGTAACGAATTGCTCTAAAATTTATTGCGTCCAGCAACTGTTGCACCCATAAAAATCCTATAAAACTCATTGCGGATAACTAAATAGATCTTACGTTACTGGAATACTACGTCTGCTGGGTTATTTTATTTGATTGCCTCGATGCTCTAATGTATTTCTTTTTTATTGCCCAAACATAGACAGATATTAAATGTCACTACAGGAAAATTAAAATAAACTTTGTTGTATTGTACTGTTACAGAAGGTACTAGATTTATTTGATTTGGATGAAAATAAGCGCATATATATATATATATATATATATATATATATATATATATATATATATATATATATATATATATATATATATATATATATAATAAGCGCATATATATATATATATATATATATATATATATATATATATATATATATATATATATATATATATATATATATATATATATATATATATATATATATATATATATATATATCTATATATATATATATATATATATATATATATATATATATATATATATATATATATATATATATTTATATATCTGACAAAGAAGAAAGTGGATAGATAATGCTAAATATCTGAGACTAATGACTTAGTCGACGATTTTAATATGGTTTTGGCTAATTTCCGATTTGAAAAGGCGTTTCGAAAAGTTACTGCAATAAATTCGATAGAACTAAAATATCGAGTTTGATGGAAAATTCCTGGCTATGGATTTTGCCTTTAAATTTATAATAGCATCATATATAGCATATCTACTAGGTGCAGCTTTTGTTGGTTTTTATATTAAACATTAAAAATGCAGAACATCTTGATTATGATATTAATAATTGACGAGGTTCTGGGAAAACCTCACGTGTCCAAAAACTACGTTTTTTGTGAAAATTAATACATGTCTTTTAAGACTCTTCTCACATTTCACAAAAAAATCATAAAAGACAATTAGTCTTTTAGGATTATGGTTTATTAGTTGGTTTTTAAGAGGAAAAAAGTTATGGGCATGGAAAAGTTATGGTTCTTGTAAGAAAAAATTCACATAAAAAAGGCTGGTATATTTTTTTTTAATAAAAGAGCAGTGAAACTATTTTTTGATTTCATATAAATTTAACAATATTTAGAAACGCAAAAATTAAACTGAGGTTTTTAGAAAAAATAAAATCAACCTGTGGAATAGGTAATGTATGTTGAATTTTGACAGGAACATGCAAAAACTGAAATCAAAATAGTTGTTAAAAAATAATCCTTTTTTTTTGGTCAAGCAAGCCAGTTATTACATCCAGTGCTATTATCTTCTCATCAAAATTTTGTGTTGCACGACACAGCGAGGGATTGCACCACAAAAATAAAGATTCCATTTTTCATTCTCTAATTTTTATTACATTATAATAATACATCAGTTTATATTAAATATTATTTTCTTATAGTGGTTTCTCAAGTGGCACACATAAATCTCTCGTTCTGTATATTTCGTTGATGATTATTATTATTAAGAATTTTTGGGTATAAAATTAACATACGAGCACTTTGTCAGCCCTTGTCAGCAACATATCTAAAGACATTTAAATTTTTTGTGTCGCCTTGTCTATCCCGGGCTGAAATATTAATGTGACGTTGTCACATATATAAGTAAATGTGTCACCGAAAAGGATATGTGGGGGAAATTGAATAAGTACCGTCTTTTGGCATCAACGCCGTCATATTGACACGTGATTGTTTTCAGCCGTGACGCGGATGTTTTTACGAATGAGACAGTTTCATTTACCTGCTGTATTATTGAGGCCATAGATAAAAAGTGTTTTCCCCTAACATTATAGAACGTCTACATGCAAATTGAATGACTAATAAAAATCCTGATATGGCAACACTGTTAATAGTTTGATTAATTTAATCATATATGGCAAAAATTTGGATAAACGAAAGTGCATTCAAAGAACATAACTTTCTCGTAATCTGTTGTTTAAAAAATGTATGACCAACAGGCAATAAAAGATATATTGAGAAAATTCAAAAAGAGGGTTATTGAGATATGCTAGTAGATTATTAGCTGGTGTTATTATTAGCTAAACTAGTGTAGGTATATAAATTTAAATCCAAAAAGCCGTATATTTTTACCTTTACGGTTTCAAAATCAATTTCAATCATTTGTTTTGTGAAAAGTAATCTTGGGTTTGTAGCATTTCATTACATAGAGAAATAAGCAAATAGACGAATAATAAGGAAGATACACTTACCAGTCCTATATCTGGACATACACAGGGAAACGAACCACTCAGAAGTTGTACAAGTTCTTTCACCATCACAGAGGACCTTCAGAGTGGTGTACGACCTGTTTCATTGAAGGTGAAAGAACTTGTTCAACTTCTAAGAGGTTCGTTTCCGTGTGTATGTCCAGATATAGGACTGGTAAGTGTATCTTCCTTATTATTCGTCTATTTCCTTATTTCTCTATGTAATGAAATGCTACAAACCCAAGATTACTTTTCACAAAACAAATATGAATAGCAAAGAACTTCAAAGCTTATATATATATATATATATATATATATATATATATATATATATATATATATATATATATATATATATATATATATATATATATATATATATATATATATATACAGTGTGTCTCATTAAAAATGAAGACACCCATTTACTTTCGTTATTTTTTGAAATCAAGATGTAATATTTCGCACAATTGTAGTCCTACATAAAACGTACATTTTGAGTCCACCAACTTAAATTTAAGTAATAAACTGGCACAGCGGCAGCCATCCAAAGGGGTGCCATTCCCGATGTTTTGCTTCGCGTTGAAGATATCGAAAAAAGTTATTAGAGAAAGTTGTTCAGAATCTAATTTCATTACAAAATTCGCATTTTTTATGTCTTTCCATTTTTTTCAAATGTCTTTAGTTGGCTACAGATTACGCGTGTATTGGAGGCGGTAAGTTGGCGAATACCAAAGGCCGCGCATTAATACGAATCGTAGCTTCAACAGAATTCGCCCTTGTGCATGCTAGTTCGTTTATTCGCATTTTTTGTCGTCATTCTTGTTTTTTTTTAATTCCATGGCATCCTATTAAACTGAAAACTAAAATTGTAAGCGCCTGTGGACTTTCAGACAAAATTGAAAAAAATAAAAAATGCGAATTTTGTAATGAAATTTGGTGCTGAGGCATAAAATTTGATTCTGAACAACTTCATTTAATAAGTTTTTTCGATATCTTCAACGCGAAGCAAAATATCGGGAATGGGCCCCCTTTGGATGGCTGCCGTTATCCCAGTTTATTACTTAAATTTAAGTTAGTGGACTCAAAATTTACGTCTTATATAGGACTACAATTGTGCGAAATATCACATCTTGATTCCCTAAAATAACGAAAATAGATGGGTGTCTTCATTTTAAATGAGACACAATGTATATATATATATATATATATATATATATATATATATATATATATATATATATATATATATATATATATATATATATATATATATATATATATATATATATATGTATGTATATATATGTCTTGGGAATGTTCTAAAGACTGTGTAATATAATAGATGAGTAATTCCAAAGACTTAATTATTCGCATAGCTACATCTCAGTTTAAAGCGGTGTCCAGATAGTACCTATAAAGGAACTTACGGAACCGAAACTTCAAAAACTAATCGACGTCGCCTTAGTAACTGCGTCGGAGAATTGTTCTAGACTATAAGCTATAACAATATAAAAGTTCAGTAGTTCAAAACTCGGAGGATGCCGACGCAATCGTCGAGTTCTTAAATGCTCCCGACAGGATTCCTTTTCCCCGACGTAATAAAATGCCAAAAACTATTTAGGGATAGGAGAGTTAAAACTTACAATGTATATGGCATAATGAGACAAGAAGTGTAAAAGTTACTGGTTACTGCGAAAATAGGTCAGCGTTCGCTGCAAAATGGAAAGGAAGTAAAATTATATGGACGGAAATTGTGTGCAAAATACGGCCGTAGTTCATGAAAGACGAAATTTAATAGCTTCGAAACGGATAGGATAATACAATCACGTGTACAATCATGTTTTTTCAAGCTTTGCCAGGTCCGCTAGCCTAAATGCTCATATATGTTAACAGAAAATCTCACAGAGATTGCTAAGCAAAAATGGCTTGATTTATTGGGAAACCTTGAGTATATCTTAAGGCGACTTTTCAACTATTATAATACTTGAATAACTTTAACCACCACAAAATAATCAGAAGAAGTACTTTCGCAGTAACTTAGACTACAGCTATTTTTTTTATAAAGATTTATATTTCATTTTATATTTCAATTTTGTAAAGGCCTGTGGAATTAAACAGGTGCAACAACAAGTTAATATTTTAATTCCAATCCTCTTCTTAATATTTCCTTTCTTGGTTTTTAAATTCACTATTTTTTCTATGTTTAAATGTATTAAATAATGAGATACACCGTTTTATAATCCAACGTATTTTCATGGATTCTATTTTAAAGTAAGTGGCAAGCCGTGGAGAAACATTTTCTACAATATTACGTCCGTATTGAACATAGAGAGAGTTGGAAGTAGTTTATATGCCAGCAGAGAAACCGTTGGTCAACGAGTAATTTGAGACCTAGAATTACTCTTTAGGCTCCATATTTAACTAGAGATCACCAGCTATTAAGGCAAATTTTTCCAGGCTGCATGTTGCCTGGTACTGAATGAGAATATACATTATTTAAGGATGAGTCACGATTTTGTTTGTACAATCATGACAGACGTATATCGACGTCCCAATTAGAAATATGCTCAGATCAATTTATGAAAATACCACATTGTTTGTTTGGAGAATGATCTGTGATGCTCTGGCGAGGTATTGCTTTAATCATACACGGTTATTAGACTAGAATTATAGTTATTAGAAATATAAATTTAGTTGTAGAACTTATAGAAGTATATAGTACAGGGTAATGGTTTTAGCTAATTCATGATAATGCAAGACAATGCAAGTTGCCAAAGTTGTGAGAAATTACCTGGAGGAAGTCGCAATACCATGATGTCATGCCATGACCATGAATCCCGTAGAAAACCTCTGGCGCACTATTGATAGCAGATAATAAGGAGAACGGAACCAGTTAATTTCAAATGAACCATTATTAACATTTTGTAAATTTTTCAGAGAAAAATATAATAATATTATGTTTTTCCTCCAAGCCTTTTCTCTTCATAATGCGTTAAGTTCTTAGTATTGAGTACAGAATACAGAATACAAAATGCGACATAATACCAAAATCAGAGAATACAATGTACAATTTACAGAGAACTAAGTGCAGAGGACAGAGTAAGAATATAGAGCAGAGAATAGAATACAGTATATATACAGAGTACAAAATTCAGTGCCAGAGTACCGAAAATAGACTGCAGAGTATATAATACAACGTATACGATACAGTGTACAAACTATAGAGGATAAAGTATAAAGTATCAAATACAGAGGACAGAATTGAATGTATGAAAATGTATGAAATACAGTGTACGAGTGCAAAATACAGTGCACAGATGATAGAGTGCCCAATACAGACTACGGATGACAGACCACAAAGTACCAAATACAGTACAGAATACAAGTACAGCATACAAAATAGTAAGTAGTAGTGAGAGTACAGTACACAGAGTACAGTACAAAGTACCGAATGCAGAGCATAAAATCTAAAATATAGAATGCAATGTACAGAGTAAAAAAATACAGATGACAGAGTACCGAATACAGAAACTAGTAGAAATTACAGTGGACAGGGTATGAAGTACCAAGTACAAAGTACAATATATTAAATATAGAGTTTAGTGTACAAAGTACACAATACAAATGATAGGATACCAGATGAGGAGTACAAATTACAGAGGACAAAATTTCGAATACAGAGCACGCAATCGGAAGTATAGAAAACAGAATACAAATTACAGTGTATAGATGACAAAGTGTAAAGTACACAGGATAGAGTACCGAATGCGGTATAAAATACTGATGCCAGAGTACCGAATACGGAGTACAAAGTACAGAGGTCAGAGTGCCGAATACAGAGTACATAGTGCTAAGTACAAAGTATGGAGTACATTGAACAGGATACAGTCCAGACATTCCAAAATTCAAAAGGTGCTATTTTCTTAGCCAAGATGTTTGAAAATGTAAAGATATGCAAAAATCTGGAAATCGAATTCTGTAATAAAATTAATAACATATTACATCCGAACTAAGTAAACAAACAGACGATATTCCATTTCGCGAGAAGCAAATAATTATTGAATCTTACGTTACCTATATAGCAGCGGCTGTAAAACTGTGAGTGCTAATATAAAATTTACTTACGATCCAGCTGAGCATATTGCCTCTCATTCGGCTAATCCCATGCATATGCACCGAAAAACACACAGCGCACTGCCGAGTTTCCTGTTTATGTTCCGTAAGAGTTGGATAAGGCACATTTTGGGCGCATTATTTCCGGCTTACCGTGCAAACAAACACGCGTTTGTAGGTCACATTTTAACACAATTTATTTTAACTAGAGATTCCTCTATTCGGAATCTCACTGGGTTATGTTTGTTTACCGAATTGCACGTCGAAGCACACCACGCGGCCCATCTGAAAGAAATTATTCCATGAAATCCATCTGTCCAAATATATTTTAGCAGCACATATCAAGAAGTTATGTAGCATATTTTGTATAATAATTTATAGGTATGCAGTTGGCTATTATTTGGCACATGTTCAACTAATTTATTTGAAATAGTCTTTATCTGAGACAAAGTATTTTTTAACAACCATGTCATGGTCTTTTACAATAGCTGATGCAACATCAGCTAAATCGGCACTAAATCACGAGGTAGTCGTGAAGCGATATCTCGTGATAGCGCTAGCGACGGTGCAGAATTACAATAACCTCAAAAAAGCCCGAAAATAGTTGAAAATGAGATGACACGCGTATGTAATTCTAGAATTACTGTCAACCTCTCTGCCACAGGTTGTTTCTATACTTAGATCTCGCTCATATAGTTACCAACGTATAAAAAGAATATAATTCCAACATTTAACATGTCCATATATTTAACCTGGGTGACTGACCTGCGAAGTACCACACAATTTTAAAATTGCTTTATTTTTAAATTTGATGAGGTAATTGGAAATTATCTCAATTGATTTAACATATAAATTGAATTAGCTTATTTCCATTTAAACATATCAGTAATTTGGTGCAATATTCAAATTATTATTTATATTAGCGCACTGAAACTGAATTTATGAACTTGGATTAAATTATATTCAACAGTAAAATAATAGTCAACTGTTTTCCGTCGTTTTGGTAATGAATTTAGTATAAATTCTGCCACCGATAATTTTTTTCTATAAAAAACTTTATTGGTATATTTATGGTAATACAAAGATGAAATATATCGAAACCCCATTCCCCAACCAACCCTGCCACGTATAAAAATCTACAAAGCAATTTTAACGCAAGCTTGACAACAGTAAACTAATATATAAGTTAGGGAATTTTGTCGATGCCTATAGATTGTGTCTTATTTGGAAATCGAGACGTATTGCTAGGATATAACTTCCAACAGAAGCGACGTTCACTTTCATAGAAGAGTCTGCAAGGATATATTGATCAGGACAGAAATATTTTGATCCAAATGGTTGTATTGACAAAATATACCGAGATATATTTCCTAAAACATATGGAGTTCTTAAAGTCGATTAATCATATTAGGAAGAGGACACCAATATCACATATGTCACCTGTGGGTCATCTACTTATATAGTGGAAAAACATATCTAAAAAACTTTCATTTAATTCGCTTCTGCACAGGAAAGTCGCTGCTCTTTAGGAACCATCATAAACATCATTCTAGACGACGCGACGCCCTGTATGCAACCTAGAATGGAATACAATAATCAAGAAGCTTCTAGCAGTTTCTAGAACCTTGAAAATATTATATAAGGGCCAGTCGATCGTTCCGGCAGTTAGTTTAGTTTAAACGTTCTTAGTTTGCGATAGCAATTTATCATTGTAAACTGTTGAGACTTGTTGAGTTTAGAAGTTAATAGTGTATTTGGATTGTGGACAATACCCCTGATTATCCCAGTGGCGTAGCAAATACGATATATAACAATAACTTGCGTCTCTTTCTAATCGGTCCTTCACTCAACGGTATAAGCGTAAGTCGCTACCTTACAACGGGCGCAAGAAAATTGCGCATATTTTTATTAATTGTTATTAATTGCATATTGTTATTATTGCGCATATAATTGCTACAATGCAAAAGTAACACAATTTTCAAAAAATTTCCAACATGGGAGGAATTTGTTTAGTACCTATTTTTAGAAAGTGGAAATATAATTGATAGATGAAGTTTGTGATTTTGACAGAAATCTATTTAAAATGTCTTCAGAAAAATTCCCAACGAAACTACCCAGAACCTACAGCAATCTCGAGAACATCCTCCACCACGCTTTGCTGATAACATGTGTGAATGGACCTAAAAGAGCGATTCATTGCTTCACTGACCAAAGGAAACGAAAAGGAGTGAAGATAGGTACATTTCAAATCGGTGACTCATACCTCTACTCATTTAATAGCTGTATAGGTCTAGATGCAAAGTATTTTAATGATCTCGCTGCATTACATCTTACAAAACATCTTCATGTATTGTTGAAGGGACCAAACATTCGTTTTTAAGTGTATCCAGTTTAACTTAATCCCTTAATCCATTGCTTATGGTCTTACACATTCTTCATGAGTTTTAATGATGCGTTCAATATTTGGTTAAACAAATTGAAAACGTAAAGTCTCTTGATAGCAGCTACTACAACTATTCAATCCCTTTCCTATTAATAGCAGCCATGTTCAGGACTGAATAAGATCTGTAAACAAATTCTTGAGCCGATTCGTGTCACTTAAACCCGCATAGCGCCAGATGAACAAAAATCGCAGTCATAGTGAATGAATTTACATAACGCACAAACACTTTTTCATACACTGGGCACTTCTCGGTTGTCGGGAAACTCACGTTTAGGCAGAAGAAACACCAGGCGATAAGATATATGGCAGCATCACGCAATATGTACGTCACTTAACGCTAAACGACAGAAATGCTTTTCTGAACGCGTCCACATGCCCGACGTCTTTCATTTAGACTGGTAACTGCTAAGCAGGAACGCCGCCGCGACGCTGTTGACGACTCCCACCTGACTAATACGCGTCTCATGTATCCAAATATTATTCATTTAATCAAGTTACATGTTAAAAAGGCTCTTGTGTAAAACACTTAATGGAATCACTCCCGGGTGAGTGACAGCTGAGATTTACACAAGTGTGTAGACGTGTGGAGGTGTACGAATACAGGACCGGACAGGGTTTATAAGTTTTTCCTTCTCTAAGATTCTTGTTTGGTATTTTGTTTGGGTATTTTACTTGAAATATTGAAATATTCAATATTAAACCTTTAAATAAGATCGCCCTCCAAACAATTAGTTCAGAGAGATAAAGAAGATGATGGCACTAAAGATATTTATAGTAATTACAGCGGTGAAATAAATTAGGGGAAAAAGAAAGTCAAGAAAGGGAATGAAAATGCTCTCATTGTGCTCTATATTTACAAAAGCCCCAACTCCAGCTCCTTCATAGTTTTTGACCATGAGGAGCAAGGGATCCGAACTCCTGATATTCTCACAGGCTGTGTCCAAAGTTATTACCTATGTTTTGCATACACTCTAATCCCAGATGAGGAATTGCAAGGAGGTGGAAGAAACTAAACAGATATATTATATGATATAGAATTTAGAATGAATTATCTCGTGAAAGAGGCAAAATGAAATACTATCGTAGTCGAGGCGTAGAGACGGGGCACAATTAAAAAATTATTGTGAAAAATTTTTTAAACCAGCATTTAGAAGAATAATTTGAGATAGAAAATGCGAACAAGATAGGAAAGAAAATATGCTTAGTGTAAATGAAAATATCAAATTTAGATTTGCCAGTGAGGAAAAGGATATCCATCTCAACGAAGAAATATATATATATATATATATATATATATATATATATATATATATATATATATATATATATATATATATATATATATATATATATATATATATATATATATATATATATATATATAAGAAAGGAGAATAATGATATTGAGAGAATGAACATTAAGGAAGGTACTTTCTCAGTAACAATAGGAGGACTATACCGTATACCGTGCGAGTGCCGTAGGCGGTAATACACACTCGGCACCGCGTTGTGTTGTTAGATATAGGTATAGCATATGCTGTAGAAGCCGCATATGCTGTAGAAGCTGACATGAAATGCATAATGGTCTCTGGGGCCTGGCGACTTACCTCCCAGCTAATATCAGGCATTTCAGTGCACCAACTTGGCAAGCTAATATAAAACCTTCAGCCCAGCTGACTATAAAAAGTTAGTCAGCTTTAGAGATAACCCTATAGAGAGTATTCTATATTTCTATTAAAATAGACCGCGGGCTATGGCTTATCTCTGTGCTGTGTATTTACAGCAGTCTGAAGGTGCGCTTTTAAGTCGGGTTTTAAGTCGAGGCTATCAACTATGTTTTGAGCTCTATATAAAAGCCCCTATTTCTTCATAGTTTCTGACCATAAGGAGTAGGGGATCCGAACTCCTGATATTCTCACAGGCTGTGTTCAAATTATGATTTAGATACACTCCAATCTCAGGAGTTCGCTGCGGCAAGAGTCCGCGGCCCGCGATCTCGAAAGCAAACTCCGACAGTGATGCTGAGTTTGCATCTCAATTTGCGGGTACCTACGTCGAGTGGCTGCAGCTCTCCTCCATTGTTAATTTGACTACTACAAATTAGTGGATTAGAACTGGAATGGCAAGCATATTTCTCCCAACATTTTATTGGTCCCCAATAGCACCAAATCTGTCGGAGTATGCGCCGGTAATTGCCCCAAAGCGCGTCTTTTATAGTATCCACCTTCTGGATGTGACTTTGTGGCAGCATCAAATTATAAAATTTTATTATAAATTTAAGCTAAATTGTGCTTGAATTATGTGTATGTGAATTTAAGACTCCTGTTAAAAGAAATATATTGATATTTTTACTATCCCGTAGGAGAGAGAAATATAGGTGTCAGTTAACATTATTTCTGTAAAACTTCTTTCGTCAATCGAGCAGTTCATGTGCCACTCAATCTCACTCTCGAAATAATACATTATGTTTTCAATAATGTAACATAACTCATAACTGCGGAAATATAAATAAACCGTTTTTGCTTGCAACTTGCGAGGAACTGTTGACACATATTCTTCGCCAATTAAAATTCTCTTCTTGAAGCCGAGAGTTAAAATAATTTCTTTTGTATTTGCTTTGGGTTTTTGACGTTCAGCAAATCTCGGGGCGACCGCTTCTAAGCCATAAAATTGGCTTACAAATTGGTCATGTACCTTGTCGTTCTCACTAGTTCAGGTCCAGGTTGTCACTGATACGTACATATTTGACGTTACCTTAATAAAGTAAATTATCTAGTTACCTTAAGTTATGTAAATTGCGCCCACTTGCAGCTAGTCTTCCAAATAAGAACAGATCGATACAATGTATCGATCATTTCCAATTAGACTATAGGAGCAATGTCAATGGATTTGATATAGTTTATTTATTGCGCGTATAATGTTTAGTTCAATTTTGCGACAAATTTCAGTATAATTTTAATACATTAAGAATAAATTGTCCTGCAACAGATGTTAATCTGCGTGATAAAAAATAGAAAGCGAGAAAGCACATAAACTCTTAAGAACACCCCCAATTTAATCAAAATTAATAGCCCAGAAAAGATTTACCGCGTTCTCTTTATAATGAAAACTGCTGTTCCTTAGTAATTTTTTTTCAGTCGCTGAAATTGTAAAGCTACCTTTCATGGTAGACTGAGGGATATGTACAACGCTTTCATATAATTTTAGTAGGTGAGTATTTCGTATAATATATTTTGTATGCTTTATGCAGGGTGTTCCTTAATGATATAGGTAGGTACCTATTAATATTTAAGGGTGTGATTGATGGGTCAATTTTAGGAAAATTTCTTTATGTGTACTTATGTCGTAAACGTCTTATATTTTTATCTACAGGGTGGTAAAGTTTTAAGAAAGATATATATTTTTATAATATATATTTGATATCACCATAGATATTTTTTTTAACCACTGATATTTAGTACGCACGTTCTGTGCATCAAGAGGTATTCTCTGATATACAATTTTTTTTTTTAAGTGAATACTTCTTTAGCCGCATGAGAGTGATTTTTCAAGGTCGCGTCACGACACATTTTATGACATTTTCGTCTCGCAAGTGAGATAAAGCATATGACAGATATGAGGGAGAGAGAGAGACACAGAGATATCGAAGCAGCTCTGACTTGGGCAACGATCCCTCACAAGTTTTCTAAAGCGGAAAGCAATGTTGATATAACGAAAAACAGAGATAGCGAATACAGCTTTGACTTGGGCAACGATCCTCCACAAGTGTTCTAAAGCGGAAAGCAATTTTGATATAATTTATAAACGATCCTGACAGAATCAGAATTAACCAGAATACAATATTACTTATGCATATCCTGCTGGATATATCTGGATTTGGCTTTCGAATCTGATCCAAATGGATGATGATCTTTGTGCGGAGGATGCGTCCATGCCATTACTTCAGTTTTTTCGTGAGAAATTCGGTGTAGATACGAACAACGACCGGAACATTGCCACAACTAAATCAGGAACAACAATTGATGCTATATTCTCAAGAAATCTACACCATTTAGAATCACGAACATATGTCACACTTCAGTTACCATAAAGCCAATGTACAATACCTCTCTGTCTCTCCCCCCCCCCCTCTCTCTCTCTCTCTATATATATATATATATATATATATATATATATATATATATATATATATATATATATATATATATATATATATATATATATATATATATATATATATATATATATATATATATATATATATCTCACTCTCTCAACGTATCGATAAAGCAGTATTAACTTGTATCACGTGTACTGTGCTGCACGCGTATTTTTTTTCATATCTTCCTTTGGCGTTCACACGGAATTGGTACGAAATATTAAAAATGGTATACCACTATTTTTTCTCAGAATAAAAATTTATGAAATTAAATCTGAGCTTTTGAATTTGTTCTTTAACAATTATATCAAGTGAAAAATTATTTAAAATTAATAATTTTTATAATTTTATTTTATTAATTATAATTATTTTAATAATTAGTTTATGTTTAGCTTTTTCTGTTACATTTCATAGCAGATTATCTCGTCCGACGCAGGCTTTCTTGCAAAAAAAAAATTCTGCATTGCCATGTGGCTTATATCTGATACAGTAACTAGTACATAATAGTCGTAGATTGCAGTTTTCTTGCTTCTAGACCATATATGGTCTAGAAACTGCATGGTATTATTGCTTACTTAGGTATTATTGCTTACTTAGCACAAATTAACACTTATTATTTAAATTTACAACCTTTTTTTTAATAAAAAATTATAAAATTCACGAGCGTGGCTGTTGCTTACTTGAACGCCGTAACTAGACTCTTCATAATTGTTGGCAGTTGCTACGGATGTACCGTATTAAAACACAGATGCAACTTCCTGGTAACCTACTTCTTTCTTGTTCCGTTATTTTGATCTTTGATTATCACATAATTATAATTTTAAATTCTGAATACATTCATATAGTTTATTTACAGATTAATTATTTAGTCATAACGATATTATGTTTTGACCAATCATGCGCGTAGCTGGTTCAGCGATACCCTGTTCGTTGGTTATAGGCAAGTTTTTGTTTGAGCTTATACTATAGTCTGTTCGTTAGCTGTATGCTACTGAATTTAAATTTAATTTTAATTTATTATCTTTATTGTGTTTGATTGTCTAACCATTTAACCATTATAATAAAATAAATAAATATTTATTAACCAAATAGTTAATAAAGATTTACTTATTTTATTTATTTAATAATTTCTTTATTATAGAATATACGTAAATGTTAAATTTTGAGCTAGGTAGTCAAGAGTATCACCTGATCTAGTAGCAGTATTTTAGTAACTTAATAGATAGTTAAAGTTAAAGGCGATATTATAAAACAGATTAATGATCTCTTATGATTGTAGACTGTCTATAACCCCCAAGGACTACCGGTTGTCCTGAAAACAACATCTGCTGCAACATAACTACAATGTTCTCGCGCTTGATCAGAAAACACGGACCTTGGATGCATTTATCTGGCGACGGCTAACGTGCATTCTTGGCACTGCCTAACGGTTTGGGAAAATTTATATGAACTATATCTTTATGCCACAGAACTAATTGTTTATTATTTATTCTAAGAATGCTTATTGCGTAATTCAAGCTATCATGTATCCGCTTATTCATAAATGTGCTCGACGCCATCTTGCCCAATTACGTAGTGTACATTCTTCAAGCAAGCTGTTGTGGCTTTAAAATCTTTCTGATAAACATCTGGTAGATGATAAGATAGATAAAATAATAATTTTTTCGATATTTTTTCATGTAAATTATGTCGCTGTTGGTTTCAGAATCTCAGTAGTGTTTCTACGAGAGATATATTGTGCTTCTCTAAATATATTGCAATTATATTTCGAAATCATGCCTTCAAATCGTTGCTTGAAAACCATTAGCTATTTCTTTTGAACAATCTGAAATGATGTCTCTCTTGTAACGTAAATTCAATAATAGCTAAAACAGATGTTATCAGTTTCTTTTTTGAAACATTTTAAATAACAGATCACGAAAATGTGTTACTGTTTTTATAGCGTGTGCAATTAGGCCATGTTTTGTACATGGCCTACATTGCCTTGCTTTTCAAAGGTAAATATAACAATTTCTTCATCGGCATATTATTATGCATACTAATAGACCTACTTCATTTATTCATATAAGAAACCGTGAAAATTTCTTCCTCTAAAAATTGCTGAAATGTTGTGCTGAAACTGTGGCATAGCAGGGAATAGAAACAGCAAAACAATGTACTGGAAAGAAATATATTTATTCTACCATGATGCCACAAAGTCGCTGTATGCTATACGTTTACTTCTCTCTCCACTATGCGTTTTGATGACATGGATGAGCTGTCGATAAATAAAAGTGCTCCGAGCAGTGTGTAGGAGCTGAAATATCTACTTCACATGATACGTGGCGGTTCAAGCTAAAAGAAAGTCTAGCAGAGGATAATAGAAAATTAGGGTTACACAGAAGTCGTAGTACTGGCAGGCTCATAAAATATTGGAACCAAAATTATTCAGTTAGTAAATTAAATTGAATTAAGGTTATTGGAGGCTAAAATACTAATGGCATATAGATGAGTATATATGAGAGATATAGATGAAATATTAATGAATATTGGAGTCAAGTAAACTAAATAAAAATAGGATGTATTATTTATTAATACATTATTAATACAACGTTGCTATTATTGCTTTCATATGTATCAGTCTTCATTCTAATTGATGATTTGGCAACATATTCTTTCATATTCATATTCTATACAAACTCAATTGGATAAAGATTGGAATAGATGGGGGATATATTACCATACTGTGATAGGATATTTTATCGTAAGATCAACAATTTCGTAACACATATCTCGACTTGTGATTTTTTTATGCCGTATAAGGCCTCAATTTTTTCTCGTAAATGAACGTTTCGAAGTCAGCCATTGCTTCATGTCGTCTATGCATATTGCATATTATGGTAAGGGGCATTGCCGATTACAATCACATATTTTTGGGGCAAATTAGGTATCAATTTTTCATTGAACCATTGCACATTCGGCAATTTCAGAGGCAAAATTTTATTATGCTAAAAAACGATGCTGTAAAGTTTACTAGACATGTATTTAACTACGAATCGCAAATAAAATGGAGAATTAAATGTCGCGATGCCGATTACTGATGACTGGAGGGCACAAGTTCAACAGAATACGTCATACTGTACCAGATTTTACTTTTATTTTGCCATGAGATATAATGGGCGCGCTTTATTATTACTCGTTTGAAAATTTATTCCTGTAAAATTTAGATCCCTATTCATATTTTATTTTTATCGCTTTTTTTATTAATATTGCACAATAAAATTTCCAATAAAAATGGATTTTACGAGACGTTGGGATCTGTCCGTATACAAATAAATGAATTAAAATCCCGGGTCACAGAACTTGGGCAATTTGGTAGATGAGATTCTGCGGTGGCCGAATAGTCTAAGAGCTGGCGTCCAAAATGTGCAAGAGTTTTCTCAAATCTAATTTTTTGAGATTAGGTTACTTTTTAGCGACGAAGAGTAACTGTAGAGTCAGCACTTCGGGACACCTGGCGCTGGGATGCTCGCAGAGGTGTAATATTAATTAAGGCCTCTAACTATTTTCCTAAAATTTTATATAATACGAGCAAATATAATATAAAACAGGAAGCCCACAGTCTGAGAGTAAAATATATAGACACATGGCGTCAGGGCTAATTCATATCTGTCAAAAAATTATGTGTGTCAAAGTGCTAGAATTCTCCAAACCATTAATTAAAACTATGAAATTAAAAAAGGAGACAGTCAGATTCATGTACGATAGGATCACGTCAGTCAGCAGTAAATTTTAATTGTTTCTCATTAATTGTAATTGTTTAGAATGTAACCACTGAGGTTTTGATAATATTGGACGAAGTTAAAATTAAAGGGAGCATCTTCGGTTAGTAAGAATATGTATACATACACTATATACACATGTATACATACACATACACATGTATACACATACACATATATACACACATGATCTCATAGTCCTGGGTTTATCGCGTATGCTTTAAAGTTAGACGGGGATATCTTCAAATTGATACATTTGGAGTTATCTTACCTCATGTACACTCATGTCCGTTTAACATAATAAATTAAGACAATAAAACTTACCACTTACCACTTACCGAGAGTTAAATCTCAACCAATCATTAGGGGTAAAGTAGATCCCGTACTTTACCCCTTACATAATCTCAGGAAACTATTCCTGTACGCTAACGACATCTGGTTGCAAAATAAGAACTAAACATTTTACACGACATGAATAAATAATAACAATATTTTTGTTTTCATTGTGGGGGCCGTTATATACACATATGAAGAAAAAACCCCACAGAGAAACTCTTCTTAGGCTTAGATCCTTAATTCTCCAAAACAATACAATTATGATATTTCTCAATTAATCTTCTCAATTAATCTTCAATACAATTAAGATACTCTTTCTGCATTAATTAGTTAGCTGCTCCTACGTTTTATGAAAGTTTTATTCTAATATTTTCTTCGGGGTAATGCTAGGCCATTTCGCTATTTGATTTGGTATTGTAGCTAATGAATATTATACTGAATACTAATTTGCCCATACCGGAAATTATAAATTAAGTGACACTTCTAACTGCTCAAGGAAAAACAATTTATGATTTTGCTTTCTTATCTTTAAGGGTCCCTGATTTTCAGAGACGTACCGCCAGGGGACCTAATTAACCCTACACAATACAAGATAAATTACCCATCTAATATGAACCTTTTTAGAATTTTTAGCAATAAGCAAAGGACAAATGAATTTTGGGTCGATATCATACTTCCCAAAAAAATATAGGACTGGACTGTACGATTTTGTTACAATAATAAAAAATGAAAACAAAATTCTATATAAATATGTTATGTTTTCAAGTAACGTTTAAAGCAAGTAAAGCAGAAGACTATATTTTCCATTAACATCCGTGCCTTTGTCGTTGTGTCATTTGGACGGCGCAATTTGTAAAACTGCCAGATCCGCGTTATTAAATTGTATCGAAAAAGTGGAACCGTATACATAACAGAAACGCAAACAAATCTTTACTCTCTGAAAAATTAAATACCAACATATTTTTCAGTAATCATTCGGGTCACGTTTTTTACGATAGATTTATTAACGTAGCAGATATTCTTTTTTCAAATTATTAGTAAAATGTTTTCAGTATAACGTCAAACTTAATGATATTAAAAATATTTATAATATGCCACTAGGCCCAAGTGACAACGACACTCTTTTCTCTATATCAAAGCTTATGAATATTTTTGCAAAATGCTTGAAAATTTTTATAGACAATAGGAACTTTTCTGATTGGTATTAGTGATTTAGATATTATAGTTACATATTTTTTGAGCTTTTATTATGATATATAAACACAGATCAGTTATGAATTTTCTAATATATTTACTGGAACTGCTACAGCAAATATACTGGAACTACGAAATCTGCGAAATCGGATTAACCCAATAACGGATATCACAAATGTCTACATTTCCTCATATAACATGCTCGTATTAATCTTCATATTTACTAAAGCATTACAGAAAGTATATTCTTTATGCCTCTGTTTACAATATTTACATTGACATATACATAAATAACTAATGTAACCTCTTTTATGTCATCTCCAAGGTTCCTAGCGTTTACAAATTTACATCGCCGGAACACACGTTTTCACAGGAAAACTTTAGACACAAGGACATCTGTTTATTGTACCAAATTCATATGTCTCTATTTTTGACGGCATACATTATCCTCAAATTATAACACGTGGTAAAAACACCTTTCTGTAAGCTTATATTTAAACTTAAATAAAATAAGCTACATGCATCCTTTTCCACCGCTAATGAACCTCTGGGACAACGTCTTCTTTGTAGCAAGGAGTCTAATGGCACCTGGCAATGAACTACTTCAATGCAGCCAGATATCTTTTCACACGCATTTCACAGTCATTAATAGTGCTTAGACCTCGAGCGAAGGAATTCGATTTCGAAGTGAAATGTGGCTGGAATTTTTTTAACGGGTTATAGATATTTTAATATAAGATTAATGATTTAAAAAATGAATAAATATATGTATCAGATAATTGGGAGATACCTACTACGAATAGTCATAATTTAAATAATATGCATATAACTACAGTAACATAAACGGTAGCAGTAATTTGAAGTAGCATTATATTATGGTCATTTTAAGTTATATTTAAGGAATGAGAGGGAGAGAATCGGAGAAGTAGATAGAAAATATTGATGAGGAAAAAGCGGAAGAGGGTGAGGAAAATATAAGGAATAGAAGCACTCAACAAAAAAAAGAAATGTGCATGATTTTTATAGATTTCAAAGAAGCATTCGACCGAATGAGAAGAATTCGACTAATGAAAGACCTAAGAGACATAGAAATGCATAACAGGGATAGAGCGAACGGCATCGTCTTTGACTAGCCACGCACCGGGACACGAAGTAAATTCACTATAATTAAATAAATAATAAGCAATAAAATCAATTAATGGTACCTACTGATAAGTATAACATAACATGTTATAACAGACTATCTAACGCAAAATGCTAAACTAAGCATAATTCAAATTATATATCATAAAACATTGGTATCGAGATTAAAACTTCTTGGTTTAGAGAGCTTAATCTCGAAGAAAGATAGTATCAATTATGATACTAGAACATATTTTATGCCAACAACTATTTTTAACATTCCTAGAGCGGGCATGGAAACAAAACAATAGCTATAAATTAAATAATAATTTCCAGTAGGTATAGCAGTGCGTAAAATTTGGATTAACATAATATAAAGGAAATAAAATACCAATATTAATACGTCGGTAACTAACCAAATAATTTCTATATAAGGAATATTGTATGTCGAAGGATTTTATATCCCATGTACTTCAATTTTACATCACATTTTAAGACTAAAATTTGAGAAAATTATCATTTTTATAATAATTGATTTTCGAATTTCAATTAAGACATAAAAATTTTAATAAAATAAATGTAAACCATTTAGCTTATTTTTAACCTCATCTGAGGTGAGCGATTTTCATAATTTAATAATTTTTTAAAAAGTCAAAATATAATAGTTATAAGAAAAGCACAATTGTTTCTATCCACGTCTTTATATAAAACCCAGATATTGCAAAATTATTATTCGTAATGGTACTGGCGCCCATTTCGTCTACAGGACTGCAAGAAAATAAACAGTGGGTATCTACAAACCTTTATCAAATAATATCACTTAAAACAGATAAAATTAAAATACAAAAATGTCTACTTTACATTTAAAAATAATTATTAATCAGAACCTACATTTCATATCCAAGTATAATAACCATAAAACCACGTGATAAAATAAAATAAATATACAACCTTATCAATATATATATATATATATATATATATATATATATATATATATATATATATATATATATATATATATATATATATTTTTTTTTGAAAAGTAATCTTGGGTTTGTAGCATTTCATTGCATAAAGAAATAAGCAAATAGACGAATAAGAACGAAGATGCACTTACCAGTGCTATATCTGGACATACACACGGAAACGAACCACTTAGAAGTACAACTTCTTTCACCATTATTGAGGATCTTCAGAGCATTGTACGATTTGTTTTATTGATCATTTACACTTGAATTTAAAATATTAATACTCCAACACTTGCAGTGACGTTTTATGACATTAGTTTTTGACGGAACTGAAATTCTTAGAATACACAAACCTAGTTTACTATTTATATTTGTTCTATTTGAACATAATATATATAATAGAAAAAAATCCAATTTTCACCCTGGATATATTTATATTAACTGCTGAAGATACCTCCATAAAGGTGAAAGAACTTGTCCAACTTCTAAGTGGTTCGTTTCCGTGTGTATGTCCAGATATAGCACTGGTAAGTGTATCTTCCTTCTTATTAGTCTATTTTATTTGCTTATTTCTCTATGTAATGAAATGCTACAAACCCAAGATTACTTTTCACAAAACAAATATGAATAGCAAAGAACTTCAAAGCTAATATATATATATATATATATATATATATATATATATATATATATATATATATATATATATATATATATATATATATATATATATATATATATATATATATATATATATATATATATATATATATATATATATATATATATATATATATATTGAGGGTGGAAGGGTAAAATATATATATATATATATATATATATATATTGAGGGTGGAAGGGTAAAATATGTTTACCATTCCACATCATCGTACTACTTCAGTACAATTTAAATATAAATATAAAAAATATTTATTCAGCAAACAATAGTGTAGTATTTACCTGTTCATTATCCGCACCTGCCTGTCTAACTTCTAAACATTCTTAAGTTAACAGTTAATGTTACATGTTACTATAATTAGTTTATGCTTTACTCTATCTTTTTTTTTGTAATGATTTATTTTTTAAAGCTATCTGTATATGTATTATCGTACAAATAAGCCGGTCGTTGTGTTTGGTTTATAATTTTATTTATTCTCTTTATTTATTTAAATTGCTAGCAATGAGGATATTCGATATTTTATCAACTATAATTTGTTCATGGTTATGATCAATTATATCCATCTCACTGTTTACTTATTTTCCAAGGGTATCCACCCCCCTATTACCGCCCATATTAACCCCACATTACACCAATATTTATTTGTAAATTTGCTTAAACACTTCAAGACTACTATTTTAATTTAACTGAAAATTCCACCCTTACGTAACACTTGATAATCATTCTTATGTAGACGTAGACAACCTCACTTGATGAAATTTAACACAAAACTGTCATTTAGTCACATATATCGTTGAAACGATATAATACCTATGTAATACATCATGTTAATGAAATTTTCTTATCGAATCTCCTACTTGCTTTCTGAATCCCCTATAAATCTGCTAAGTTCTTGTTATATCGCTTGCATAATATAAAGCATTTCCTATTTCAGAATTCTTATAAAAAAGTAGTTTCTTTTACTCAATGTGGCGTTTTGATAATATCTGGTCCAGAGATCTGTCCAGTGCAATGCTCCAACTTATAACGAAAACTACGAATAAATTCGATTGCCAAAATTACATCGATTATAACTTCCTGTATCTATGAGGTATATAGGTACGTACAAATTGAAAAGATATAACCGTTCTTACGTTTACTACGTAAATATCGTTGAGTTGGATAGTGGATAATAGAGTTTACATAACTGCTGACGTCACCAAATGTTGTAAAAATAAATCTAATGACATGAGTAAACTGTTCCTCGCATCGCGAATACTTCGCAGGTGACGTAGAAAAAAGTGCGGTTGCCAAGATTTTTGGTTCTCCGTAAAATAAGACGAGGCGGAAAAAGTGACCCCGTTGCCAAGAAAAGAAATATTGGAATGAGCTTGAAAGATGAGTTCTATAATTCGATTTCAATTCATGTATGTTCCTTACCGTAAAACCGTCGCATCAAGATCTTTACCAGCAACTTACCTGAAACAAAAAGAACGAATTAATAATAATCCAGTGCTACCTTTAGAATAAAGTTGTCTAAAATACAAAATGTTCATTTAGATAAAAATTATTTATAAATATTAATTGACAGTCGTGTATAACTACGCATATAATCTAGAGAAAAAATAAAGAAAGAAAAACATTAAATACATTAGCGTTCTGAGTCCGCGCGATAGGCAGTCTTTGTGATATTAAGTCGTGTGAGGGGAAAGCGGTGGGAGGCGGCTTTTGGTACAGTGGGAGGCGACTTTTGGTACGGCGGCGTGTGCGTGGGGCGCGAGTTACGCGTTTTGCGGTAACAACTACGTTTTTAAAAATTAACTACAAACTTTTTAATGAAAGAATTACAATGCTAATTTTAATACAGAGGACTTTATTGTTCTACAAAAAAACAGCAAGTGACAATGATGGTATATAAGGTACAATATATAATCTCAGTTGTGTGAATAAATATCTTGTTTTTCATAAAATCTTCGATTTGGATGATCCTATTTGTTATTATGAGTCCATTGGTTTCTAAAATATTTAGAGATTTATTAAATACATTTATTGTTTGTTGCATGAGAGAAATCTGATTTTCATTTACGTGTAAAAGTATTATTTTGTATGTTTTCTAGAATTTTAATGTTTTGAGCAAAATATTCACCATCTTCGGCGTCCAACGTGCCAATAATGAATTTAAATGTTTTGCCTACTTATTAGTCCTCTTTTTACTCTAGGTTTTATAAGTCACTGCTTAAATTTAAAGTCTAAGGTATTTAGTATATTTTCGTCTATAATTAAGTATGATATTCCTTTATATATGTATTATCATATTGCTTAATATTATAAAAATTATGTAACTTATCACCTAACATTTTTAAATTTATATAGTTAGAATATAATTTATCTAAATCAATTCTCTTAACTAATGACCACTTGGTCCTTTGAATTTTGACTACGCCCAAATGCTGGTAGTAAAGTCCTGGTTTGTTATTGAGGTTTTCTAGTTCTAGTCCTCCGATGATTCTTCGATGAGTCCGTATCTGGAACATTAAAAGAATGTTTTAAGTTGTCTAGATAGACTTTTCGTGAATTGTTATTTTTCTTATTTTGCATGATGCGAGTTTTGTCTGGCTTAATTTATTTAATAGTATATGGTCCTAAAAACGGGTTAGAAGTTTTTGATGTACCTCGTACGCTTTTTACATATACTTTATCTCCGACTTTGTATTGTTGTAAAGTTTCTCAGCGTTGGTTTGTCCTAATAGAAGTTCATGTGGAGTAAATTTGGTAGATGAGCGTATAGTATGATTGTGTGCAATAACGCATTGCTCAATTCTTGTTGGGTTTTTGAAGTTAGAGCTTATTAATTTTGATATTCTGTAATGTTCTACTATCAATCAGATATCAGAAATGCCTAATGATGGGTAGCGTCCTGCAAAGCAAGCACTTGGAGCGACGGCCTTTAGTCCTGATGGGCTAAACTACATATTCAATAATTTTACATATAACATCTACTCAGATGACTAATACTTGCGAAATGAGATGGCTTGCGAAATTATTATCTAAAGTATTATTTAGGAATCATTTATCTTATCCATATTAGGAATCATTTATCTCAATTTTTTAATCATTGTAACAATGACTTGTTTGTACATGTTCTTTGGAAGCTTTATAAAATGGTATATAATTTATATACATTTATGCTCATAATATATACTGACTGCAGAAGCAAAACCTTCCAGTTCGAATGAAAAATTCAGGGTTCCGTGTCATATTTCATTCAACTATCCAGACACAACGTTAATTATTACTTCTTCCATTGTATTTGAATATAAATAAAAGTAAATCAAATACCTCAATAAACTCGTTTCTAGTACTGTTGGATATGAGTTCACTTGTTAAAAAGAATCACAATTACAGTTCTCTTCTCTCAAAATCCTTCGCAACAAGCTCTCGCTATATCTGGTATTTTTATATAAGATTCCATAGCAATAGAGAAGCCGTAGTCGTCGATATAAAAAGGCCATTAAAAACACAAAGCGTAATATATAAAAGTTCAGCGGTTCGACTATTTTAAGTCTATAGTATTTATAGTAGGGAAAAGATGGGAAATAAATCGCGACGAAAGCAGAAATTTATAAAGTTTTAACGAAGCTCCACAGTTGAAATAAAGAACGCGGAGCTTTAAAATCAATCGGTGGAAGAACGGCTATTAGCAAAACGATTTACGAGCACCTAAATGAGGCAGATAGATATTTTATCTGCAACAGAGTCCAGATATACACCGATGATAAACACGGGTCATTAGTTCCGTTCGTTGGAAATGTTGGAATCCATTTCGGATCGAACTGGCTGCTGTAGTTGGAGCCATTAGTTGCCACTAATGCAGAAAGGCCTGTATTTACTTTGTAGAAGAAAATTACCCAAGGGCAGCTAGATGTGGAATATATAAATGTATTTGTAATATAGTGGCTTTAGTTGGGACAAAGATAAAAAATATTACTAACCGCCTAACTCTCTACCTCTGTGATAAATATGAACTCTACCATATTTCCATGTATCTTCTTGATGACTATATTCGAAATGTTAAAATAATTGATCATGTCATGAACTTGAGTCACTCTAACCTTAGAATTTAGTACATGTAAGAAATTGTGCAACAGCCAAAAATGTCGGTGCAACCTTTTTGATTTTTGGTGTCTTTTTGGCATATAATATATTTCCTTAACCGTTTATAGCGAAGCAATAAATTTTCCGGTTTGTTATAACTCGTCTCTTGGCGTCGGCGTCAATGTCCATATTGTCATTGGGCGCGCATCAGTTGACTTATGTCCTTTCGCTTTCTCTGAACCCACTTCCCACTTTATCTACGAGTCCCGGTCCAGCCGATGCCTCGGCCGTATCAGTCAAGTACAGAGTGGCCGCAATGTGTTCTGGTACCGAGTGCGCCAAATAGTTAATGGTTCGAGATTTATTTTATCTGTGTCCCAAGGATAGTTAAAGTAAATGCAATTATTTTAAATTGGCATTTGAGTTGTATACTAATTCTAATAATATTTTAATCATAATACCTGTTTAAGCAAATAAAATAATAAGTAGGTAAGTACTTTTAAGATGTCAGAAATGGAGGGCGTATTGGAGAGCATAAATATGAAAAATTATTACGTGAGGAAGTCTACCCTCGAATAGAATTTGTAGAGCACATTTATATACTTCGGTCCTTATATACTTCGTAACCTAAAAAGCGTTTGTGAAATTGTGCTGTGCTCCCTCTAAATTATCGTTAGCGCGTCTAAAGGGTAAGTACTATAGTATATTATAGTTACATCTAAAGAACATCCAAAATTAAACCAATCTACTATAGTGCTAAAAAGAGTACTGTATCATCAGCAAAACTAATTATTGAACTACAACTATTTAGGGTAAGTAAACTATCTATATATATTGTGAACAGTATCGGGCCAAGAACCGTTCCCTGTGGTACTCCGAATAATACCGTTCTCTCGGTACTAATTTTATTGTTAATTTTAGTAAGCTGTTTGCGTTAACTCATATAGCTTGCTATTATTTTATAGGCATTCCCTCTGAATCCTATATCCTGCAAAAAATGCAATAATTGTGTTTATCTATTGTATCGAACGCCTTTGCAAAGTCTAGGAATAGGCAAATCGCAAGTTTTACTTTCAGTTCTAATACTTTTGTAATCCATGGTTTTCTTTTCGTTAGGTTTCTTTTTTGTTTAACAGATACTGTATTTTTTGTAGTTGTATATAGTATTAATGTTGTTAGATATTTCGTTGCGTTTTTGATATTATTTTTATGATAAAATTCAACCCAGTTTTATTTTTACAAATCTATCTTTAATTTTTTATAGTTTAGGCAAGTTTTCATGTTACCTTGTATTCTCGTCTCTTTATTAATAGTTGATTGAAAATTGAACTAACTTAATACATTTAAATAGTCTGACACTCTGTTGTCTATATGCAATAAATTTATATTTACTTTTTCCTTCCCACAGCCAGCTGGGCCCTTGGACAAGTTCTGCTTCAGTATGATATTTTTCGGGGTAGTAGAAGAGGGATTTTTATTTTCTTTTTCTGGTTGGTACAGTGGCTGTAGATAGCCACTGTAATATTTTCTTCAG
Source organism: Tetropium fuscum (assembly GCA_964058915.1). Classification (NCBI taxonomy): domain Eukaryota; kingdom Metazoa; phylum Arthropoda; class Insecta; order Coleoptera; family Cerambycidae; genus Tetropium; species Tetropium fuscum. The sequence continues at coordinate 198,182 of CAXKVY010000040.1, forward strand.
TTCCTTCTTGAGAAGTGTGTTCTGCTTGTGTTTGTTGCGAATAAGAACTAATTTCTTCTGCTAACTTAGAGTTACAATTATGTAACGTTGGAGTGGGTGGAGCACTGCTCTTTCTTCCGTTTAGGTTATTTTCTTCTATTTCGTCACTCTTTTCTTCTAATTCATTGGCAGTGTATCGTATGTTGTTTATAAATAATGTATAACCCCTTATGTAAGATTTAATTTGTTTGTCTTCCCGAGCCACTAGTAGGTGTTTTTGAACATTTTTATTTATTCTCTTTGAGTTACAGGGTTACAGAGTTAGTCTATAACAATTTAGGATTATCAACTTTTTTTAAATATGACAAAAGTTCTATCTTAATCGGTCGATTCTCGGATCTTTCCAGTGTATATATGTCACTAATACATTCTGAATTTAGAGTGAGTCCTAAGGCTATTTATTTGTTGACAGATATACTGTTATTTATCCCAAATATTATAATATTGTTTCTTTTATTTTATTACGTTTTCACATAAATAAACAATTTCGGAACGTGTTTCACCACTATAAGAATCTACATCGAGCGGATCTTCTAAAAAAAACCATTTCTAGATAGGTATATTATAAAGATGTGGGTTCCTATTGAACAATGACAGTTGCTTCGTTTGTAGATAGCCTTCCCTTTCTATTATAACATCTGAATTATTGTCGAATATTAACACAAAACTGTACACAGTATCAATCATGTACAACAAGTCGGCAACAACTTCTATCTAAGTACACGTCAATGTAAACTACTTATAGGCTACATTACTTACTGAAATTTGATTGGTACCTACATCAAACTGTACATGGCCACTATGATTTTAGTCTCCATTTCGCGCAATTTTGTTAGCTTTTAGATGTGGCTGAGGGCCATTTCGCTGTGTGAAAGCAAAATAATTACAACATTACTCTCTTTGTAGGATATTCCTGAGAATATAGTCCTGCAGAGTCTCTTTGCTACATAATACTACATACTCCCACGCCTCGGCATGTAATTAAAAGCTCTCATATTGCCGTATTTCCAGTGCAAAGCGAATCACAAACGTTCATCGGACTGTGACTTATTACTATAATATCGCTCCGGCAAGCGAATCAGATTATGGAATATTCGTTTGCATCCTAACTGAAATATATTGTATTACTTGTACACATTTCACATTTCAAACATATTTTAATATTTGAAATGTGAGTGTTATATATAGGGATATATGACCAAGCAATGTAGGTATTTGTTTTTGTTTGTGAAAATTTATTTAACTAAAGAAAAAGGGTAATTATTATTTAATGCAAAATTTTTGTTCTTTCTATACATTGTTTTCTACAAATGGTAGATATTAGTTTTATTGCTCTCTCTCTCTCTCTCTCTCTCTCTCTCTCTCTCTCTCTCTCTCTCTCTCTCTCTCTCTCTCTCTCTCTCTCTCTCTCTCTCTCTCTCTCTCTCTGCGATACCAATTGTATTACCAAAATAGTATTTTTTTGATGATAACTATTGAATTTACTTACAATTGATTTTTGTGTTCAATTGGAAATGCAGTTGTAAATATAATCATCAATATAACGCATGATAAATGGTATTTTGTAATTTACTAGCACTAATGCAACAATTATACTGACTGTGTAGTGGGTTCACCGATATGAACCCACTGGACAACCATATGTTTGTCTATACTAAATAACGTCCTGTGTTACGTTCCATGTTTGGGATTTTAAAGAAGTCACTGTTTACTCTCAAATTAAGGTAGGCTATATTTTTGTACACAACTCATGCCTATGTTCTATTTTTGCATTTTTCTTGCCTTGCATTAGTCTCTAGTGTCTATTGAAAAGCATCGCGTCTAGGTCACTGTTGGAGAAGCCGCTTAACATCATTTTTTACCTGTAAGTACGTAAACTAATTAATCGTGTCTTTCGGGGCTTCACTTCTTTATTTTTTCTTTCGTGACCCCAAGTCACCACTTCTTTCTTTCTCTTTCGTGACTTTAAGTCTTCACTTCTCAACTCTTCATCGGTACCCCTTTGGTTAATCATTTATGCAGTATACATTGCACCCTGCACTGTGCCTGAACATCGACGCCTTGCGTTTCACACGGAACAACTCGATAGGACTTCATGCCCATATACCACTCACATCCTAGGACCTAGGTCGCTGGAGCGTTGGACTTGCCTTCCGCTGCTATAAAACTTTGGCGCATGGAGCTGGATACTGAAAAGACACAACTTACCCGGATATTTACTTGCCCAAACTTACAGATGAGCGTAGTTTAAGTATATTAGGAGCCGCACCTTTCTTTTAACGTAATTTCTTTTGTCTTGGTGTGAGCCCCATTATTTAATCGTGTTGAGACCTAGGCTAGATTTAAGTTTCACCTTATATAACCTTAATATATACCTGAATACTTTCGTACCTTGGTAGTACGTTTATATTATATACTTACATATATTTAATGTATATGTTTAATATGTATTACTGTGTTCAAGTACATTTATCGATTACCGCTATGCAATTTTAAAACTGAAATTAGATTTTAGTATACTGTGTTCTTTTTTTACAAAAATTACAACAGGATTCTGAGGGAATTTAGACATCCAGTATAGTTGGGAACCATCTGACTTGGTTGCGTAACGGTCAGTGGCGTCCACAGGTGATTAGTAGCTTCGATACCCATCGTACGAACCTACTAATAAATTTTCTTTTTTTATTAAGCTGTGCTAGTTTAGGCAAATTTTAATATCCACTTTAAACGCTGTTGAATCATACTTCAATATAACGCAACGTTATTAACATATTTATCAAAGAGTAATTAAATCGACATATTTTTTAATAGAAGTTTCTCTCTATGTATCCATTATGAAATGAACTGACTTTGTCAAATACGTATTAAAAATGAAATAGATCTTTTGAATAAGGCCCCAATTAATATCTTCTTACGAATTTCTGTATGTGTTTTATTTTAAGACTCGGTAGAGATACTGAAATTCTAGACAATTAATAGTTTTAGGACACTTATTTTTAGATAATAGTTATTTGGCAAGATGTATATTAAGAAATGAACAATACATATGCTAGTGAGGATGATATATAATGTTTTTGTCCACCAAAATACATTGCGGATTCAGAATCTTAATTGCAAGAACTTAATATATACCTAACATTAATACACTACTCAAGAATTTATTTTTTCTAAATTCATATTGTTATTTTCGCGGCATGCATGGCATTTGGATACATTAAACGTCGGATTAGGTGAGTAAATCGAAACCTACCGCAAAAATTTAGAAAATTGTTCTCGAGAAGCGCCCTCGAACTTACTTCCTTTAAAATAAAAATACAAGGAGGATATAGATAATTGGAGAATGATAAAGAACGCTCTAAGAACTGATGAAAGTGTGATGCTAGCGTATTTTCTTGAGAAGGTAAGATATTTTTAACCATATTTTATTGTTAATCATACAACGCATTTCATTATTTTAGGCAAAAGCTCTTAAGGCATCCAGTTTAATTATTTATTTATTCAACATATACCAACGGAACACCTTCTGAAATACCGAAATATACCTTCTCTTGTATTTCGTGTAATTTTACCTAAATTAAATCAGGTATGTTTTATTGGAACTAAATAAAACATTAAAAATAATAATATACATCTGCCACGAATTTAATGAGACTCAAGGTAAGATATTTAATTATAGCAAAGTAATTTCCAAACTATTTGACAAACTGTGGTCAGTTTTCGGTCTCTCAGCCAGCCGAGACCTTGGCTGCTGCCCAGTTTTTTTCTACAAAAGCATTTACGAGTTAATAATTATGCGAGGAAAAATATTACTTATGTTTCAATGTTATTTTTTTACATTATATTAGCCTGATAAATTTTAAAGTTTTAGGTTGCTCTAAAAATCCTGTGGGCGTGTAAAGTTAGCAACCTCCAGCATAGCAACACACTTTTACATATAGAAAATATTTAGAAGAAAAATTAGCCATTATTTTAATCAATTTTTCATTGACCGAACTATTTATTTGTAAACATTTATCTTGTTATTGTTTTTCGGTTATTTAACCGAATGTAGTTTACTTATCTTGTAGTTAATAATTTCTGTGTCACTTCATTGGAATGCCTATGGTTTTTCAGTCTCGTCGAATAGCGTGTTAACACGCGGGATAAGAATGAGTAGTTACAAAATTAGTCGCCCACGTGACACCAAGCGACAGGTGATCCTGACACAGAAATAAACGAAAGCTTTCTTAATTTTTCGCCCACGCTATTTTAAGATTCAGTAGAGCGACTACGAGAATAAATGATATATGGAAAGAAATAAATCAGTCATATCAGCCTACTTTATACTTTTACACAAAATTGACTAAGATTAGCTTTGACTTACAGTCTATTTATTAATCGCACGTTGAATGAGCACTGAAATTTGATCCTAGACCATTAAAAAGAAGGTTGTTTGCAAGAAGCTATTTTTAAGTAGCGTTAGAGATATCGGTTCGGACTTCTGCATTAAGTAGATCTGTAGATCTGCATTAAGTAAACTTAGTGAATCGGGAATACATGAAAAAGATAAACGAGGCGTAAGGCAAGTAAAGCGATAAAAAAAAAGGAAAGACTGTACCTTCTAGAATCTAAAACATGCCTTCATTCTGATTTATGTACTTCAAAAAATATATGCCATGTCATCAACAGACGACATCAAAATCAAAGCCCCGTTTCTCCACATACTGGAGCGTTTTAGTATTGAAAATAATTCTGGGCACATGTATATGGGAACAGTCTCTAAGAAAACGTTCGTGACATGGGACACGCTATTCATCTGTCCAGTAAGCAAGATCCTGATCTTGCAGAATAATACGTATAGGTCACAATTTGCTATGTTGGGAAATAAACGAATTAATGACTTGATTTATTTTATGAATGGCTGCAAGGTCAGACAGTATAACATACTTCAAATTGTAGAGGCCAATCTTTATGTTTAATTCGTAGTAACATAATATGAACAGTTCGATAAATCGGTTTTCTGAAATTCGCAATTATTTTTTATTATATATTTATTATATTTTTTTGTGAAAATAAAGTCAGTCCAAAGTATAAGAACAACCTTAGGGGTTATTGGAGGTTAAATAAAAGAGGGTGTTACGTTCATTGACACAATATTTTAGAGTAAATTGTAGGTATTTATTTCTTAAGTTATTTACTTCTTAAAGAGTATATGTTTTATGAAAAGCAACTACCCTCTCCCTCGATCATACGTGATTGCAATTCAGGGCATGTCTAGTACGGGTTTCTCTGCGCATTCCGCTCTGTTTCATAGAACATTATTGACCGTTCTCAGCGCATATCGTTTTGCCACTGTGTCCCACTTCCGTCTGTCTGTGTTGGGCGAGTCCATTTTCCCATTCCCTTCTTGTTCGGGCGTCATGAGGTGACGCTACGTTATATTCCAAGTTTATAAAGGTATTTCCTTAATAAAAATGTACGTAGTTACTTACAGATACTTGGGATTTTTCTGAAAATCACTGTCGTGAGTTGTTGTTGTTTGGCAACCAGCATATAATCGACTACGTCGGATTAAACAATTTTAAATCAAGAACTTGTATTGCATTAATTCCTAGTTTTGATTGAGGAACAAATCGCTAGGCCACTCTCGAAGCCGTTTAACATCAATTAAGGCTTCTTACGTCAAGTGTAAAGTCAAGTCGCTTTGTGACTTCACTTCAAGTCATACCACCGGTACCTGGTTAGCAGTATATGGTTACTTATACTTAGACATCTGGATACCTAGCCACTCTACTTAGATGCCACCATTTACACTTGAACTTCCATTTCACTTGCTTGAAATTCATGGTTTATTTTATCTGAGCCCCTTGGCTAGTCAGTAACTTGCTTTCCACCTGAAACCTTCGCTTGAAGACATACACAATACCTACATAGATTTGAATATTGGACAGATCCATCTCATTAGGAGACCTGCTTACCTACTACAGATAAGCGTAGTTTAAGTATACTTCGAAGGACCACATCTTCTTTTAATAATCTTTGGTATTGCTAGTGTGTTTCCATATCCAGCCATTTCGATTCCTTGGCTAATATTTAGTTAATAAGTTTCATTTTACCATAGTGTACGAATACCTGAATGCTTCCGCTACTTAAATTTTACGGTAAGTTTTGTTAAGTAATTTTGTGGAGCTGTTGGCTAAATTTTCCACACATATACCTGGATATTTCGCTACTTAGGTAGTATGTTTACGTATGCATAGTCCTAATTCTGCTTAATATTGTTTGTGGAGGTCAACGTGCTCAGCGTCTACAAAGGTAATAAGTAGATATATATTTTATTTTATAAAAATTATGTTTTCGAGTATAACACCACATTTGGGTATATACTGTGGGATATTTTTGGGACTAAACTTTCTAAACTACTGTTTCTGTATATATGCAATATGATGTATATGCAATTTGATTTATGTGCAATTCGATTTAGATGCAATTTGCTTTATATGCAATTTGATTTAACTTCAAATTAGCTTTGATGTAACTTTAACGCAACTTGGTAGTTTAACTTTTAAGGCTACTTAACGTGGTATACATTCATGACTGCAAATTAACTTTTATGCCATTTTGTATACTACTTTAGAACGACTTAAATACAGCTACGATTTTAATTTCAAATGTAATTTGACTTATATGACATTTGATTTACAAGCGAAACCTGATATTAGTATATTTTTATTTTTTTTTATTTTTCTTTCACCCAGTTAGAGAAAGTTTTAGGAGAAAGTTCGGTACCCAGTAGAGTTGGGAACCAGCTGACTTGGTTGGGCAATGATAAGTGGCGTCCACAGGTAATTAGCAACTTTGTTTTAACTTTATTTTAAATATTTAAAAAATATATAATTTATAAACCTTTCTAATATTACTTACCTCAACAAATTTTAACGGTTATACCTCAGGAACTATCAGGTACATAGACCAAATTAGTATTGTTTTGTAGCAAATTCAGTGTACTTTAATAAGGTGTATTCTGACTTTTGCCATAAAATGGGTTCTTAGTGGTCAACATTGACGAAAATTTTAAAAAAAGACCAAATTTTCTTTTTTTTTTGGAAATTTTATCTGTATCTTAGAAACTATTTGGGCTACCGAGACCAAATTGTTTTCATTCTGTTACAAATTTAGTCTACTTAAAAAGTGTAAAGTGTGGTAAAAATTGACAAAAACCGAAAATTTAATGGTTTTTAATCATGATCCGGAGGGCTTTGGAGGTAGAAAACTTGGATCTTTCATTACCACTTCATCACATACAACATAAGAAAATCAGAACTACTTCATCTAATGCAACGCCAATTCCATAGACTAATATGCCAATTCCATAGACTAAAGTGAAGTGATCATTGAAGTATTTAGTGTAATCGTTCTATATTATGTGAAATGTATTATTACACTTTCATTCACACAAAGGGAGTGGCATCCATCTCCGACGGAGGCTTATTACGAAAGCTGCCTGCACAACATAGTAAAAATCTATTTTGTTTTCGGATCATGATATAACAGTTCTGCGAATGGTGTAAACATTCGCGGAATAACAATATGCGCCGCTATAGCCAGCGGTAACACAAGCGTCTGCGAAAACACCGGGCAAAAATAAACCTGGAAATAAACAAATTAATCCTTACGTGCTCTATATCGAGATTTCGTAGCAAATTCTAAGAGACAGTACGCGCAGAATTTGAAGCGTAAGCAGAGCTTGGCAACGTAGTAGCTAACAGGAAGGATAAAAAATCCTTTAACAGATGACACTGCAAGTGCATCTAAATATAATACAAGCGTGAGTCAGTGCTACCAACTCAAAAACCCACTTAGTCGATTAGCGAGTTTTGTGACCATCTATTAGAATATTTCAGACAACTTGGATTAGTATATTGGAAATTTGGGAAATGGAGATTTCGGACATGTCTGGCTCAAATAAAATAATGGTTACATATCTGGTTATATTGGAAGTGGCCATCAACTTAATTATTTTAAATAGAATGCCCTATATAGTATGTAATTGCAGTTTTGGAATCTAGGTAAAAATTTAGGTTGCCCTTTTCCTATTCCTAAAATTAACCGCTTTCGGGATATTGTAGAATTAGGGAGAATTAAAAATTCAATTTATCACAAAATGATGGCAGAAGTGTGGCAAATCTGTTTTCTTTGATATTTTTTACGTTTTTTATAATTTTTTAACATTCTAAATTTTTTAAATTATAATAATTAATAAATTAGATCATTTTTCCCTATTAAATTTTGAAATAATTTTTTTTATTATACCTTTGGTTTTGCAGTACTATTTTTGTATTTAAAATTTTAGTCATGTTCCCTACTATACGAATTAGCATAATGTATTTAATGATGATTGCTTTAACGCAAGTGAAATTCCAGAAGTTAACATAAAAATCTTGTTATGTTTTAAGTTATTTACATAGTTCATAGCTCGAGAAACATAGGTATTCCCACCAGTAATAAAATTGACTTGTGTTACCTATTGCCAAAGAAAAAAATTAATAGACGCCCAGAGTAGTGACGTAACCAATCAGTATGAACATTCCAAACAAACCTTGTTTCATAGGTGCCGGAAGGACCAAATATAGGGCAAAGTAAAATGAATTTTAAAAATTACATTATTATTAAAATTCATATATTTTATGACAAAGCGATAAACAAAAATCAAGTGTTCCATTTCCCAGGGGGGAAAGGGCCCTTTTTTGACCACCATTCAGGCGCCAATTTTTGTGGCTGGTAAGAATCATTATGAATTAGTTCATAGGTATTTTATATTTAAGATAATCGCATGTTTTTGTTGAAAAATTATTTTACTTAAAAACTTGGCTTCGTATGAACATATTGTCGTATTATATTCTCGTATTATATGTCTATAATGGTACATAAATAATCCTTACGGATCAGAAAATGATAAATTAACAAGTGGAATAATAAACAAAAACTGTTCAAATGTAGCTCAAGCTAAATCTTTTGGATTTTTAAAATCCTGGTCAGTGACCATTGACATTGATATTTCAAGATCCATGACCGCGTTTAAAAGTTATACAATTTCTAGCTTTGTTAATATTTTATAAACCATCATATCAAATACATTTTTAGTTGTAGCCGTTGCTATACCGTGCGCTTTAGTTGAACATGCAATTTCATGGTGCATTTATACATACTGCCCAGCAATCAAAACTCGTATAGCAACTCTTATAAGTGAGCGGAGATGCTATGGCTATGGTAGCAGGTGGTGGTGGCTATGCTACTTGGATATTATACACAGCAGATTGCGACGATCATTACCATAAATGATAAGAGTATCTAAAATGGGAAATTGCACTGGGAAAGTTTTATTAGCTTTATTATTGTCTTGGACGCGGATCGGCTAAACCAATTTCGGTAGATATTAGTTCAAATGAAGTTACGATGTTCCGCTGATACTCTAAGCCGAAGACAAATCAACTGATTAAAGCTACCGATTAGAATTAAATTAAACTTTATTGACGTACCATCCCAGTGAATAAGTTTTTCAGGGAAATCCGTATAAACAACTTTGATTTAGATGAGACTCTCGTAAAGTTAACAAATTTAACTTAAGATTAGTCTCATTCAACCTATTTACCAATATATATATATATATATATATATATATATATATATATATATATATATATATATATATATATATATATATATATATATATATATATATATATATATATATATTGAGATAAACGAGTATCTAATGTTAAATATACAGTTCAAAAATGCGAAACGCCAATCCACGGTGCATCTGATTGGTCAATATCTAATTGTGTTAATATCAAAGTTATTTATCAGCGCAAAAATGTAAATTTAACATCATAGTAATAGACAAGTCACAACAACATTTCTATAATATCACATCCAAATAAACTATGTTTATATAAACAGATTAATGCAGAAGCATCGTATTAAAAACGGGGTACGAGAGTCAACTCGGCTTTTGAATGTTGAATACTGTTTAAAATACAAAATTAAATCATTTAGATCATAAATTATAGAAATTAAAGGTAAGTAAATTAATTAAAATATTAGCCTTGATATGATTGGCCAGATCATGTGAAAATAGTGTAGCAAGAAGCTCGCATCTAAGGAATTGTTTAAATTCGAATAACTTCCGGAGAAAAAAAAATAATGCAAGAAGTATGGTAATAGCGTCCAAAGTAAGGACAGCTCGCTAAATGTGTGTAGAAAATTGTAAAAATAAGTGTAAGTAAACAAATCTGTGCTACGGTGTAAGAATCCCAAAGGGAAATATTCTAGAGAAAATTTAAACAACGTATTAAGTGGCTTTTGGGTCGAAAATACGACATTTCAAGTGAGGCGTCTCCAGGAAGAGTCTACAAGGTGTAGAAGAGTACAGCAAATATAGCAGATAATGCAGTAAATATTTCCATATATAAATAAACAGTGAGTAGAGAAGCACAAGATTTCCAATTTAATAAGAATTTAACCCAATAAATAAACAAGCTCCGCTTCGAGTATATCCGATTTCCAGAGTGCGGTGTAATACCGATAGATGGCAGCAGGTGTGCTGATGAAGTTAGCAGCATAGTGAAAGTGCAACATCATTCCAAGAGAGGGCAGCAGTAGCAGACTCCAGCCCAAAAGGAAATAAACAAGTGAAGTGAGATTAACAAATATTGTGTTGTGTTTCGTAAATAAAAAGGATTATAAACGTCTTAAGGTAATAACCATTTTCATACAATTTTAATTTTAATGATTCACATTGTTCCAGAGGGTCATGCCCATGTAATTAGTTTAAGTTACGTGGGTTTTGGCGTAGGATATTAATAAGTTTTTAAAGTTTGAGTTTCTATCTTGCATTATAATTTGCATATGTGTAGACAAACATACTTCCGCTTTGCATTATAATTTGCAAAATTCATAACTTTCTTCTTTGTGCTTTGCATTTAATTGTCGTTTAGACAAATTACTTCCTTTTCTATATTAATAAAATAAATCTTATATATGTAGCTTCTGCGTTATTATTATCCTCATTTCAATGTTCACAATTTATATTCTATAATTGAGAAGATTATTAAACTGCAATCCTTCATATAAAATATCTTAGATTCATTTACCAGTCAAAATAATTTCAATCTTTCAAGAGAAACATAATGCAAAATATAGAGCCCTAATTGAACCTCCCCTAATGAACCATAGAGGACTCATGCTCTACAGTGAACCTTCCTCAAAATAAATAAGTGTTCTTAGAACTGGCGCCCTTGGGAAGGAAACAATTGGGAAGAGACACCGTAAGTATTTTGTTACCTGATCAGGTGTTTTTTTACTGTGCGATCACTCAAATTATCTCTGTTATCAGATCTATTAGTAATACTTTATTATATTTTATATTTTAACATCATTATACACATTATAATTGATATGATTTAATTTTAAGGTTATTTTAATTTAGAGCTTTACGTTCGGGTCGCCAACTGAACTGTTTTTTTTACTTTGAAATGGTTTAATATGGCTGAAGTCTGCATTTGGAAGCACACTGAAAATGGCGCCCATTTAAATGCCATTTGCAAAGTTAAGAAGCCTACAAGGAAGTTCTTACTGCGCAAATTACCTATTTTTATAGGTATCTTTCCTCTTATTCGTATATTTGCTTATTTCTCTATGTAATGAAATGCTACAAATCCAAGATTACTTTTCACAAAACAAATATGAATAGCAAAGAATTTCAAAGCTAATTTCAACTTTCAAACCCTAAACAAATTTCAAAGAATTTCACTTCGACCTCAATTATCGTGGCACTTCTTATTTGCTTAAACTTTTACAATATTTAGCTATATTATTATTTATAGCTATTATACTTTTGGAACCCTAGAACATGACGCTTACTTCTAACCTTAAATTTCCGTGGATGTCACTTTTTGACTGAAACCACTGGACTTAACTAATTAATTATAGGTTATTGTGAAGAACTGAATAATTTTAGACTGCCCGAGTTTGTTGGCGTCGGTTCTATTTATAAGCTTCCATTATTTCCATGGCAATAAACACAATTTCATAAAGTGTCAAATTTTTATTTTTGAATTTTGGTGAAATTATATTTTTTTGTATGAATTTTGATACTAAATATGTTAGATTCTGTTCATTAGATCCATAGATACTTTGAAACATTATATGAACGATTCTAAGTACAAATATAGAATAAATACTAATTTATGCTATACAAATCGTTATTTAACTTATACATTAGGACATATAGTTTATTATAAGCGTCATTTCCACACCTAAATATTTTTATATACATATTAAAATTATTCTGTCTGAACTTTTGACAGTGGGATATATAAATACTTCTATTTTTTATGAATTAATTGTTTTTGGATATTATTGAAAAGCTGTGAAAGGATAGAACTTATGCTAACGATGACTTTGGTAACCATTTTCATACCATGGTGATTTCTGCTCTACAATACTCGGCATTCAGCTTGGCTGTGTTACCTCTCTCGGTGGAAGTACCTAATTCGAGACTGAGAGTGTTAGTGTTATATAGGTCAGTTATATCACGTGTAACTACTTCATGGTGCATATTTCCTATACCTTGTAAGTTGTAATATATCCTATTTATTCACATACATGTTATTTCACTAAAAAACGTCACACTTTGTACAACATTTTATATTTGTCCCAATTTTCCTGCATATCTGGATCATATGTTATCCGTACATCGATAGATGTTTCCATATATTCCAAAAACGGAAAAAATGGGGTGGTTCCATCTACAATATCAAAGCTGATGTCAACTTCTGGCATAGCCGGAAATGACGCCACTTCCAGTGATTTGGAAGCAGACGTCAACGCACCTATTGAATCAGTACAAGTACAAACGAAAAAGGTACGAAACAAACCTTGATTTCTAAAACACCAGGAGAGGCAAATACAAATGCCTGAGTACATAAAATTCAAACATCTCCATGTACGTATATAAACACGTATAAATATTTAATAGCAACGAGAGCACATACTATGTTGTACCTACTAACCAGTTTCGTGTGCACATTCATTTCAATACGTGCAGGCCGTTCTTCTGTTAAAAATGTAGCCCGTTTACTTTTTATGAGGCTATGATATAATGCAACGGTTTTAAAACAAAAGGAAAGCACGGGGAAGGAAATCTGCAAACTAAATCCCCGATAATACAATAGCACCAGCTGGTACCCCTATAAATTTATATAAGCCAAGAGTTTCTTTCATTTGTCTTGTTATACATTGAAGATTTTAAGCACAGGCTTCTTCAGCGGAAATAGAATTGTTACATGGCAGAACTTAAACAAATAATTCCAGCTAAAGGTTAGATAGCTGTCTGTTTACCCTAAACAAAAAGGTCAATAAATGCTACTCATACTTGGGAGATATTAAATAAATTTCAATCATTTCTCTTGAGTATGTCTGACATTACGAATGCTAATCATATTCATTCGTCGCGTCCTTAGATAAATTTTTGCTATTTACATGCATCATGTGTGCTGATGCATTGAGCATGCGAAGGTAAGCACCATATTTAAATGACCTCTCCAGTGGGTCACCCTGTATACTCTGTTATAAACAATTTGAATCATAAGGCTAAAATAACAATAAAGCATAAACAACTGAAACAAATGAGCATATGCCGTCAAATATATTAAGTGCACAGTGCACAGGTTTCAGCTAGTCCATATCTCATATACTTTCTCGCTGTCTTGATGCCACAGTCCCTGTTTAAAAATTATATGTAAAACGCTTCGGAAGACAGCCATTTTTCAACTATATTTCTAATACACTATAAATGGCCTTTCAAATAGAAATTTATGAAAGACATTTCAAAGTAGTGAAAGGCCACGGCGGGCCGCGGCCTATAAATCTTTAAATACCTTGATTTAAGCACTATCAATATTATATTTTCATCTGCGAAGTGGTCGGAAACATAGCGGTCTATAATAGTTGGGTAAAAGGTCTATTTTAAAATCATTCATTGGGAATCGTGGGTGGATCCGCGTGAAGTAATGCCAACTAGTAAATAAATGCTTGCGGATAATTGACGAATGCTCGGCAAATCATGTCAATATACCAAAGTCATTTTAAATAAATAAAATGTAGCTAATAGTTATTTATTAAGCTAGTTTTTAGTTATATATATCACGCAAAAAAAGTTTGGCCCAAAAGAGCAAGTGGACTAATTTTTTTAAGTGACTTATAATAAGAAAACGCGTTGGAACCTCAAAAATGCATACATTGTAATAGGTATGCAAAAATGCATACATTGTAATAACTCCCGTGTTGAATACAAAATTTTATTCAACACTTTCATATAAATGCTTTTTCAGTGACAAACGACAAAATAATTAAAATGTCATGTCATCGATATTTTGTAAATTGTCAATGTCACAGTCAACAGTGTTCCCCAAAAATATAATATACAAATTGCTTATTAATGATGGTGTCAGAGGTTTTGGCTTTAATGATCTTGACGTTTTGGGCTTTAATGATCTTAACATATCTAGTAAGCCATTAAAAAAATTACAATGAGCGATATCCGCGTCATGGTTTTTTATTCCAAAATAGTTTTTAAAACTTCACTTTTTTCTAGTGGTGCTCACGATATTCTCGTTTGCCAGAGTCTCTTCTTGTCTTGTCTCGCTTCTTTACATTTTCCTTGCGAGACGTGGCGCTCGTCTCGAGACTCTCGCGAGAGTGTCGCAAAAGTCTCGCAGTATCACAAGACTACTTAACAATCAAGTCGGAAAATCAAGAACGTTGTTATTATAATATTATCACGTTTGAAAACCGAACCCAGTATCCCTTAGTATCCAAGCCACGTCAGTACCGGCGAAAAGACTATTTTCACGTGCGTCATTAACAATAAGAAAGCATCGAAATCGGCTCAATAGTGCTTCAGCAAATGTCTTCTGTGTCTTAATGACTGGGTTAAAAATAAAAAAATCACCGATGTTTAATTAAAAAATACAAAATAAATTAGACGTTTGTTTAGTTAGGTTTGTTTATTGAAAACTTAGAATTTTAGTTTCGTTACATAATAATTTTATCAAAACATCAAATCTTGTATGTGTATCTGTGTATCTTGTATGTGTATCTACAACTAAAATAACACGTTATTTTTATTATTTTATTATCTTCTTATGTTTTTGTTTACAATAATAAAAAGTTGGGATTGTATAATTATTTCAATTACCTAGGGAATTAAGAGCTTTCAAGCTATATGTACCTATCCGTATATGTATATACATCGACATTTACGAGACTCTCGCATGAGACGCGGAAGTTTTAGTTGTGAGACGAGATTCGAGACGAGACTTTCGATTTTTCATGTTAGACATGCATAGACTCTAAAGGTCTCGTGAGCACCACTATTTTTTCACTTTTCTCCTCAATAATGGAAAAAGCAACGATTTTAGAGAAAGAAGTTTCGAACAAAAGTTGTTTTACAGAAGATTTTACGTGAGGATTAAGCATTTAAAAAATCGCCAAAATTTTTTACTGCGGTATTTAGTGCCAAAACCCAAATGCGAAAATATTAAAATACGATAAAATATAGGAATATTTTTTCTGAAATCGTTGAAATTGGAGTCCAATGCGTTTAATTAAATAAGGTCTTAAAAATTGTAGCTAGTTATTTGCAATTGCGAGATGCAGATTTTTATGATGGCGATAGCATGTGACAATACTACCCTTAAACGTCACGGTGGGTGGAAATCATCCACAATGGCGGAGGGTCATTTGGAAAATTCATTCTCAAACATGATTGTTATTGCTAAAAAAATACAGGGAGAACAGCGCGATGAGCCAGGCGATTAAACCTCGTTACTAGTACCTATAGAGAAAAATTATGTACAGGAGAGCAGTTTTCTTAGTGAAAAATCGAATGTAAAGACAATAAATGTTAATATAAATATAAATAAGTAAGTGTTAGTTAATGGATTATTTGTTTTCTTAATTTTCCGTATAATAAAGGTATAATAAATAAATTGCTTTGACTTTTTTTATATTAAAATTACTATAGTGACTAAATTACTGTACCTTACTAGTGACCTAAAGTATACTTTAGCTCACCACTTTATAACACTAGTGACTTATGGGCCACTTTAAAAGCTCATCAATAAAGATCAGTTTATATGAAAGTGTTGGATAAATATTTTAATAAGTGTGCCACAGTCCTACGTTTGGAAGTTTTCCTTTTCTTCTTATATTCTTCCAATTTTCATATTTTTTTCACCCTGTCCATTTCAGCTCTGCTTTGACTTTCTCTTTTTTTCAATTTTTTTTTTCATTTCCTGTCTGTAGCAGCTTCATTCACTGCTTCTCTGATATCGGGCCATCTTGTGCATCTGTTTAATTTTGAAGTTGTATTTTGACCTCATCTTTATACTTTTCCTTTGCATTTTCATCGCTGAGTTTATCAACATTCCATTTATTTCTTCTAATATTTGTCCATTAAAGTCCATTAAAGTATCTTCAGTCGAGATCTTTTCTATGTTTTATTCTAATTATTCATGGTGATCAATAATAAAGTTGATGCGAAATATTTTAATGGGTGAATTATCTGTTTTCTGGCCTGTCATAATTTTGTTCAAAACCTCTCCAGGTTACAGCCCTTTAAACTAAGGAAAGAATTTTTATATATTTTCTCCACTATTGAAGAATTTAGAAGAATGAAATTGAACGGACCACTTGCACTAATAAAGTGAAAGTTTTAGACAGTTTCTGTAACATTGAGATATTGTTACAAAAGGTAAAAAAAACAACCCTTATATTATTTTTCATCAGACATTTTAGGCAAAATATTATCTTAATCATTGAAAATCTTAGACGAAATCGAGGCACATATGCAGGTGCAATCGATAATCTATCCATAATTCCATTATTTCACCTACCCTCTTCCACCAGCTATAAGCGGCCTTATTTCAACTAGTTTTCTATCCCCCGGGCGCGGGTATACTTTATCACCACGCACGTGTAAAAAGCACAGCGTTGTCATCCTTTCATCAATCATCCTACGCACACACTACCCCCAAATTGATGGGTGAATAGGGACCTTATAGAGACACATTTGCCTACACTTTTATTAGCCCGATTCAATGATATTCGCAAGCAAAATTTAAGGGATTTACTTTCCATATAAGTAGATTTTTTTATGAATATATTCGGCTCAGTCGTTTATGGGTGAAAAGCTAAAATCATGGGTCACTTAAAATAACGGCGTGAAAACGTCGATAAACTAATAGATTGAAATAACATGATTTATAATAATAATTTATTTTCCTTTCTTGACGATGCAGATTTGTATTGATACAAATTTGCATTGAATAGTCAGTAGCTACAGGTTGATCTTAATTATTTATATCTAAATACTCAGATACATAATGGCAACATGTATCTAGTTAAAACATTTTTTTATTTTTCATATTTATCTTTTGTATCTTTTCTTATTTATCTTATTTTTTATTATCATTTAATTTCGTTCGGCAGGCGATTAATACTTAAATGTCCTACTAGTCTGTTATTTTGAAATAACCACCCTATTTTGAGATACATTAAATGAGAAATAGCGCCCTAGAGCGTTATTAACATCTATAACGCCCTAGGACATTATAAATGTATAACACGTCATGGAAATAAGTCAATTCTAAATTAGAAATTACAAATAACCTTGTAATAATGTCAATAAAAATATCAAACAAATATTATATTTCATACAAACTACACTGTTGGAATAATACAAAATTTTAATGTAATTTTAGGAGCATATATCTTCTCAATAATATAGCATATCAAACTACGGTTTTTAGGATATTTTTGAAAATTTCATTTGTTTGTAAACAGTAAGAAATGCGTTTTCAAAAAGAATCCTAATTTCAATAAAACCCCCGTGTATTCGAAAATAAGAGAGATATCAAAAAACGGTCAAATTTTTTTTTTCGAATTGGTCCATAGGCTGCCCTATGTATACAAATTTTATCTAGATTTTGGTTTTTCGTCCTGAAAACCCGTATTTTGATTAAAAATATTATTCAGAAGATTTATGTATCCAAAACTACATTTAAATTTTGAATTATTCCAACTTATTGGGCAACAGTGTATTTTGTACCATTAAATGTGCAAGTGTGAAAGTGGCCCGAAAATGTAGAATTTTTGTACGATCTAGTACAGTGTCGAGGTTACTGTGGTATATTCTCTCAAGTAGTATGCGTGGAAATATTCATGTCGAGCCGGCGACCAGTATTCGTCGACCTAGAACATTCACTATTATCTACATATCCCCATGCCACCGATGAACTCTTCCAGCCCTAGTCTCACCAAACTTTCTGAATTATCTCCTCCATCAGAGTGAAGTGTTTCAGCTGTGTATCTTTAGACAATGACCTAAATATACGTCGCAATCGTAGAAGGTATTCTCCCAAAGGTATTTTTACCCACAGGCTGAACCTGTACATAGATTATTACGATAAGCCAAAAAATCTGTTTAATGCACCCATTTCACTAACTTCGATAACTAAAAAGCTCTTTGCCTGGCCATTTTTGCCCCGAGAAATGTCAATAAGTATATGCGTACTCAGGTCTCGGACGTCAGGAAATCGCATCATTACCAGTCTTAGTCGTCCCTTCTACATGCTGTGAATACACCAGTGACTAACGTAACCTTACTCAGCAAATATTTTTCAGTCGGTGCTTCTTTCAGAAATGATAATTTCTTCCACTTTGTTTCAGATATAGTTGTAATTGAATATACTTTCCGTTGATTCCATCAGCTCTTTCCGCAACATTAAAAACTTTGTCCAAAGTGAATAAAGCGAAAATAACTGAGGCACAAGGGTCTTGGCTGCTTTTGCAGTCTTTAACAACACTTCTTCAGATAGATTATCATCTTGTACAATTTTCACTACAACAACCCAAAACAAGTAACTGATGATCTCTTTAAATCAAATCGTGAATAAAATATATGTCAAATTAACAAATCGTAAATATCAAAAGAAATCGAATTAAATAAAAGACTAATAGGACACTAAACATTGACGGCACCACGGTAATGATACCTTAATTACTATTATGTCATATTAGTTCATTATTGTGTTTTTATTTATTAGTTACCAACTAGGTAATAATGCACATTCTGCCCGCGTGGGCATAAAGTAACTTTATGGCCCCTGTAGGCCGTAAAGCCATGTAGGCCGTGTATGTCCGTGTGGGCGTTCGTGCGTCTTCGCTTTCTTATTTTAATGCAAGTTTAGATAGCTTTAAATAAACGCGACAGCTAAATAGTTCCCATCGTACTGGCCTCGTATGTTGATTCTTAGAGAAATAAGAATATGCGAGATGAAAAATCCCCATCTCCGACTTCCTGTGCAACTCCTCGGATGATATAGTGCAGGTTTTCCTTTTCTCTTATTTGGGAATAAATTGAGACATAAATCATATAGCAAGTAACTTTTCTAAAAATAAAGTGACGCCTTGCTATTCTTTAAAATAATACAGTGTTTCATTTGAGAAAGCGTAACCCACGTGTTATGTGTCCCCATGGTAGTGTTAATCATGTTGGTTCGCGGCATAACTGTAATTTCTGTGTCTGTTGGCCACTCTGCTTCTTGGAAGCGTGCCATGGTAATCAAGCTCAAGCCAGCGCAACTATGGAAACAAAACTCATTGAAATTGAAGTAATTAATTATACGCAAACTGAATCTTAATATATCTATTTACATTAATCTTCGAAATACTTCTTTGAGGAATAGAACGCATAGAACGCATTATTTGAGCAACTGTGATCTATGTTATTAGATACAGAAGTATTTTCATGCCATTAGCTGGAGTTGCAAAATGTTATTTTTATATCATTCTCCTAACGACTTTATGTAGGATGTTGTGATACATATTATATATCTAACCTTCAGTCTAGGAATATATCCTATCAACAATATTTGTTACTAAATGACCACATTCTCATTAACTGTATATTTTAGGTTTATTTGAATCATGAAATCAAAATCCGACACTTGCATTATGACATATTTGTGGGAAATCGAGAAAAACTATTTCAGTGTCTTACTCTTGGGAAAATTACTGAAATGATATTAGACAACAGTAAAATTTACGGTAAGGGAATTATATTAAAAATATTTTAGAATGCAGCAGGTCGAATATGAATGAATTTTTAATATAAATACATCTCAATAGGACCGTTATGGGTCCCGATATTCGGTAGTATATTATAATCATGCAATAAATGTTATTGCTATTGCTTTTAATGATAGAACGTAGTGTTCTGCCATCAGATCCAAATTAATTCACTTGAGCACCTAATAAAATTGCATTTTAAAGAACTTTCCGTTCTTCTGGTACGACTGGAAGTTCTCTAGGAATATTCTGCATATTTTTAACTATTTGCGCATATTTTTACTGCAACTGTAACTGTACGTCAAAACTAATTTGGAGCAAGCTGATTTTAGCGTTATTGTGGTCCATAGAGTGTACTTTTTATGTGTCTAAAAGTCCTCAATGATCCGCAGAGTCAAACTACCCTTAAACCACCCCCGAATGTACAATTTATTTTTTGTGATTTTCTGATGTGTTTGATTTTTAGTGATTTTCAAACTTAAAATTATTTGTAAAGATAAATATAGCTAATAATATTAATAAAAATAATAACAAATTACATGCCGCAGATATGATAAAAATACAAAAGAGCCCAAGTAGTGTTATTGCAGTTTTAAAATATTGGTCAGAACTTCGAAATCGAAAATAATTTTATAGAATTTAAATTTTGTTTATTTTCAAAAGTCTATAGAGGGCTTTGCTGTTTCTCGAATTTATACTTTATATATACCGTTAGATAGGGAGTTTTATGCTCTATGTAAAATATATTTTCAGGTTTTGTCGAAAAGTTTAAGGTTTTTGAGAAGATCGCAAGAAAACGTTGAGTGCCATGTCTACTTTTGGTTCCTTAATTTTGTGGAGAAATGAAATAATTGCTCCTTCTCCAGAACCGTAATGAAATCTTATAATTTTTTTTCTCATTAGGAACCGAAGTTAATCTGTATGTTTATTTTGATTAAAGGTTTTCAAAATTTAAATGAATTTCACTTTGTTTAAAGAATTTCGTCTGATGCGAAACGCGAATAAAATAAAATTTTAATTAAAACAGAGATTTATGAAAATATTGCAGAAAAATAATAACAATGCGATCTATAAAGAAAATAAAAGAATATTATAACACAATAACTAATGATGCAGTCATATACTGTTGACCGCTGACTGCCCGAGTAGCTTCTTCGAATGGGCCTAAAACCTTTTGTAAATCATTGAGTATTTGCCACTCTTCGACATTGATGTAGGGCAATGTGGTGCCTAAAAGATCAACAGTAGTTCTAATTGCTTCCTCAAGCTCCGTAAATCGCTGCAGCATATAAAAGGTTGAGTTCCACCTTGTTGGCACATCTTGAAGAAGTTTCAAAGGATTCTTAACTCCAGTATTTTGTTGCGATTTTATTATTGTTGACGTTGATTTTGGACTCCGTTTGAACAAAATAATTGGGGTCTTGAGGTAGTTTGGCTCGGGAGATCACTGGGCTCATTCATTATTTTTACCGGCCTAAATGTTGGGAACGCGTATCCGTCTTAGCGACAATTTTTGACTTAAAAAATGATAATTCATTGAGTGTTTCCCAATTTGCAGACCAGTGGCAGATCGCAAGGTGTTATGGTGTTATCAAAAACGTAATAAAATCAAGATCTGTGCTACAGTTTTGTGGGAAATTGACGAAAATATGAGTACTACCAAAATCTGAATAGATGCACTATGACTATAAAATGAACTTACTTGAATAGCTTACCAGGTAATTATTATTATTTACTGCACCAACTATTATGTTTTTGTGTTTTATAAAAAATATATACAGTCTGTCCCAGTTAATATGGGCCCAAGGCAATTTAACTTGTATTTTTTGTGCGATTTGTATGAGCTTTTTTTGTTAGGTATGTAGTAAAATTTCAAAGGTTACATTCGAAGGGTTTAAATGAACATAACTGTACCGTCTTTCATTGGTCTAACATACACGGTGTTCGAGGAGGGTGTTAAATGGGTAACCTCTCGTGAAAAATTCTGTATACTTACATTGTCTTCGTGTTTCAATATTATATTATCCTTAACGTTTGTTCTATTTAGCCGGACGAATAAAGATTTTGTTGGTGTTTGCTTCCAAACATAAAGATAATCTGTCTCCTCGCATAAACTTTGGCGTATCTAAACTACCAAAATTATACAGTTATGAAAACAAAAAGGCACCTGTTTTGCCGACAGTTACTTGCAGCTGTTCACAATAAAGTTTAACGGCGAACAAACACTTCTAACTATCACTGCAACTATGTACATATTCGGTAATAAAGTTGCCTGCTGTTTATTCAATGTGCTGTGTTCGAATTGCGTAATTTTAACGTTTACTGATGTTGGAGCAAAATGCATATGGCACAAGAAATTGTACATCATATATAAAGTTATACTTTCCTGTACATTTCCAAAGGTCCCGTCTAATTATTACGAATGCTCTCTTAGCTTGGGTTTGTACCAAATTTATACATATACGAGATGGAAGTCAAATTGTATCACGGGTGACGGGTGACCATCGCAATGAACTTTGACAATTATAAATAGTATGTCACTGAAAAAAGTGTAAGCCAAGTAGATCCAAAAAAGTGGTTTGAAATCGGCAATGCCAACGAAAAAATAACCACGAGTGCAACAAGTCTTTCGAAATTCATGATATTTTTATATAAAGGGCTATACAAAGCTCCTATACTATACAGACCTTAATCAAATTGCGATTTAGTTTTCAAAATGTCGCCAATTACTATGATTCATTTTTCGAACAATTCACTGTCGAAGAATGGGGAGATCGGTGTGAACAATACGAAGGATACAAACCTGGTTAAGGAGCATACAATTAGATTTAAGTGATAACACAGAAGCCGAATAGAAGAAGCTAACAGAACAGAGGAACAGTATTTAGTATAAGTAGAAAATTATAAAGTGGCCTCCAAAAGTTCAAAAAAGAATTGTTCAATTATTTCTGTAGGTTTTCATTTTTGGTTTCGAAACAGAAATAAAAAAATCCGTGAAAATATAAATGTTTTCTAACTTTTTACTTTGAATTCTATACATTCTATTTTGCAATTAATTCAAAACTCGGGCATCTAGCCAAAGAAGGTAGTTATTTTGATGGATCTACAATAATTATAGTATATTAGAGTTTATGTATTTGTTATGTTATAAAGTTTATATTGGCATGTTTATAAATGTTTGTAAATATTAAATTAGGTACTTACATTATTGCATATAATTTTAAGTGAAATGATTATATCCACTTAATATAATTGAGGTTTATACTATCAGTGATAGATAGGTAGGTACTCCTGTTTTAGCATGTTCTGTTATATTTTGTTTCACGGTATTAACAATTCTTAACCAATGAAATATTATTTTAATTTTTTAATTTGATAATATCCTTCTACTATAATATCATAACATCTTATATTTATCTTAAATTAAAACGATTTTTAACTATTTATTATCAATTATAATGCTTTAATACTTACATCTACTGATATTTGTTTCGACATTTCACTGATTATATCCATTATAATGCAATTTTATGGATGCCATGCTGAAGCATTTAAAATGATAAATGCTTCATTCAACATAGCAATCATAGAATTGCGTTATAAACGAAATAATAATGAAAATATTAATAATAATAATAAATATAATATTAAAAATGTTAATCTTCGAGATTATAAATGATACCCAATCAGAGAAAAGTTCATATTATATTAAATATTTTATTAAAGCAAATAAATCAAAATGTTTTTAGTTACCTATTCACCTATTGTTCCAGTAAGCCACGTATATTTTGCTCTGTCTTTTTTGTAGTTTAATTGACTTACTATATACATACGATATGTTTTATCTTTTATTTAATATCTATACTAATCTCTAGAGTAATCTACTTTTACAATGAATGCTACTTACTACTTTTCAAATGATTTACAATATGTTGTTTGAGCTTCAAATCAGGGCTCCTTTTATCTTACCTTTATATATATATATATATATATATATATATATATATATATATATATATATATATATATATATATATATATATATATATATATATATATATATATATATATATATATATATATATATATATATATATGCATATATATATATATATATATATATATATATATATATATATATATATATATATATATATATATATATATATATATATATTAAAAATGTTAATCTTCGAGATTATAACTGATACCTTAAATTTATGATTTCTTATTCGTCTATTTGCTTATTTCTATGTAATGAAATGCTACAAACCCAAGATTACTTTTCACAAAATAAATATGAATAGCAAAGAATTTCAAAGCTAATAAATATATCCAGGGTGAAAATTGGATTTTTTTCGAGAATTTTGGAAAAAACAATTAATACATACAACCAACAAATGATTTTAGTTTTGACTAAGCAAGCAATTTCTGTATCACTCCCTCTTTGAATGCTTCAGAACTCTATTGTATATATAATTCAATATTTTCCCGCATATAGTTGGAAAAAGTAGTTGTTTTTCAATAGGTTCAACAAGATTTTATGCATTTTAAAGTTTAACATCTTCTGGATAACTGTATGCCTAATGCTTTTATATATAATATGTTCAAATAGAACAAATATAAATAGTAGACTAGGTTTGTGTATTCTAAGAATGAGTTCCGTCAAAAACTAATGTCATAAAACGTCACTGCAAGTGTTGGTGTATTGGTAATTTAAATTCAAGTATGAATGATCAATGAAATAAATCGTATACTGCTCTGAAGATCCTCAAGAAAGGTGAAAGAACTTGTACAACTTCTAAGTGGTTCGTTTTCGTATGTATAGTGATTCATTTCCGTATGTGTGTCCAGACATAGCACTGGTAAGTGTGTTTTCTTTCTTATTCGTCTATTTGCTTATTTCTATGTAATGAAATGCTACAAACCCAAGATTACTTTTCACAAAATAAATATGAATAGCAAAGAATTTCAAAGCTAATATATATATATATATATATATATATATATATATATATATATATATATATATATATATATATATATATATATATATATATACAGGTCGTCAAAATTATCTCCAGCATTTAAATCTTTAATAAAACCACCATTAGAAATGCTATTTAGCATTTTATTTTAATAAATACAAATGTATATTGTGCTATTTGTTTTCATTAAGTATTGTAAATTACAGCGTCCAAGTAGCAACCATTTTTTTCGATACACATTCAAACGTTACGAGATTTCCATTACTCTAGCAGTCATTTGAGATAATATTCCTACAATTTATTGGCATATTGCTGCTTTCAATTCGTCAATGGTTCGGGGATGGTGTACAAAAACCTGCGCTTTCAGGTAGACCCAGAGGAAGAAATGGCATGGGGCAAGATCGGGTGAACGCGCAGGCAGCCAACGACTCCGCGGAACGAGGTTAGGTGTCCTGGAAATATTACCTTTAAAATGTCCATTGATCTTCTTCCTGTTGGAACCACAAATCTGGACGTTCAAGTTCTCTAGGTTTTTGTGCCAAAAAATGCGTAGCCTGTCGATATATCGATCGGCACTTATGGTAACCGTTACACCTCCCTCTTCAAAAAAAATAGGCGTTGTCTGTAAAGTGGCCTTTCATGAAGCCGCTGCGGATTTTCTGCTGCCCAATAGCGAAAATTATATATACAATTTTGCCTATTTTTTATTACCACAACAAAAATAAATGCTGTAAACTACTCCTGCTCTAAACATAACAAATCAAAAGCAAAGAAGCAAACAGATTTATCTATAACGTGCTTTTATCGTATACGTTGGGGTACTGAGCACTATATCTATGTGGTTACAAATATTTACTACCATTATTAGCAGCTTAATGTAATCATGTATACTGATGCCCGATGTGTACTACTCGAGAGCCACTCTCACATTAAAACTAGCAATTATTAATGGTAGCACAAAGTCCTAATTACAACGCGAATAAAGAAAGTGATTGACACGAACAGATCATGCATTATGTATTACTAAAGTGCCCACTGAGGATATAATTATATTTTATGACCAGGGCGGAAATTAATGGTCACGTAAAATACTAATCTATCAAGTAGTTGATATCGTGATTGGATTTGGAGACCAGAACAGGCGTTATATTGTAATTTGTACGCACTAGCCACCAGCCAATGTAACCAAGGCCTATTTACTGTTCCGCTGGCTTACATACTTCAGTGGCCATGAAACTGCCATGGCGACGGCTGCCGCAAACATCTATGTTGGGGATGGGGAGAGAGTGATAGATTTTTTGAAACTGTTCAATATCCTGGAATGCTCCACTGAATCAATTTTTCGGCTAGGTATATTTATACCTCTGATTCTTAATTGATTTCAATAATGTCGTCACTATTCGATGTTATTATCCGCAACAATTTCTCCTTTATTGTTTTTGTAACCTGTGGTAGTTTTCTATTGCTCATATTCTCTACAGCAGAATAATCTACGTTATTTTGCTTCTTTGCATCAATCATTATATTCCTTAATGGTAACAATAATATTAATAATTGAAAAACAAAATTTTAGCTTCTGGTGAAAGAGAGAAAGTCGAGCTTTATCGGCATAGAGCCGTACAACTATAGTGTTTTCGTTTGATATACAAACTAGAGCAAAAAATTGTGTGGCATTTTACAAAGAAAACCCGTACCAATTACTACAGAAGCGGTAAATCACATCGCTATGCAATACAAAAGGATATTTAGTGTAAAATTGTACACCGCCACAATTTCTTGTAAATAGAAATAGGGCCTCCAGACCGCGGCTTACCATGTCGGTCGCTATCCCTCTTCAACTCATATAAATCCCATTTCCCTTCTCGCTCACTTAGAAGACACCTGGACCTGTGTCGTCATGCGCAACCAAGGTGAAATGACTTCACAAGATGTCTTATTATGTCATATTCCTATATGTGCAAAACTTTAAGCCAAAAAATTATTTAGTTTTCAATGTGTTTAAAATATATTGAAAAAAAATTGCATGCTGCGTATACAACTTAGTGCTCAATTTAGCCAATAACAATTTAAAATAAAAGAAAGAAATTAAATTGATATTGCCCAGCAAGGACCACGGGGATCGCCCCTTGTCAGGATATAACGTGGTTAGGTTACTTATTATTAGTATATGTAAGACTGTTTATAACAAATTAACTCACCAACTTGCGGGATATGTTATTATTTGCACATATAGTTACACTCACATTGGTATTTTTCACTGTCACTTATTAGTAGCACTCTTCACAAAAACTCACATCAGAAATTCTCATTAAATGTGAGTAAATGAATGCTCTTCCCATTAAATGTGAGCTTTTTTCTTTGCTTTTTTACTCCTTGATGTGCCTTGATGTGCATTGATGTGCTTACTCCTTCTTCCATTGCACTACTCTGTATAAAACCACTATAACCTATAAACACTATACACTATATTCTATAAATACTATAATAACACTATAAAATATTAACTATAACCAATGATTTTACAAACCTAGACACAATTATTATAAAACACTCGAGCACGCCTTTTACACTTCACGTACACGTTCGATGTCGCGTTGTAAACACCTACCTACCTAATATGGTCAAGGACACAATAACTCATCGAACACCTACAACTACCACTGAGACAATAACAAAAAATATCCGTTAATACAAGGCACTAAATTATACCAATATGCGTGCGCCACCACCCTATAGATGTCTTTCAGACGATACCAACAGATTCGGAATTCGGAAAAAATTCGCTCGGAAAAAATAAAAAAACAAATACACTTGCAGTTCGCATCCATTTGCAATTTGTTTTTGATATATTATAAATTAAATTTAGTTAACATTGTTTTTTATTTTATTTTCTATATTAGGATAATTGCGCGTGCCATTGAGTACCGCATTCCATTAGGTTGCATATCAAACGAAAGCACTATAAGCAACTGCAAACAACACTGTTTCGGGCTAGGTGCAATCACCTTCCATCACAAATATATAGGTATATCAACAAAATAATTTTATTTCCACCCAAGTAATCTGCAGTTTTATACAGTATACTCAAATGTACCAAATATAAATAGTGAACCAGATAGTGGTTTTCTCAGTGCTGGTTTAAATGTCTTGCTTGTCAACTTCAAAGAGATGAATCTGACCCAACTGATGATATTTCCCCACTAATTTTGATTTTTAGTTCACATATTTCAGAGAGCTTTTAACTCTTTTAACTTCTCGTGAAATGTGAAACATGTTTCCTCTAAAAACACATTGAAAAACTTGTTTGTCCCTTTGTTTGATGCCATTTTAAGTTTTTTTTACCTGGCTTTATAGGGACTATAAAAGCTTTGGCTTCTTCAGGTGGCTTCATTTTTACTTTATAACCTCTTTGTCTTTAATAACTATTTATATAACCAGTTGGGAAAAATAGTGTTTTTCAACGTATTTCACACAAGATATTTTCTAATTTTCACCAATTCTATATTTCATGAGGAGAAAACTGAATTTTATACGTTGAAAAACAAACCAGTAGATTGTAACGGTGTTACAGCTTGTCACTTTCATAGCTTGTCAACTCTCTAAATAACCTACTAGAAAATAAACTTTACAAAACCAGTTGCGTAGAATTTCACTTTTCATAACTGGTTGTGAAAAGTCAGACGTTTCCAGACGTCAAAGGGTTTTGAAAAGCGTTACTTTACATGTCAAAATTAGAAAAACATTATTACTATGTAGTATTACTTCTTATCTGAAGTATCTCCTCCAGTTAACAAACACATGTAACTTCATTGCGAAAGGCGAAAAATTTTAGGTTGCTATAAATAATATCAATGTGTAGGCTGCTAGAAATATCAGAATGCAAATGGAGCCTGCATAGTTAATTATCAAGAGACCGTTAAATCACCCCAAGCTACCTGAAGTAAATAGAATGTAAATTAAAAGAAGCAGGTGCAAAATTTGTTACATATATTTAACCCAGATAGTGGAATGGTATTCTGGCTATGCTTTCGTACAACCGCATTGAGTCACTAGCTCTATCCGATGCTAATGTTATAGATGTACTTACTAACTCATGCCAAAGAAATATTGTTTCGTAGATGATTTTATGACGGTTTATGGACTTACATTTCTAAATGTCCATTCCTTTCGCAGTTCCTCGTTTTCTACAGTGTCTGTATTTGGTATATCAACTCATTTCTTCCGTATTTAAATACTTCCGCTATCAAATTATCATTTCTAGGACTTATTATTTTTCACCTATGAAATTATTTCTTATCGTATAGAATACTGATATAATACTTGGTAGAATACTTGTATAGAATACTGGTCTTGGTGATAACTTTTTCTCAACTAACACCATTTTGGTTTTATTCCTTTGTTCTTCATATTTATTCTATGCTTCATATGTTCCTTCTCATATTATACCACCATAAAAAAAATTTCAGTATGTTATAAACGAATTCTTATTAAAACGTCATTCTTGAATATTCTGTATACTTATCATTCTGAAAAAAAATATGAGCCACCCTTTTCTACCTCCAGAGCAGTTGAAGTAACTCATGCTTCCTGTAAAGGCTTCCTGATTCGGTTGCGTAGAAACGAAAATGTAACAACCTTAAGTTAACACTTTTTCTCATGTGACTCTCATTTATTTTGAGGAATCTATGTCGCGGGTGTAGCGTCTCCGTATTGGACCACCCTATATTATGTAGAAATAAAATTATTGGTGGAAAAGTTTTAGTGCAAACTGATTTGGGCTGCTTATAGCAAACGAGAAATTTCTTGTTTATATTTCGGCTGCCTGATGTGAACTTTTTCCATTAGTTTATGTAAGAGCTCTTAAATAACTGTTACTGTAAAGTTTGGAGGGCCTGGCGTTCATATTTCAAAGTTTTTACAGGAAAATCGATGGCAAAAATCCGCTGCATCTCGCATTCAGCCATTTGCGAAACGAGCGAATGGCAAACAGATGGAAATATATTAGGAAAACTTCTTTCTGCTTTAAAACTTTGCTTACTTTTAATTTTACATTAGAATAATTATCTTTGAAACGCTTTTCATTAGAAGAATCGCGGCAATTAAGATTTCACGCAAACCTTCTCGCCAGATTTGAAAGGTTTTTAATGAATTTTAAAATTTTTAAAATCGGAAGACTAGAAGTAATATTAATTTTTAAATAACTTTTACTGTTTTAATTACTGATAATTTGTTTGAAACTGGAATTCTCTGAAATTAACCATTCAGACGGAATATTCAGCTTCCATTCTTGATCCACACCGTCGCGCGTAATAGGAAGTTACAAAAATGATTTAAAGTTAATTACAATAAGTATAAAAGTATTAAAATATTCGCAAAATTTTATTTGGGTCTTAAGCAATTTTTGGGGCAAATACATAATTTCTACAGAAGTAATGAAATTAGAAACCTGTACCAAGTACACTCCTTGGTACATGTTGTGTAATACATGGGGTAGTTCCATCTAAGATTTTAAAATTGGGGTTGCGTGGAGTAGTTCCATTTAAGATTTTAAAATTGGGGTTGCTAGTGGTTAGGGGGATGGACATATCAGGACCCCTTGACTGTCAGAAATGTTCCCCCTAAAATAGAAAGTCGAGTGTCCTGACGAATTCTCAAATAATTGGCATTTTTTCAATTACAGGGGGTTGTAAATTTTATTGTACAATTTGCATCATTTTGTAAAATCTCAACTGATTTTCAGCTGAGCTGATTTTGAGCTGACCATGAAAAGGGCTTTCAAATGATGTGTAACACGTGGGTAGTTCCATGTAAGATTTTAAAATTGGGGTTGCTAGGAGTTAGGGGGGATGAACATATCAGGACCCATTATCTGTCAAAAATATGTTCAAAAATGGTTTGAAAATATTGTACAATCGGAGTAGGTCGAAAATTGTCTGCTTTATCGTATTCACCTTTTTGTGAATAAATTTTTTGTACTTTTAAGACTGTCAGGCCCTTCTTCTATAATCTTATTCAATAGCAAAACCAAATGAATAACAAGTAACTCCAAGGACGCTTTTATAATTATATCGCTCGGTGTAATTCTAGCTGTCCATCGCAAACTTCGTACTATGACAGCGCTGGTGTAGTCGTATCAAAGAAGTTTCTTCTTAACCAATTTATCATTGCTTCATCTTGAATTAAATTGCTTCTCCTTGCAGATCCTCTCCCATGTTGGTATGCAAAATCCTCTCCTTTTCAATTTAAATATGCAACTTTTGCTAACTTGATTTAAGATGGCAATAGCACTAAAGACTACCCAGCATTAAAATAATTTACGATGCATGTCTTTTCCGCATCTGTTAGCTTCACCATGGTTTAAAATTATGAAATGGAAGTAAATTTAACAGGAAGTCAATTTTGACATATCAAATTAATAAACTCATGGTCATGCCCCCATGAAGTAAAAATCAACGTGTCCTAGGGAATTCTCAAATATTTTGCGGTTTTTCAATCACAGGGGAAGTTTTAAAATGAACAAAGTGTATATATGTACTCATTTAGTAGGGATGATAAGAAATAATAGGTGAATCAGACGGAAGCAGAGAAATGTTAGCCCCAATTTTATTTTGTATAATTGTCATAGGAAACTCAAACTTAAACTATAACTAAAGCACGTTTTGTTTCATTTGAACTATCTAAATCGATTAAGGGTAAAAAGTAAGGGTAAAATTTGCTTTCATCTTAATAATAAATAAATTCTGAATCGAATAGCAAGGTTAAACCTCATTAACATTAAAACGAGCATGGCTGTAGGTACTTATCGTTAAATAAATATTTCTCATTCAGCATGATGGCTAGAATTCTCCTTGCTTTCAAAAAAGGCATCATTTGAAACGCATTAGAACAACCACGATCATTACGGCATTTGGACATAAAAATAGATTTAAAATAGTACTTCACTGTGGTTGATGGGTCTTTTTATGGAGTCATCGACCTAGAAATGCACACACAAGCACGACGATTCCTGGGATTGAATAAAAATAACTTTAATATCTACGATTAGTTCATTAAGATTCGGTTTTATAATAATTTTAATAGTAATTTGTTCTAGATTTCAGTTATTAAGATTGAAAATTCATATTGTTTCTTTTTTCAATAGCATATAATTATTTATGTACTGCGTTCTTATTTATTGTGGTGGCTATTTGTGAGCCATTGAAAAAAATGCCATAATTTTAAAAAGTAGCAGTAGGGGAGACGCGGGTAACTGTGCGCACCTAAGCAACATTTGTCGTAGATCAGAAACTATGAATGTAACAAAGTCCAGCTTTTGTCTGTTTACTGATATGTTATCTTAGATACAGTTGCAAAAAATTTAAGGTATATAAAATGTAAGTTTAAAAAAATTAAGTAAAATTTTTGCTTTGCGCACCATTTCCCTCCATGGAGGATAATGGTACGCAGCAAGTCGGGCAATAATGCGCAAATACCTGTCACATTTCTGCCACGCGCCCATGAGATTTTGGATCCAAATTGCTTCACACCTTTGGGTCCTAACCTCTTTACAGGCTTTTGAACTGTTGACATCCCTGCCTCATAAAGATTGAAAATTCTACTGGCAGTAAATTTGTATTTTTCAAACAGAGATTCTAAATTGGCAAAAACTGTTTTGACGGATTTTTCAGTAAAGGCTACAATTCTATTAACACTTGTGCCTTCAGGTTTCCTTAGACCAATATCAGGGTGTCTTTTTAGGAATAGTTGTAGCCAATCCTTTCCCGCTTCACCACGAACTTTATTAAAGTTATGTCTTATTTCGTTGGAATCGGTATATTGGAAAGCCAATTTTCGTAGCTCTCTTGCCGTTAACCCGTGAAATAATTTTGCCAACTTAATAGCATGTGTAGTGATTTCCACTTCTGTGTTCGGTAAAAAAACGGTAGGTCTGCCTAATTTGGGTCCAGATAATTTTTGTTTTTTTCTGCGAGCTCGCAAAGATGACTCTGGAATGTGAAATACTCTTGCAACTTTCCTGATTTTTCTGCCTAGGTCAATTTGTTTCATAGCTTTATGTAAGCTTTCCTCGATCCAAGCAGCAATGCCAGTTTTGCGTTCATATTTATTTGGCATCTATAATAAAAACATTCACTCAATTCTCTAAGTCAAGTGAGACAAATAAGCATTTAATTTAATGCAGGGGAATTATGCGCAGTCTGCGCTTCAGTAACCCATTCGACGCCATTGTTTTCTAAGAAGCCTAAATACAACATAAGTTGAATAAAAGCTAGAAACTTATATGTCAATCGATTCGTACTGAATTTACTGTAATAGTATAAAAGAAACCCCTACAAAAACCAGATATAAATAGCGAACATACCTTTATTTTCTTGGATGTGTATCTTGTAAGAAAAACGTGGAAGAAAAACTATCGCGGCTCTTGCTAACACAACGATCGCAATATTACTGCAGTTATGACGGCTTGCATGGAGTTGTTTGTGGTCACGAATATACACACTTATAAACGATGTAGTACTTTTTATTTCTGCTACATTCGTATGCGCACGATTACACGCTGTGTATCCTTACCCGCCTCTCCCCTACACTGATACTTTTTGGGGGAAAACGTCAAGTATGTTAGTCAACAAATAAATTGAAATTACGTGCTTCACGACAGCATTGTTTGTCTCCAGTCGTCCGGTAAACGGAAGCTTAGTGTCTTGGGTCGATTTGAGTGCTAAAAATTTAGTGCATTTTGTGAAATAGAGACAAGGTTTTTGAAAAAGATTACATACAGCACAAATTAGGCTATTGATTATGTTCGAAAAAACAGGGCAATAAGGAACTCAGTCATTCACGGGTTTTCATTGCAGGAATCGGTCAATGGGTCATTAAAAAAGAAAAAAACACGGAGTGCTTTTAGATTAGAGGGTGGAAATTGTAGATAGGGGTGAATATCTACCCTTTCCAGTTTCTTCAATTTATCTAATATAGCAAAGAATATAATATAATATAAAATATAGCAAAGAAAGCAAAATTTCTTTATACTTTTTATGAAACTTTTTGTAGAGATTTGAATTTCCCATATAAATGGATTGTTTAAAAAAATTTTAAACGTTTTGCCGAGGATGTTAAAACAAAAAGAATTTTTAATTTTTTGCCATTTTTGCCTGTAACTTTTTTTGTGTCAGAGATAAGTATAGGCATTGCTTTATAGAAAAAAAAGCAGACAAAATTTCCTTTAAAGTTCTAGGTCGAAAAATTTTATGGGTAAGTGATTTTCTTGCCACTGCTGGATTTAGAAATACGTTCCTCATGTATTCAGGCAATATTCAAGTATACGAGTATTTAATTACATTTTCGTTTAAGGAAACGCCATGGTTACATACATTTTTTTGTTTGAATAGTTATGTATTACCAACCAATAAACATAAGATACATTTTTTATTGAGAGAAATATTAATTTTTTCAACAAAATAAGGATGAAAACTATCTGTATAAAAGAGAAAAAAATCGAAAAAAAAGATATGTTCGAGTAGCCGTATTTCGGTCAATTTATGCACAAAATTTTTCGAGCAAGCCTATAGACTAAAGATCCTTTAAAATTGATCTTTAGTCAATTTTTTTATATAAATCTATGCCTATACCTATCTCCGACCAATAAAAAGTGATAGGCAAAAAAGCAACAAAATTAAATAATCCAAATTTTAGCTTTTCTCTTCGTTTCAACATTTTCTTCATAAACAAATATTTGAAATTTTTTTAGATAAGCCATTTCGATGAAAAATTTAATTCTATGCAACAAAAGTTATCTATGTAACAAAATTTTGCTTTATTTCCGAGATATATTGAAAAAACTAAAAAGGATGCATTTTCACCCGTATCTCCAATTTCCACCCTCTAATTTATTACTACTTACTTATTAGTACTCTTCCGTTTTTCTTCTTAAATGACCCATTGACCGATTCTTGCAATAAAAACCCGTGAAAGTCTCATAGTTCTTTTCTATATGACATAATCAATCATATCGTCACTCCAATAATCATATTTGTTTTATAACAAATTGTATGATAATTATTGTATAATACTTAACCTCAAATGTAAATATTTCTTTTATGTATGTAAAGGCACAGATTAGATTAAATTTGGCGGCAATTTTTAAATATTATATGTGAAATTTCAAATAGGTTACCATCAAATATGCTACCATATCAAAGGTAACATACACTAAACTTTTTATCACAAGTTTAAGAATTTATTTATTGAAGTTTTAGTTTTCTTTTTTTATTATTTTACTGTAATATCAACGTTGTAATATCAAGTTACATATCTGTGCGTTCTTTTTTTTAAATAAATTATATCACTATTGCTAATTGCTTTTATTTTGGCGTGTGACCTATACTATTTTTTTCAACTCCGCTCCTGCAAAAAAAGTTTGCCCATGTCCAATCTACAACAAGCACGATATATCATATTATTATGCTTCGCCAGAATCGGCCATGTTTCTCGTGTAATGCTCACACTTTCTTCAGATTTTTGACACTTTTGACAATACAGACCAAAATCAAAGGTGACTCTTGTAGAACTGATGTGATAAATTGCGGAGGTAAATGGGTTCAATCATGGCAGGTCTGGCTTTAAAATATTTATGGGTACTATGGAAACGACGAACCACGAAGTCTATATATTGAATTAGACCCCGAAAATTAATCAAAACTTCGGTAATAACCCCGATCATAAAAACGCCATATGGCACATAAAGCAAATTGAAATACGATATGACTAACCAGAGAGAACTTTATATATTAATATAGTAAACTTGTTTACAGATTTCCAATTGAAAAGTTCTTATGTGGGGATTATGATATGGTGGCAATCTCATATCCTGCGGCGGGCTCTATCTGGAAGTGGATTTCGCGAGAAAACTTTATTAAAGTAACGCATAAATTTAATCAGAAATCCCTCCCCTAAGTTGGTCAAACCTACTGAATATTTAACTTGTGCCAGAGTTTTTATTCCGTTACTTTCGTGAACTGGCCAGATCATAGCCTCTACCAGACCCTCGCACTTTTCAGGATATATAATGAACTTATATACAGATGGACAATATAATACAAAAAATTAATTTGTTCTCCAACCGTCACAAAACCAACACCGTTTTGTGGCGATCAGGAATCTGTAAAGCTGACATTTTCGTCTGGAATACTGGAAGACTGGAATACTGGAAGAAAATGATATCTTGAATGCAACAAATGTGTAGTCACTTTTATTCCTAGGAGCTAAAATTGACACTTTTAATCTTTATAGTCCAAGGGCTGGCGTCCAAGATGTGCAAGAGTTTTCTTAAAGCTATTTTTTTCAGATTAGGTTACTTTTTAGCCACGTGCCGTCAGCGCTACTTCATTCCTGTCAAAAAAATGACGTGAATCAAAGTGATTTCTCAAGGCATATTCTCCAAAACCTTAATTAAAACTGTAAAGTTAATAAAGAAGACAGTCAGACTCATTTATGATAGTACCATGTCAGTCAGCAGTCGATATATGTACAATGATTTTAACTGCTTCTTAATAATTGAAATTGTTTAGAATGAAAAATTGTAAAAAAATCTATATAATATGTTAATGTTTTCAAGTAACGTTTAAAGCAGGTTGTACTATGAAGTTATAATTTTTTATTCTCTATTATAGATATCAGTTATTTTATACACAAAAAAAAATATTTTAATTATTTTATAACAGAAAAAAAGGAATCATTCACTCATTGAACGGAAACATCTATCTTCATCGTCCGAATCACTGCCGTGCCTTCGCCACTATTTTCATCAGAAGAAAAAGCAATTGCGCCATATTATTCGGTATCATCAGTGGTGGTTGATTCCGATTCTGTGTACAAATCAAAACTTCAGCGTTAAGCAAGACTTTAATTCTTTCCAAAGAGAAAAAAGTGACCTTACAATGTACTCAAATCATAGAAAACGTTGTAGGATGTATGCAAATATTTGAGCCAAATTCACGATGACGACAATTTCATTCGAATTTCCGTTGTGGAGATCTGTTTATCAATTATAAGGCTTGAAGCATACTTGTGATGTAAATGAGGCTCGCTTTATATATTATTGCTTATATATATTTTCAATAAGACTTACACATTCAAAGACACCTTCGAGGCTTTCAAAATTGCCACGAAACATCCTCTGTAACCTTGCAGGTCGGCTTATAGTCATAATCATAATAAACAAACATCATCTGCTCATAGTCAGCACATATTAATATTCCGATATTGCTGTTACGATTGATCGATGGTCAATATGATTTCAGTTGGTACGATGGCGATCAGCTACCTAATTTAATTTCTCATGTTTTGATTCAACTGGATGATACATCTGCAGGTAATTTTGCCAGTCGACTCGAAAATGTGATTCAAAACCTTACTTATTAATGTAATGTATTGCGTAACGCTGAATCTTTGATTTGTACCAACTTTGTTTAAGTTTGATACTTTTTTGGAATTTATGAATTGACCACCAATATTAAGAGACATTTTTATAAAACAACATTTCCTTGAATCTCATTTCTTTTGAAGATGATTTGAAAACAAATTGAAATATTTTTTGTGTCACCAACTATGTCCATTCTAATATTACTGTTTTTTAATTGCAGGGGTGTCTCCGAAAAATATATTCAATGGCTTCAAGTTTGTGGAAAACAATATCTCAGTCATCGGAAACTCGCTATTAGAATATGCTAAACTCATTAATTGTAAACCTACTCTTGCTAATTGAGTTGTTGAAATGCCAATTCGTACATCCAGTTTGTTTTCTTTAGTCATAAAATGGTGCCATTTACTGATATGCTGGCAAGCTACCAGCAGGATTACACAATATACAATTGTGGATTTTTAAACCTATCGCCTGGCAGTCAATTAAGAAAACAAATGAATGCGGCATTTGGTATAATCCTGCCTCGAAATTATATCCTTAAATTACAAAAGTAGAGATTATTTACGATTGTATTTATAATCTGCGTCTCAAATACGTTTAAAAAATTACGTACAATAATGCCGAAGATTGATAAATGATACCGACTTAAATATGTTTCTTGTAAATCTAGGTTAAGGTGTTATAAAATGGTCACCGAGGAGTTATTCGTGTTAGAAAATTCCTTCTTTTATTATTTTTGAAAGCTGCTTCGCCAACAAAGTCGTGTTGTTTTAATAACTTGGTTTTGAAGACGAGGATAATTTATATTTTCTTTGGATATGTCACAAGTTGTAGTGGTTTTTCAAATCCACAAAGAGGTATGTTTTCTGTTTTTCTGTCAAGCTTTCGGCAATGTTTATTACTTTTCTGAAAATATCTACAAACCTGTAGTAAATTTGTTAACCTGTATTTATTTTCAGGCATATATCTTCATATAGTATTTTCATTTCAGGTCACTGTCAATATGGATACTAAAAAATGTATTTGTTTCACTTGCAGTAATGTTTTTTCACGCAGTTTTTTCACGCAGTTCATTTTATTTGTATTTTTTTGTATCAACTGTTTTTGTCAATTTATATGTATCAATTTATCTATTTTTGTATTGATTGTTTTTATTTGTTAACTATTAATTTGTTGAGTCACTCCAATTTGCAAATTGTTCAGACATTGTAGTGAGCTTACCCTAAGTTCCTCAGGACTGTCTGTTTCTTCTGCTAAACGTCATCTGCGAATAACAACGCATTCTGCACTAATATGAAGTGGTAAGTCATTAATGAACAAAAGGAAGATAAGTAGACCCAATACAGAGCCCTTGGGAACTCCAAGGTTAACATCATACGTCTCCAGCTGATTTCGTTTAAATTAATAATAACTTTAAGTGTTAATAAAATAATATTAATTTTTAAATCACCGTTTTTTCCTTGAAGTACTCTAGACCAATCTAATCTAATTTGATAAAGCACGAGCATTCACTACTGTTTGAATTATGAAAACCGTTGTATTCTCTAGCCCCAGCATGACCCATTTTCAGTAGTCTTTCGGAATAAACAGGAGCACATTGTGGTATGTTTATACGAGAGTCACGGCCGACTTCCAGAAGCGAAACTATTTTAAACATGTTTATTTTGTTTCGCCCAATTCTATTTCATCTGCTTTTGGTCGACGTTAAACAATTGGAAGCTTTTAAATTCGTTGTGTCAGTTTCTCTATCGGCAGTTTATAAATTCGGACTCATCAATCTTTCTTAGAAGAATAACAGATGACTGCATTCGTCAGGCGTTAATGCATTGAAACATTTTAACATATTTTACAGAAGCCCGTGTTCCACAGTTACTCGAGATGGAGGATTAGGTTTATTCTAAAGATTTTGCGGGCGAAAATGGTACAGAATTATGCAATAATGTGAAGCATATTGAGTTTTATTGGGATAAATTAACTCCTATATATAAGAAAGTCTATTTGAAAATCATATTTTTGTCACTTTGATAGCGATAAAAAATGTGCATCGTTTTTCATCACAAATAAAAGTGCCTATTCCTCAAAAGTAGAGTACATCTAGTAGTCGCTTCGTCACTTTATACGTTTTAAACGTTTTCTCCTGATCCATCCATAATAAACGAAATTATCATATACTATAATTATTAGATTTCAGTGTAAAAATTCACAAAACTATTCAGCGTAACGTGCTCTTTGATGATTAACTATTCTGCAGAAGAGAACCAACACACTTGGATCTGTTGACAGCTACCTATTTTAAATATTTATCAGAAAGGAACCAACCCACTTGGATCTATTTTGCAGGTTCGCATCCATAATATTATTGAATGTGGCTTGATTCAGTGGCTAATAGATGTCTTTAAATTTGTAGTGTGTGTTGGTTCTATTCTGCAGAAAGGCGTCCAATTGTTGTTGTTGTTCATTCACATATTCTGTTGTTAATTTATCTTACCAAAAAAACTCGAACTTTTCTTTGATGGATAAATTTCTTTTTAACTAAAAATTTTGTCAATCGGTAATTTTGTTCGAAAAACTGACATTTGACAAATTAATATTTTTTGTCACATTTCCATACAAAATCACCGAATGATCACTGATTGTCAAAATTATTTCGTTACAAAGAGGCATTTATCCGATGAAAAAGCTGTTGTGGTTTTACTGCTGATAAAACTTTTTGTCAGTGGTTTCATAATTTAAATTAGGGTTAGTGTGAATTGAATTGTGTAATTTGGTACGTGTTCAGGAGAGTGTCTAGTCACAACACAAAGGGCCAAATGAAAATTAAAATAACTTGGTGATTTTATTTTAAAATTTCTGTAGTTAGGCCACAACTTGTTCCAGAAGACATATTTTTTCATCCCCTTGTATAATTATGATCTATACAATATTTATTGTTTATAGGTACCTAATAGATTTTCACAACAATGAGAGGTATCCAAAGAAATGAGAAAATTTCTACCTTTACCTGCCATGCGTTCCTTTTACTCCCATCTTCAAGGGTCTAAACGTTCCTAGTGCTTTTGGTGAAGAAA
Source organism: Tetropium fuscum (assembly GCA_964058915.1). Lineage (NCBI taxonomy): Eukaryota > Metazoa > Arthropoda > Insecta > Coleoptera > Cerambycidae > Tetropium > Tetropium fuscum. The sequence continues at coordinate 238,870 of CAXKVY010000040.1, forward strand.
ATCCTATATTCTTATTATTACAAAATGGAATAAACACAACTCGGCCACGACAATAAAAAAGAAAATACCTCCGGCACACCGGAAATCCCTACTGGAATATATGCCTTTTATTTTAAGAAAAATGTCCACTCATACTTTTTGCGCGAGTATATTATACCTCCCCCATACCTATGTTAGATCCCTCCTCTTGAATTATTCATCCCGTTTCGCCCGTAACCTGACCGTAACTTTAACGGGGCACTTTCGTTCTAAAAATATTCAGCCACATACCGAATAGACAAGTAACTTTATTTGGCCGACATTTTACGCCAACCGCCTGGATCTGCGATGTGCGGGTTTTCCATAGCCAGATAACTCTAGAGATCGCCAGCAGCTGGCTTGAACGATCACTAGATGGAATGATGTGCTGTTTCCATCTCAAGCAAAACGTCTTTGTGAGGCGGTTTGTCTGTTGTCGAATATGGAAAGCATGGCTTTGACACATGATGTAGGAAGAATAATACAATGTAGGTTAAGTGCTTTCTATTAATTTTAAATTATAGCCGTTATACACCGATATAGTCTGTTTGGAAATGAAGGAATGTAATAAAAGCTCATTTAAAATGCAAATCCACCGTAATAGGCCAAGCCATAGGGCTTTTTTAAGGCATTAAAAAATAATAGGTAACGAACTTTTCAAGGTTTTAAAGTATAATACATAGATGAAAACTCTTTTGATAATACATAGATGAAATTCTTTTATTTTGGAAACTTCAGAACTGATTTTCATTATCTGAAATTTGTTACTTTGAAATTCAAATTGCTGCCCCTCAATATCTAAATTTTCATACTATGAGAGTTATAACTAAAAATGTAGAATAATATAGGCCCCAGCGCGGATCCATGGGGAACACCATACAGGACTTAAATACACCCTGTATCTCGGGTTTTATCAATATTTTCCTCTTGTCAACACTTTACTTAAGGTCATACTTGGCAAATGGTTATATTGTGACGTCAGGATTTTACTGTTGATCTGTCTGCAATTCGTTATGAAACACCATGTTTAAGTCGTAGTGTGGCATGTCCATTGTCTTGCTGGCAGCTATTCAACTACGGCTCGATCGCTAATTATCTGCAACTGTCTTCGTAGGATGGAAAGAGAGATAATATTTATGTGGTTAAATTAATAATAATACTAAAGTTATTCTTTGCATTTCATAATAAAAGCGATTTTAAAGATCATTGTAATAGGGGGTGCTCTAATGACTCGGCGTAATGCGAATCAGTCATGTTGTATAAACTGAAGGGGTGGTTAAGTTAGGCGGGCTAGAAACAGGAGAAATTAACCGCTGAAAATGAATTGCAGAATATTACGGGGTGATAACGAAAATCAGTCACTGCTCGCTCCGCTGTTTCCTCGTTAAGCTAATGATCATGTTAATCCATGAGCGGAGAGATTTCGAATGAGTACAACTCAGTTGCAAGAAAGTCTTATTAAATTTCGCGTCTTATTTGCGATAATTCCAAATGCCATTTGAAACTGAGGATTGCTTTAAAAGTGAACATTTTAAAGTAATCCTCAGTCTCCAATGGTATTTGGAATTATCGCAAATAAGACGCAAAATATAATAATGTTATTATAGAATGATTAAATAATCATTTTTTTATCATCTGTGCAATCATTCCTTATTATGATTCTTCCTCAGACTCAATTTCTGCTTTCATCTCAATCTCTTCTTTTTCCTCTGCTTCCTATATTTCTAGTTTCAGTCAAGAAACACGATGGATCAATAGATTTTGTTGTTTTCGTCAATATTTTATGTTCTAATAATTAATTATTAGTTATTATTTTCAAACTCCAATTTGCCAGTGAGTGATTGCAAATGCCTGGCATATATTAGAGATACTCATTAGAGATACTTTTGCCGGTTATGGTCCATTTTTAAAAAATTAACGTGTACGCGACTTAGCTTGATTTTTTGAGTGATTATCGTATGGTTTTTATTTAGTGTGATGGGAGGGTTTAGGGGAAAGCAGGTTCTATTCTATGTTATTTTAGTTGTTGATATATTTACCAAAGCTGGCTTTTTAAGAGTTGGATGCAAAGTTGCCTCGCAACTAACCTAGACTTAAGGTTAGTTGCGAGTGTCGATTTTTATTATTTTGTTAGGTCATGCTTTATATACCTCTTTTTCGTTCTTTTCTGTTTTTGTGTTTTGTCATTACGAGTTATTTTGTTTTTTATGCATGCCTGTGTTATTTTTTGACAATTTTTTTAAAACATGGTTAGCTTGAAGGAACTTTATGGTTTATGGCTTTATGGTTTATGGTTATTGGACTATGAGAGAGGTGGAAAAAATTTATTTTAAAATTTGTGTTAAAAGTTTTAGAGGTTTTAGTATGTATAAAATTTTGTGGTGTGTGGGTGTGATGGTCACTCTATTATTTGTGTGATTGCCTCGGCTATTAGAAATATTTTGTCGAACGTATCTGATTTACTTTTTAACTGAGTGTTTAAGTTTTTGATAATGGTCCATACTTTGGCCAGATTTAATTCTTTCAATATGTTGATTATATCCCTGATGGTACTGTCGGATGGACCTATGTTTTGTTCGTCGTTTGTGTTTGTTTCATTTGTCCGTTGTCGGAATTGTGTCCACTTGTTTAAGTTGTCTTCCGTTTGTTTGTCTATTTGTTCTGTCGTGAATTGTACCGTTGGGGTGGGTTTTTGTCGTTTATTGTCTGGCGGTCTTGTGAGTTGTTGTTGTATTCTGTTTATGTTTGTTGTTGTCGGTTCTGTACGTCTTGTTTGTAATTGTTTCGCGTGTAAATAGCTGGGCCACCCTCTGTAGTTTGCGGGGTATTCACCCCCGCAAAGTGCATAGGTGCACCTGTTTGCAGTGCAAGTTGCGCCTTTATTATCTTTCGAGCATTTGACGCAACTCAATTTTCTGTTACAGAAGTATGAGGAGTGCCCCAGCTTCTGACATCGCTGACATTGTGGCAAGTCTTTTGGTATACTGGCGGCCATTTGAAAGTGCACGAAATCTGATATAAGAGTAGATTTCGTTATATTTGATCTTTGTAAAACTGACTTTGAAATTTGAGGTTCATGTGATGTGTCATTATGACATTCACAATTGTCTAATTATTACTTATCAAAATTAAAAAGTGTATTATTATTTAACAATAAAATTCCAAATTAACAAAGAACGTCCCAAAAATGTTCAAAATAAACTAAATTATAAAAGTTAAGTAACTTAAAACTACAAAACTCCAACGCGAGTAGGTCTGTATAAAATTAATATTTCGTCCAGGCGTCATTTGAGTCTATTACACCTTGCAATCGACGTCTCATTGATGAAACAAGTGTCCTCGTGTAATCTACGTTCTGACCAATTATTTTCAAGCAATGTAACAGCTTGCATTTTTTCAGGTTCACTTAACCGCGGCATTTTAAAACTTGAAAACTAATGAAGTGGTTTGTAAATTACAGAGTTAATTACTGACATTTGTTTGAAGATTCAAATAAGTGTCAAAATGAAATATAAAAAGATCACATTACAATATCAAAAAAAATCGTGCACTTTCAAATGGCCGCCAGTGTACGTATTCTGTTGTTTTGATTCTTAATCGGCAAAGATTGTCCAGGTTATAGTATTCTTCTCCTACGAATTGTGGTATTGTGAGCATGAACATATTTGACGATTGTTTTTTTCCATTTCTGGATATCATCACTCTTGCGATTATTGGGAGATTTTTTAGCAATAAATCTTCCTCTATCTCTTGATTAGTAAAGTCCAGTGGTATGTATTTTACCACTATTTTAATTTGCTTTATCCTTTGGGCATTGTGTGTATAGAATTCAACTGCTTGTTCATGCAGCTGTCTCGCTATTTCATTGTGCTCTTTTATAGAGTTTGGATAACATATTAAGGAGCTGTTGTTACATTTATAATATGGTTTTGGCTTGAGTTTTTGATTTGTTAGTGTAATGTAACCAACCCGGGTCGGTTAAACATAATAATCAGAGAAACACATGACCGGGGTACGTGATCGTCAAAAGGGGAAATACCTACCCTACGTTGTATTTAATTTAAATTAACCCTGTCCGAGATGCACTGGTGTTGTAGTTGTAAGGTTTTGGTGCGAAAACGAAGGTCCCATACGGGAGGCAACTAGCGTGTTCGCCCAGGCACGGGAGAAAAGTGTTAATAAATTCAACAAGGCGCAAACATTCATCATCTTATACAATAAGCGGCAATTAAGTCACTGTTATAAGCCAAAACCCACAAGTATGAAAAACCTACTCGTAGTCATGAAAGGAACAAAAAGGTCAACAGCATTACTTAGATCGAACTGAATAAAACAAAATGAAATAATCTTAAAACAGAATGAGCTGAACACACTAAATAAACAAGTAAAATGTTCATAGTTTATGCATAACGTATCATGATTATTTGTAGTTCAAAACATAATATAACACGGATAATTTTAATAAAAAGATGGCATAAATTATCTAGATAATAAATTTAATAATAAACATTACAAATTAAGTATATTTACTAACCTGGGAAATTTCACGTCAAATACCAATACACACCAGAGCCCAACTACCTGCTTCCCCATATGCAATCCCTCGTCTCCCTATATCCCGTCTTATCTCAACCACCCCGCATCACGTCTTTACTAGTGCCTGCTTATACCCTAACCACTTGTTATTTAAAAATCGGTATCTCGTCTTTAAACAAAACAGAGGTCCGACATCGCAAGTTTATTAACTAAATAAGGGATAGGGTCCATTTCATTAGGTTCATTATGTCTCTACTTTTGTCCGTGCATATATGGATTGGGGGCGGTTTTTGTGTTTGTATTATGTCTGTCTGTTTGTTTCTTGTGTTATTGTCTTTTCTGGTATTTACTTGTTGTGTGCTTGTTGTTGGTATGTCTGTCGATTTTGTTGGTGTGCTGGTGGATGCTTTGTGATTTTTTTCTTGCCTTTTTTTTGTCTGTGTGTGTACTGTGTCTGATTGTATGTATGTATGTATATGGGTCGGAGTGTAGTGGAAGGTAGTGTTACACTCCCATTCCACCACAGCACTTAGGCCTCATTAGGACCTTTGTGCATTCCTCCTTTTTACTTGAGTACTTTTCTTCAAACCATCCTATTTATTACGGGTGGCCTGGTGGCAAAGTCTCTACAATTTGTATGTATGATAGTATGGTTCTGAGTTACCGAGATTAATTACTCTGGTCCTCATTACCATTTATCTGGGACCACGCGTCCGCGGGAGATGTGTTGAGTGTTCCCAGGTCTCGGGCAGATGCCACAGTCCGGGCCCAAGCCTGCCTAGGTCACCCATCCAAGTGCCACCAACGCCCGCCCAGCATAACTTTGAAGATCTTACCGGTCATGTCTAAGCGGCTAGGCGGTCCCATTCAGTCACCTTAGTCGCCTCTTACGACAGGTAGGAGGTACCCTGGTTCTATTCTACAATTGTGGCCCCGAACCCAGAGGGGCTGTGTCTGATTGTGTTTTTTCTGGTTTTTTAGCTGTCGTTTATTTTTTTGTCTGTATTTCTATTTATTTTGTGTGAGTCTGTAGGTAGTCGTCCATGTATTGTTTCTCTAATTGTGTTAGCATTTCATTATGTGTGTCTGAGTTTAGACTCTCTGGTGTTGTCGTGTGGGTGTTTCTTGATATTCTCGATATTCTCGGTGAATTTGGGGTGAATTTTCTAATTCCGTAGTGACTGTAGTCACTGCGGTTGTAGTCGTGTATGTAATTGTATTATGTGTAAGTGTTGTGATGGGTGTAATTTGTGTGTGTGTTGTACGTATATTATTTGGGTTGAATGGTGGTATTATGTATTGCGTGTTTGGTGTAAATGGGGGTTCTGTAAGTGGGGTCCTATATTTAGATTCTGTGGATCTTATTTAATGGGAGGTTGTTATGGGTACGTTTAATGGGGTTAGATTTGGCATTAAATGCGTTGCCGAGTCTAAAGATGAAATTGATGTACTATTTGAAGACGATTGGCTATTGTACCTTTCGTTTTGGTCTGCTTTTGTTAGGTTTTTATTAATTATGGATATATCTGAATTAATTTCGATGTCATTTATTGTTCGCGTTATTTATTGTTGGCGTTAGCGCCCCAATTCGTCGCACACGGATTCGAGGTGAGATTTCTAGATCAAACTCCAATTACCGAATTGCCTGGTTTATATATGAGTGGCAAACAATTCCATATAGGTACTTTATTTGATTACATGCAACTATGGTAGATGACATTGAGCCAAAGAATAAATAATATTCGGCTCTTATGTTACATTATAATTGCTTTATTGCAATTTAAATTGGTTACGAGAGCTTCACCGCATTCCAATATTTACAATGTTAATATAAACGACTGACTTGCACCACTCAAATACAGGTTCCGATCCATTTTGGTCTCCCAAACCGAACCGGAACAGTTTAACTCGTGGATAATACCTAGCGCTGAAACGTTATAAAGTGTTTAGTCTGAGGCTGTAAAACTTTTTGTCATGTAATATATTTTCTTTATACCCGTAAGCCTTTAGTCTGGCTATTTTCCCTTCCTATAAAATGCCACCATTAGTCTTAAAAATCGTTAGTTCAATGTAAGGGTAAACACATTTTACCCCACTCCCGGCTATTCTTCTCCACACGGGACCTCCTGCCAACTCGATATTTTTTATCGCCACCATTTGTTACTGGCACAATGCCAGCCAGATTTTTATCTATTAGAACTATCCCGGAGATTTCAGGAAACTATTAATAGCTTTTTCTTTTTGATAAAATTGTTCGGGTAGCGTTTTAGGTATTATAGCTAGACTGTCACTTTGAAAAGATGTGAGCAGGGTTTTTATTTCGAATTGGATTCACACGAACTACGTGCACAGCGTATTTTTTTGTTCCAACTATGGAATGATAAACGTATTGTTAGGGGTTTGCACCCTGTGGAGAAACAGTACTGCTTCTCATGGATCCAATAACTTAAACACTCGGGAATTTAAGACTACTTTCTTAACTTACTATTTAACAATGAATAAACTTAAGTACTGGTTAACATTCAAAACTACTAAACACGATTTATAGCTATTCGCGTACCGGATATTAACTGAACTACTCGTGTCCCGTGGATTGGCTCTATCTTCTTGAGATACTTTCGCTGGATACTTTTATTGTTAGGACATCGTGCTCTCTCGCTAACCGTTTTTTGTTTTTCGGCATATTATAGTACAGGATTTTTTGGATTGCTAGCTATTTGCTTAGTTAATAGATTGTTAGTTAATTATGTATCCTATGTTAGTTAATTATGTGTTTTAGTTGTTTTTTTTGAGTTTTGTGGTGTCCTTTTGTCATATTGACTTTTATTATGTTTTATTTTTGTTTTATTTTTGTTTATATTTTGTGTTTTGTTTACTACTTCTGGTTACTATTTTGGGTTTGTTTTTTTTTACTTATTTTTTTATTTTTTTTATTATCTTTTTTATTACTGTTTTTTTTTCAAATATGTATTATTAGTGATGGGGAACATAAATTTTAAAGAGGGGTTTAATGAGGGGCATTTAGGCGGGATGTTAAATATAGGAATCATTGCTTGTATAATGGTGGGATTTGTATAAGCATTAAGTTATTCTATGAAATTTGGTATTATTTTTAATTATATGTGGACTTCCAAAAAGGGTGTGCCTGTGATTTGATGCGTTTCTAGTGCAGGTGTTATGATATCGATGTTTTTGTTACCAGGTATAGCCATTCTTAAGCTTTCGTTTTGTTGTACAGTGCCGTTCAATTGAAAGTAAACGATTTTTTAAATTAATGTGAAACAGGCTTTCAGGTAATCAAAACTTGATCGTCAATTTTATTTGTCAGTTTACTAATAATAATTCTATATTTTGAGGTTTTCCTTATAATTATTATTATTATTATTATGCCGCGCTTAACTGAACCGCAATGAGAGCTGTGATGTTACTGCAGAACGGATGGTCAATGCAAGCAGTTGCAGATACTTTGAATGTGAGTAAAGGTTGAATTTACAAAATTAAGCAAAAATGGAATGCAGAAGGAACTGTTGAGTACGTCCATAGAGGGGGCCGTCAGAAATTCAGTACTATGGAGGAAGACGAACTCGTCCTTGACCACCTCCGACAGAATCCTTTTGATACAGCAGTGACTGCCTGCTTCTTAACAAATTTTCCTGCTTCGGTGGAAACCGCAAGACGACGTATCAGAGCATCTGAGCTGAAGAATTTTTCGGCTGCAAATAAAGTTGCTCTGTTGCCACGACATAAGGAGCAGAGGTTAAACTTTGCCAACCAATTTTTCGGTGTGCCACAGGACTTTTGGGACAACACAATTTTTTCAGATGAAAAAGTTTTTCAATCCTACTATGATGGCTCTGTGCGTGTATACCGCCCAAGAAATTGCCGATATGAAGAGCGCTATATAAATCCTACAGCTCGTAGTGGTCGCGTCTCTATCAACGTGTGGGCATGGATATGTTGCCAAGGAGCAGGTGTTACTTGGAGAATCAGAGAGCGTCTTATTGGTTACCTTCCGTTTCCATTTTATATCCCGAGAACCTCACTTTCCAGCAAGAAAATATGTTTATTTCCTCTTTCCTTTTTCGATATTTCAATTAAATTTATATTTCAGGATAATTCCTCAATTCACAAATCACGAGTTGTTACTGAATGGCTGAATACAAACCATATTAACACTCTGCCTTGGCCCTCTAAGTCGCCGGATTTAAATCCGATTGAAAATGTATGGGCACAAATGGAAAAAGACATGTATAGCAGAAATTTCCGACAAGCGAACGTAGAAGAACTGTGGTTGGCGATTGAAAATTCCTGGGAAAATATTGGCGAGGATTATACCAGGACACTAATATTGTCTATGAGAAATAGGCTTCAAAAAGTTATAAACGCGAATGGTGCTTGGACCAAATATTAATTCATAGTAATTTTCTTAACTTCTCAGTTAGTTTGTTAATTTAATGGATTTTTTACAAGAGACGTCCTTACCATGTAGATTTTCCTTAATAAATACTGTATATAAAATGCTGCCACCCTATAACTGACAGATACTTCAACCTAAAATAATTTTGAATGTGATCTGTTTACAAAAGCTTGCTTCACAATGTGAAAATTTCCAAAATTTCTCATAAGAGTCGTTTACTTTCAATTGAACGGCACTGTACCAGAAGTTTCTTTGTCTTTGTTGGCGAAATAAACGGGTACCACATCGGAGCAGCATCGGCATATGTAATTATTGGTCTACAGTCTAGTACTCCTTTGAGTGGGGTATCATTTTTAATTGTGGCATGGTTTAAAATAATATTTAGTGTGGGTGTTTCCCGTTTACGTGTGAGGACCGTCACCTGTGTTTTGGCCTCATTTATAAACAGTCCCCAGGTTGTATAATAATCTACTATTAGTTTAGTCTGCTGTTACATTAGTCTGGTTAGTAATGGTAAGCTTGTCGTCTTTGAAATGGTCGCCGTATTTGATTTTGGGGTAGATTTTGAGGTATATTTTGCGTGTTTCTAAAATTTTGACATCTTGTGACATTTTCTTGTGTTAGCTTTTCGGCTTACTCTACGGTTCCAGTGGCTGGTGGTAGACTGTCTTTTATCCGGTGTCGTTCTGGGGACTGTTAGGGGTGCTTGTGTGTTTGTTGTTGCACGTTGTGTCTGTCTGGCCTCAGTCCGTGAGTAACTGGGGCATTCCATATAGTTTGCTGGGTGATTCCCGCCACAGATCACACGAATGCACCTTTCTTCGGTGTATTTTTCGCCATGCTGGTTTTTGGCGCATCTTCCGCATCTGGATGTTGATTTAAAAGGGAGGAATACCCCAGCTTGGGGCTGTACCGCTAATTGCTAATTGTTAACTGAACTACTCGCCACTGAAACCATTTGCATATCACTGACCGTCGCTTCTCGATATTTCTGCAATCTCCTAACAACGCCTAGGCGTTTTCCCCGCTAGGAGAATGCTCGATGCACTTTCAATACGCGGTGATATCATCCGCCGTGCTGGTGGCTGTGTAGGTATATCATATACTACACATGGATTTTCAAAAGGCACAGTAAGACTTTGTAAAAAGTAAATGGAATAAAACTGAGACAGTTGCACTTATTTTAAGAGATTTAAAGTTTCTACTTATTTAAAAATATAACGCCTTCGATTTATGTTTAGAAGTCCAACTATATGAATAGGTTAACTTCGTATCCCCTGTTTCCTCTCTTTTGTTTCAACCCTTAATCTCTATAGGTCCTCGAAATGCATTTGTGTCAAAAATAAATGTCCTAACAGACCCCTGAGCAGGCAGCGTATCCCCGTCTTTCTTTCCCTTTATCTATTTTTATTAATTGTGTTAATAATAGTGGTTGGCATGTCTTAATGCGTAATACCAAAGAAAAATACAACGCAACTTCACCACTATTTTGTTATCACATTGCATAATCAAAATATTTTAAGAAACATTATAGGAAATTATGTAGCTGTGACTGTTTGACTTTAACATTTTTATTTTAGGGCATTTTTCATTCTATTTACAATGCGAAATGTTTTACTTTTTCCACTAGCGCAAGAAAAATTCTACTGAATATGTTTTATCTAAAATATAACATTATCACATTTTTTGATATTGCATATGCATAATATGTTATGTAGGTATTACTTAAATTCAAGTTTATTGTTACTATCGAAAATGACTATCAATCGATGACTTTTGACAGTGATAGTTTCTGGAATTAATTTCCAGTTGTCCAGTATGAAATCTAAATGTTTTGTTATATATTATATAAAAATCATGTGTATCCTGCTTGGAGAAGTAAGTTCTACTTATTTAACAACTAGCGTAAGCAAAATGATCCGGTACATTCTCAGGAACATGTAATGTAACTAAGTTGACAATCTGTTTGAAATTGTACCCATTATCTTCAGTGATAAATTACAATATTTCCCAACAAGACGAATGAGTTCTAGCATGCTACAATTGACATCTGTTCCGAACTAATTTTGTAAAATTAATGGAACGATAAATACGTATTATTATTGGAGCTGGAATACATCATTCGTTAACGACGAACTTCGCCTTAATTAATGACAATTTTTATAACATAAATCACGATTCTTCTGCTTGTGCGATGGGTCCAATATTCTCGGAGGCATTCAAGGCCTGGCAATTCTTCTGTGCCAAAATACATAGCCAGGAAATTTTTTTGAGACATGTCTTGAAATATAGCGTACTACTAAAGTGTATTATTTTATTACGTACCTTTACTTTCTGCTGGGATAATAGACATAACAGTTCGCTATTTTCATTTGGCAACTGTATTCATATTTAGTCCGGTAGATAAAATGTGTTCTTTAGATGTTCTTAATGTTTAGGCATCTGTCCATCTTACATATTTTTATAAAAATACTTGAAAATTTTAGTAGCTCTTATAGAAATCTTGGGCCATGCGCAAGGCACTTGTTTAAATGCTGTAATGTGTAAAATGATGTCACAAATCAATAATTAATTTATAATTCAATCGATTCGTAAAAATAAAGATAGATCAGTAATTCAAAAAGCATGTTATAAAGAGTAAGAAAGGCCTCACTATGTTGCAATATATTTTTTTTTTAATTTTGATCGATTTTTTTTTAAATCGATTTTGCATATAAACAAATTTAAAGAACTAAGGCTTTAATAATAATAATAATTTTTATTTGCAGCAAATTTGACATTCACTGAAAACATTTTTCGAATTTTCGAAATAACAATTAATACCAATCCAACAATGGATTTTAGATTTGACTAAGCAAACAATTTCTGTATCACTCCCTCTTTAAATGCTTCAGAATTCTATTGTATATGTAATTCAATATTTTATACACATAACTAGGAAAAGTAGTTGTTTTAATAGATTCTACAAGATTTTATACATTTTAAAGTTGAACATATTCTCGATAACTGTATGCCTAATGCTTTTATATATATAATATGTTCAAATAGAACAAATATAAATAGTAGAGTAGGTATGTGTTTTCTGTGAATGTCAGTTCCGTCAAAAACTAAAGTCATAAAATATCACTGAAAGTGTTGAGGTTTTAATATTTTAAATTCAAGTATAAATGATCAATAAAACAAATCGTACATCACTCTGAAGATCCTGAATGAAGATGAAAGAACTTTTTGTTTATTTTTGTTGATTGTTTGTGGTGAAATGTATCGCATTAAGCAAATATTTATCCGTAATGTCCCTTCATATTCTTATTTCTTTGTTTTAATTTATTGCACTGGCTTTGTATCTTTGGCTAGTAAAATAAAATCAGTTGATTGTGCCAGTTAGAAAGTGTTAATACTGTTTAATTTTTCAAGAACTATCTATACGACAGGCGCCAGAGGGTTGGCATTAGTGCTAAATATTCCAAATTTGAACCAGTCAAACGAGGAGTACCTCAAGGTGGTGTATTAGGTACATTACCATTTTCATACCACTTCAAAATACATTAGGTAATTAATATTCCGCTGACACACAATTAATATTTTCTTTTTAATTTTCTAATTATTTGTGTTGTCTATTAAGTTTCTGTTGCTCGTCTTAGTGGGTTGGTTGCCTTGGTTAAGATCATTATTAAGCCGAACGGCGCCAATCAAGTTTAACATTCATTTTATTTGTTGATTATGAAATAAAGACACAATTTTATTATTATTATTATTATATTCCCAAGCGATTAAAAAAGTTCCGCGCTGTTAGCCGCAATTTCCTTATTGAATGGTTTGTCTACCGGACTAGTTCTATAGTGTAGGGATTCGAAACATAATGTGTGCTTGTATTAATAAGCAGAACGATACGGAAAGTACATGAGAATATATTGTTTTAAAACTGGAGATAACTAATGATTTAAATAAAAAGTCGTGACAATAATTTAATGTCTGCATGAAATCATAAAGCGATGAGTTCGTTTCATCGCTTTTCGCTGGCATTGTCGTTATTTTGCAAATCATACGCCGCCATAGCCCGTGGGCACCAGAAAGAGCATGTTTATATTTGTCAAACATAAATGGACATTGTAGCTTTTCATTAAACTATACTCATTCGCATGTAGGAGGAACAATAGCTACAGGATCAGTGCAGAATATATCGCACGGCTGTCTTTTAATTGTGAACTAAAATTGCCCAATCCTGAAATATTGTTTGTGCATCGTAATGCAACAATATAATTTTACGTCCCATGCATATGATTGCCCGGAGGTATGCGTATGCGGCAGTCCATTAAATTTTATGAATATTGCGCAAACATGTGCAAATTCCCCTTTTTATGGTTTCCGCCGTTATATACAGTGTTTTGCGGTTTCTTTTCAGTTCTTTGAACAGCAGTTACTGCCGGAGACGAATTTTGACTGTTATAGTTGTATTTTTGTGTAGATGTTATGCATAATATACATCTGAGGTGTTGCTTATTTTAATATAATACGTGTGTTCATAGCTCGGTTCTCAGTATGTGCTACCCCAAAAACGCCGAGGAAAATTTTGGAGAGGATAGGATCATAAATCGCAGATTTCAATCATTTTGAAAATATGTCAATATTTCTTGTGGCAATTTTGCAGGCGAAACCCATGTCGCAATATGAAACATCTCAAAATATATTGTAGAAAATAATAAAACGGCCAAATATCTTGAATATTTGGACAATAAGAGAGATAATAAATAATCACAATCTATAAGCATAGCTACTAAAAAAAATAGATAACACTCGGAGTAGTTTCCACACCAAAACTCTTTCACTTCGCTCTACGCGTGTTTTGCCAACCGCGTTGTGTTATAATTACATCAAAGGTTCCAGCCAGCAAAGGTTCTATCCAGTAGTAAGATGACTTCACGGTCAACGGAACTGAATATCGTATGTACAGTACTAAAATTAGGTTAATAGGTTCTGATATTTCGTTTCTAAAATCCTGTAAACGTCTTTCTGTTTTTCCGAGTTTCATTCAAGTTAAAATTCCAAATTGTTCGAATATTTCAAATAAGGTTGCTTCATTTGCAAAACAGAAATGGCTGGATTTAGAAATCAATTTTGTGTATAGTAAACGGATCTTTACAAGAAGCTTACTTTTAAGTTAAATAATTTAGAATATGAACAATGGTGAGAATTTCAGAGGAACATGTTTTTATCAATCAACACGAAATTTATTAAAAAATGTCCTCACAAAATAAAAAATTTAAAAAATTTATTACTAATGTACCAAAAAATGTTCCTCGGAAGGTCGTTAACATTGTGGAAAATCACTCGTCACAGTCTTTTGATAAAGAAGAACTTGACCTTCCAAATAAGGGTTTAAACTTTGCTATAGCCCCTTCTGATGAGATCTTAGATGATGTCGTGGCAGGGATTGAAAGTTCAATTCAATATCTGCCTGATTTATCCAAGGGTCTCGTCAGAGTGGCGCCCAGGAATTAAATTTCAAATATAATTAATAAGAATAAAAAGTCATGCTCAAAGAATCAACAAAGGATTATCAAAAGGTTGCGCGAGAAAGACTGCTTTTATTTAAAAGCAGATAATGGTAATAAGGTTGTTATTTTAGATAAAGAGGACTATTATGAACGTGTAAACAACCTAATTAGTAATGGTCCTTATAAAGAACTTACTAGAAACCCTTTACCAAGAATGACCACTGAAATAAAAAATGTCCTCAAATCATGTAACAACCTTATCACTCCACCTGTTAAGAACAGGTTACATGTATCTAACCCTACCGTACCTAGATTGTATTGTCTACCAAAAATTCATAAGCCAGGGAAGTCGGTGCGTCCAATAGTATCGTCTCTTGGATCCCCGACTTACCACTTATCAAAATGGTTGACTAAGGAATTTGAAAGTTTGCCCATTGCCTAGTTTTTCCGTTAAAAATTCGAATGGTTTCATTGATAAGGTCAAAAATATTCAATTGCAAGAGGGTGAAATTTTGATTTCCTTTGATGTTTGTTCATTATTTCCGAGTGTACCAATTCCACAGACCTTGGATTATCTTGAGGATTTACTCGAATTAAACAACTATAGAAAAGAAGTAATAGAAGAATATAATATATAAACCTTACAAAACTTTGTATAGAATCATAGAATAGATATTAGTAATTTAAGATTAGTTAGAAATGTAACCAATAATAGACAGTTGGATGCATTTGAGAGCATAGAAATTGTAAAATGTAAAAGTAGTATGAATAGCGACAAGGGACCTATACCGTATAGCCCACTTTACGCATTGCTTAGCAACTAATCATTGAAGCGTGACTAATGATTTCACCATAAATAGTATAAATAGGGTAGATTTTTAGTTTAAGATTAGTTTTTAATCGTCTACGGATGATGGCAACTTGGTTGGCGAAACGCGCGTCGAGCGAAGTGAAAGTGTTTTGGTGTTTGTGGAAACTACTCCGAGTGTTATAATTACATCAAAGGTTCCAGCCCTATCCAGTAAAAAAAATGGATGTAAAAGAGCAAACAATTTCCATATAAATCGTCACCAAAGTCGGCTGCTTATTGCATCTTAGACGTATTGAAAATACCACACAACTTTTTGTTTACTGTAGTACAGTAATTGATTATGGTTCTCGCACAGCAATAATAAGACTATTTTATTGTTGCACGTGTGCTCGCCCTCAAAATTGACTAGCGTCAGATATTGATGATTAGGTACAGAATTCGTTTTTGTAAATTTTCGTACATATGGTATATTCAAGTAATGGTTGTGTTAAAATAACTTTAATAAATGCCGACTAAGTAATATTGGTTGTAGTTGGCGCCGATTGCGAAACGTACATTAGGAGAACAGGTAAGCGTCAGTCATTCCGTCATTCGTCATTGGCTTATACGATATTGGAAAAATGAAGATAAATGGTTTGTTTCAATTAAACCAAAACCAACAAAAATAAATTCATTAATTTGGAAATAATTAAAATGATACACGTCTTAACACTTGCAAAGCATCTGAATGCCTAATAATATATTTTATGCTATTTAGATTAAACACTTATTAAGTAGGGGAGACTATTGTACCTTAAGCATAGTGTACCTCGGAACGCTCCGTAATATTTCTGCATAGTTAAGACATCTAACGGACAAAAGTGAAATTGTTTTATATTTTACTAACACCTACTAACTACCGAACGTACTTAGCAGTTCACTTATTATGTCTGCCTTGATCTGAGTTACATAACATTTTACCTAGCCATGTCCTGCACCATGTCAATCTGTCTGCACCATGTCATATTTTAGTGTTCGCATACAGCACCTAGAGCTGTGACCTTGAACGCTCCTTCTTACGTAGATGCCTCCTACGCGATAGAAAAGACGTACATGAGAAAACGGACTAAGTTTTACTGCAATTACAATTTACTGCATTTTTTAGAATCAAATAAAAACTTATTATATTTGTTTAGTGTGACATAGTGAATATACGTTTTGTGCAGCTGTAATTGCTGTGAGTATTTTGATATATTTGGTTTAAGTTTTGTACGTAACCTAAATGTTTTGGGTGACATTCCTTGCAAATGTGTAGCGTCATGTACCTTTGAATACGATCCCCTCTAGGAATGGTTAATAGAGGTTTTGCTGCTTGATTATATTTTAAAATGGTACACTATAGTGCATCTGGCGGATATTTCTATAAGAATATATAGCCAGGTTCTTATCCTAGCTATATATTGAAATTTACGGATTTCATGTGACGCCAGCACCAAAAAAACTGGTGGCAGAAATCGCCGTCTTAACACTTCCTTTTTCAATTTGTGTCAATATATCTATTAGTAGCGAAGATATGATTTATTATATTATGGCATAGTTTTTAAACAAGTTATAATTTTAGAATCAGCATAAACTTTTATCTTAAAAATCAAAGAACCAACATACAAAATATATTGATAATAAAAAAATAAATAAACAAAAATAAACTAAAAAGACAATAAGGAAAATAATTACATTTTATTTTCTAAATAACCAAAAATTCTATTAAACTCTCAAGAGTTTAAAACGGATGTCGCGAATATAATCTGCCATTAGAAAACATGGATCATCAAAAAATGGATAACTGCCGTTATCCTTGCCAAAGTCTATCAAGTTAACACATAATTATAGCAACCACTTGCTTATTCATAAGATAACAAACCTCAAAGTACGCATTATTTTAAAGTAACGAAATAAGGATCTGGAGAACAGCGAATTTCGGTGCGAGGGCAGAATTTCTAAAAAGGCCCCGCTCTTGCGAGATAAAACCAACAAACTCCTGCTTATCATCCGCCTGTAATTATTTCTTCCTCACCCCTTTTGTGTACGTTAAACGGAATAGAGAACTAAAACTGACGGTTATATTGTAACTTACACAGCCCTTCCCGAATTGCCAGAAGCTCTTGTTGATTTTAAATTTTAAACATTCACCTCTATAATGTTAAATCCACTATTTCATTTTTACCACTACATATATTGATAAATCAATGTTATGCCTAAAGAGAAATCGGCAAAGAGAGATAGTACAGAGTAAAAATACTTTGACTTTGTAAACAGAGGAAGGACATTTCGAATATTTAAGAATGCCTTTCGGATTAAGGAATGCTCCGTCGGTATTTCAAATAACTGCGTATGTATAAAGGCATTTTCAGAGTGATACGAGACTTGCGAAGTATAAGAGATGCCGTCAAATGAGGTGGCTGTGGACACGTGAGGTGGTTTCTGATATCAGGTGGCTGTTCTGCGCATATCATGTCAGTAGTTAACATGGGGTGTGAAATGCGAGATTATGTATCATCAGTCACAAAATATTAAGGACAATTCGCACCAAACAAGTTGGCTGCCAGACATCTTCAGAGTAGGAAAAAATATTAGCTATAACAATTGAAAATGTTACTGATTGGGGATTCCCCTTACAAAATATGTGTAATTGTTAAATAATATCTGGATATGAAATGAATCGCCATAAGAAGACACCAAAAACGCCTCTCAGTTAAAGCCGTCCGAATTATTATTATTATTACTATTATTACTGTCATTAAATATCTATAAAAAATTAAGATTATAAATTTGACGGAACGGTAGCCAATATACCAATTAAAAATAAATTGAACGTTCCTGGTTATTCCACCCTGTTTGACACTCCTCTCTCCAGAGGGTGGCCGTAACTCAAGCGTATTTACGAAACCTCCTACTTTTTACACCTACTACTGTGCAATAAATCATTTCGGTTTATATTAAAATTTTAATATTTATGACAAAATCATTTAGTGGATTCAAGGTTTTTAATATTGCAATATTGCGTTGCTTACCTAAGTCGTTATAATTCTTCTTTTTCGCCTTCTGCAGATTTTATTAAGACAATATATCACAAAATTACGATGGGATTTTATGAGGTTTAATTTGCCAGGTGCCTTATAATATTTCACGTTGTGGGTGGGTCTCACTGCTAATGAATTTAAGAAAATCCGAAGGTAAAGACTTGTTCTCCTATTTCTCCTGGACATTATTGTCGGATATCAGTGTATTTAGCGAGGTATTTAGGTGCAGTTGGAGTAATTAAGAATGTTGTTGTTAAGTTTGAGTTAAGTAAAAGTAACAGTTCGGTGTCTTGACTGAAAAATTATTTTACCCACAAATGAATGACTGGATGCTAAAGGTCTCCCGTAATGTTATTATTTGCTAATAAAATTGCAAGAATCCACGAGTTTAAACTGAATATTGCTGGTCAGAATCATAAAATTGTAGGAAAACTGATTCCAGTATTTCGAATTTTGGGCACAAAAGCAGTAAAAATTATGTAGCGGAGGCCTACAGCCAGTGCAGGCGCACCAATAGAGTCCTAGATGCGTAGTCGTAGAACGTAATATTACCGCGAACTCAATATTTTTCCCATTTAAAATTTCAAACGGATTATACGCTTATTTCAATGTGGATATAGAGTGCAAAACCGATCGCTATCGGTTTTGCCCCTACCTCTGTGTTGCAGTAAACGATACCAATATTTTTTTTTGCAGAATTCACGATGGTATTTAAATATCAACGAAAAACTGAAAGAGGTACGTGTTGGACTGAAGAGGTCATGACGGTAGCATTATGTGAAATTAATTATGGCAAAATTTCCCTTCGGGGTGCCTCGAGGAAATATAATGTCCGATCATAAAAAAAAGCCTATTAGCCAAAGAAATAGTTAGGTAGATATGAAGTTTTTCCGACGATGAAGAAAATGAGTTAGTTGACTACCTAATCGCCTAATCGATTTAGATTAACGGTTTTACGGTTTAACAAAAATTGATTTTTGTCAGCTGGTATTTAAGCTAAGCTGGTGAACAGTGGTAATCTTTAATTAATTTTATGCAACGTAATCCACAGCTCATTTTAAGAACACCAGAGCCAACTAGCATCGCAAGGGCAAGGGCAAACTTGAAAACGGTGTATGAAAAACACTATCTTACTATGGACAATGTTTGTAATGTCGATGAAACGGGGTCCAAACTTGTGCCAAGAGACCTCCTAAAATTATATCCATCAGAGGCAAGAAACATGTTGATAGTATCTCGTCCTCCGAACGTGGAACTCTAGTTACGTCCCTATTCTCTTGTTCAGCCACTGGGAAATGTATCCCACCAACTCTAGTCTTTCTGCAGAAAAGGAAAAAGCCTCTATATCTTGAGGGATCGCCACCAGGAACATTAATGTTAGTTACTCATATTGGTTGGATTACGTCAGAAGTGTTTCTTCAATGGCTTAAGTTTTTCATTTCGAGCACCTGACCAGCTGTAGAGCACAAATGTGTTCTTGTTCTAGATAACCATACGTCTCATCGATCTTTAGAGGTTTTGGAATATGCATCTGCTAACAACGTAGTTATTTTATCTGTCACTCCACACTCGACGTATAAACTTCCGCCATTGGATGTTGCTGTCTATGGCCCCTTTTCAAAATAGAGAGCTCTCGAAAAATCGCTCAATCTCATCCAGCGCAAAGGGTTACTTTCTTCAATGTTGGTGGAATTTTTGCAGAAGCTTACTTAAATAGTGCTGTACCATGCAATGCTATCAAAGGATTTAAAAAAACAGGGATCACTGACTGATTTAAACGTTTTTAAAGATATTGACTTCATGCCGTCGGACGTGGCAGATAATTACAGTACGTGACAGTAAAAGTCAAATATCAGATGAAACAACATCTACCAATACCGCTGGACCATCTGGAGTTCAAAGAGAAGAGATTCAAGTCACGAAAGGACTACAATTTGTAGCACAGGATCTAATAAAATAAATAGAGGTAATAGAGGTCTTCAAAACACTTCAGAAAACAATATTGAGATAAAATTATGCAATGAAACTACTCCACCAGAATTTTTTTTTAAATAATATCTGATATTCTCGTAATGCCGAAAGTTACTTTTAAGCAAAACACCGTAAAGAGGAAATCACAAAAATCTGAGATATTGACATCAACTCTCGTCAAAGAGGAAGTCAGACAAAAAGAGAATAAAGGTGTCATAAAACAACAAGTAACCAAGAAATTACTTACTAAAAATACGAGAAAATGACATTCAAGAAAAGAAAAATCACAGTGAATCCGCGCCTGCTTTAATATACCCTAATCCGCTAAAAGAAGTCCAGAAAAAAATGTACCATGCTTGATGTGGGAAACTCTTTCAAAATTCACATGCTCGAGAAATTTGGATTCAGTGCAATCTTTGTCTAAACTGGGTTCACAAATTATGCACAGATTATAAAACAGGAGTTTACATTTGCGGTTATTGTAAAGAAGACGTCATTTCGAAGAGACGATGGATAGATCTACCTATTTAAAAACAAAGGAATCTTTACCCCTCCATATCATGGAAACCGTTCGCTGTACCATAACTTTGTTTATGGCAATTGTTGTCTGGAATTTAAAATACATCATTTGCGTATAGGATAACGTTTACGTTAAACCTCATACTTTTCGAAATATTCACGAAAAATTACCATTTCATCATCTTTCGTGAAGCATTTCGCGCTAGAAAGAACTTTTTTTTGAATGTCATGAGAGATGCCAATATGCCATGATCTCCATAGTAAAAAAGCTCTATTGGAAGATTGAGAATTACATTGAGAGAAAACTCCAATTAGTTGCGATTTTATTTGTATTTCTAAACAACTAAGTGTAACTGGAGGAAGAAACTATCACCCCAATCTCCTGCTTCAATCTGACTGATCGTATCTCGCTTCTAAATTGCTCGTTACCTTTCCCCATTCGTAATTATATACTTCCTACATACTATATATTACTAAGTTAGAAACACCAGACACAAATCACCGACTCTTTCGAGCCGAATATAAGACATTTAATTATCCGCCGAAGAGGCGCCCTTCGTGTTCTTTCACCTACTACAGCCAATCCACTTAGCGCTTAACTAATTATACCAAACTAATTACAATTTGGAAATTTAATTAAGCCATGTATATCCAGCAACATTTTTTAAGTATCGCAAACTCTTGGAAAATATTTTTATTTTCATGTACTTAATTAAATTCCTGATTGCCCTATACAGTGTCTGGCGGGGAAATAGCAATACGTATCAGAAAGTTATTTAGCTGCCTAACCAAACTACAGGAAACCGCTGTTTTTTGTCGTTCAAGTAACTACAGATGCCGATGGATTTTTGAGCCCACCGAACTGGAACAGTTTTTAGATATATTTAGATAGGAAGTTGATAATTTTAAAATTAGAAAAGTATGTAGAAGAAATAAATGAAAAATGTGTCTTAGGTATGTAACAAAACACTAAAATCAACTATTAACTAAAACTAGTCATATTCTTTCCAATATGTTCCTTAATAATTAATTATTCAAAAATAATCTACAATGAAATTGACAGTCAAAATAAGGATAGATCAAACAGAAATTTAATGAAATTTCATAGTTAGATTTTCGTTTTGCAATCGGTTTTAGTGGAGATAGATATTAGGGTACCTCTATGGTGATATGGAAACCAAGAGGTCATTCAAGTTGTTTTATCATAAGTAACAGTTTGTATTGAAATACTCTGTTTTACTCATAAAAACCTCTGTATGTTGTATATTACGTTATGCCGTGACCAGACCAGTCGTGACGTCACAAATTCTTGTGCCCGGCCTGTCTTACGGAGGTCTGGCTATATAGTAACAAGTTATGAAAGTTGCTTGTTTGGTTTTCGTTCTCGAGATATGATACACGAAAATAAGTTTTAGTAAAAAATGCTACATCTGTTTGAAGGTTATTATCTCGCTCTCTATAGCTCACACAAAAATTAAACAAATTTTCGCTGTTAGATCATGAAATTATGTAACTAAGAGGCCTCATACACTTTTCACATACACCTTACCGGTTTCGAGATATGATGCTGAGAAGTTGTAACATTTTTCATCAAATCGCATGAACGGCCTCGGTCGGTGTGCAGCCCGGACAATTTTGGGGTTTGATGTATTCAGTTTCAACCGGGAATTCAAGAGATGCAAGATATCACCGGTTTTGTCAGAGGAAGCTGTACAGACCTGTTAGAAAAGGACTACAGAGGGGAGAAGGTACTTCTATTGATGAAGCGATGGATACAATTTTCGACTTCCTAGAAGAAAACTCAGAAGTGTGTCAATTTTCCCTTACACCGTTAACTGAGCTGTTAGGTGAGAACCCACCTGATGTGCGAACCATCAAACGTCGCCTGTCTGAAAAGTACAAAGATGAAGCAATGCTAGCTACCACATCAAACAAAACAACAGTTTGCTTCAAAAATACTTGATACAAAATTTTATCACGTGCATGGTATACTGAACATATGTCAGATTTGCAAACATTTGAACAGTTATGTCTTAGAAACTGTTTGATCTACCGAGACCAAATGTAAATTTTTACCACCAAGGGCATGTGTTATGGCAAAAGTCATTATTTATACTTTTTAAGTAGACTAAATTTGATACCAAATGAGAATAATTTGCTAAATTTCTGAATATTTACTGGACAGCTGCCTGAAATCGGGCAACGTGCGCGAAAGGATCACTTTCCACACTAGGAAAACACCTAGTTATTTTCCACTTAGGAAAATAACTATTTCAATTTACTGCCCTGTTTATTTTTTTATTACCATGAACATTGTTTTATGGATATTAAATTCTAATGTGACTTTTTCTGCCTATTTCATTGTTCTTAAATTCTATATGTCCATAGTAGCAGCCCTTATTCCTTTTATATTTCAGTAGAAATTCCCTATTTACTTCGTCTGTTATTCTTCTTCTATATGCCTTATATGCTGTTTAATACTCTCTCAGATTTTTTGGATATACTCAGGGTGTATCACAACGACACACACGATTTGTTAAAAGTTATATATACATAAATATATAAGTAATAAGGAAATTAAACCTATATTATTTCCAATCCGATAGAGTATAAAAGTTATTTTTAACATTATCGACCTTGAAAATAATGATTGGGAACATTAAGCTACTTACTAATGACATATCAATTTACCATAAAGACGCCAACCTCAATATTTAAATAGTTATCCCCTATTTCTGTTCTGATATTTGACTAAAAGGAAACCGTAATAAATACATATGCTAATAGAGACGTAATTAAAGAAAATTCTCAATCATTCTAAAACTTGATTCATGTCGGGGTCTTCAGATTTAGATAAATCACCTCTGTGAATGCTATTCGAAATTACTTGACATCTCATTACTATGCTACTGCTGAATGCCAGTCTTTACTTATTCAATTAACTAGCGCTAGATGATTAAGGCTAAACACATGTTCCTCTACGTATCGTCGAGGAAATCTCTGATGAATCCCCAATAGGCTGGTTTAAAGCATTGGCTTGGTATGTCGTCGTCGCGAGAGACACTATAATAATTAGTAATACTAAGTAACATATACTTGATACACTAGCATATGAATTTCTTCTGTACCGCAGTAACAAGAACATAGATCTATTACACATAATACAGGGTGACAGCAAATCAATGTGTCCGCATCATTTTTTGTTGAAGAATTTTCAATTTTCGTTTTTGCCGCACAATTATTGATTATTATTAAATACATAAATTATTTATTTTAATAGGAAAAAACTAATATACAAACATCTGCACTGATAATAAAGATATGATAATACAATTAACAAAAAGACTTATATCGTAAGACACAAAATAAAGAGGAGATGACCTCTTAAAACAGGATCCTGTGGAACTCATATTATTGGGTGTTTAATTAGAAAGTACATCACCAATCCTGACTATTAGTACACGGAAATTACCAAAAAAAGAAGAAAAAATGTATAATAAGGTGATATCTTCTGAATCGACAGTTGATAGGGGTAGCAATACAGGATCGAAAAGTTCCCATCCCTAACTGGTGAGCTTCATCCCTTTTTCAGCCTTCAATGACACCGCGCTGGTTTTTCAATAATATCTTGAAAATGTAATGTTCTACGACAAAAATAGAGGTATTAGAAAATATTCAGAATTAAATTTCCTATAAAACATGTTCAATAAGTCGTTTGCAGATTATGAAGGGTTTTCATGTTAATCGATGGCAAAGTTAGGGATAGGTAACAATCGCTTTTGGATGGCAACACAATATTTATCCAGCCTTAATAATATTTTGTAGCATTCGGTTACAATAACTTTTTATAAATTATATAGAATTTAACAAGAACCAAAAATAGTCATTAGCGATTTCTAAACCAAACACGTTTCCACACCACCCAGAAAGTAGAGTTTCTCGGTGCGTTTTTTTATGTGGTTTCCCCTTGAGGCCTACACTAAAGGCATTTATTTTTGCTCAAATTCAATTGCATCGGTCAGTTCCACATTAAAGCATCCTTGTCTGTGACAGTTCATACACATAACCGAACATTTTAAACCAACCTTGAACATCCGCATCGCTTTCCGCATCCCTTTTTGCAGGTACACGAAATTAACTCTAAAATTGATAAGGGAGCTGGTGCTTCAGTAGTCAAAACAGGTATTAAAATATCACCTGATTTCTTCCATCCCCATTCTTCTGGCTCTAAAACATGTCCATGCCAAGCCTAAATTTGGTGGTAAACCCGCAACGAGTTTATTGCAAAGCTGCAAACGTCGGGGGTAGCCTTGCCAAAGTAACCGTTTCACTAGAATTGCCAATCGAGGTGTTAAACAGATGATTTATTGATGTTTAATTTATGCTTTATATAGTGCAAGATTAAATATTTTCCCAGCCTCAGTAATATCCTGTCTTGTAGCATTTGGTTTGTTAATTTTTTTTTACAACTTCTTGTAAATTTCTTTCTGAGTTTAATAAAGTTTGCCTTTCCAAAAAAGCAAATGTTGTGTCACTACCACTAATTGCATGAGCAAAAAGAGCTGTATCTCCTGAGTTCTTAAGGACAATTGACAACTGTAAATTTTTAGGACTTCTTCTTGATTTTATATTACCTTGGCCCCCCCTTAGTTGTCTAATATCCTTTTCAGTTAGTTTCAGGGCAATAATTAAGGTAAGGAGATCGACATCTTGTCCTACAATTACGATCGTTCCTAATCTAAAACTTTTTTGTATAGCAGTTTGAACTATAACTATATCAGCATCATCATCCGCGGTTATAGTTTGTATCTCTTCATGTTGAAAGGTCTGAACTAGTTGAGAAATCAAGCGTTCTTTATTGGCAAGGTTGTTTAATAATTTTTTTAGGGTCTGTAATTGGCGTATTTTGATCAAAAATAACTTTGAGAAATGTTCTTGTTAAAATTCTCTGTTGGCGTTCAATACCTTTTGTGCTCGTAGGATTATTACCATAACCATCGAAAATAATTGTGTCATTTTTCCCATAATGCCTTTTAACAAATTTAACGTATGTGCTGCAAATATCCTTAAATGTGCCCTGACTCGGCCATACAACACGAGGAATTCGATTTCCGCCATCAATTACATACTCACAGATGGCGATATTAATTGGACGTTCTGGTACGGATTTGAAAATTTTATACAATGATGACTTTTTGGTTTTTCGCATCAGTCCTCTTTCATCAAATATAAGTTCAGAGGCAAAAGGCATAGGAAGGTCAAAACAACATATCTCTCTCTCTAGCATGTGTATGAATTAGGAGGATTGTGTTGGATCATGATTACCGTATTCAATATAATGAGGCTTTCATTTTTGTTTAACCCTACAGTTTACGATTTAATAACATAAAAAGTAATAGAAAAATCGATACAACTTTTTGTAGACAATTTTGTTACAAACCTTTTTCTATACTTATATTTTTTCCCTAAGATAAAGCGCTTAAAAGATATTGTAAAAAAACCAGTGGTGTTCTTAAAGGGGGTGAGATAGGGATGAAGCTTACCACTTAGGGATTCGAACTTTTTTGATACGTATTCTTACACACATAAGCTAACGATCCTAGAAATTTCTTATAATCTCTTTCTTCTATTCCGCATAAATTTGACTAATATCCGTGTACTATATCTGTCTATCTTGTGAAAGAGTCAGATAATCAGTCATACACAGATCTATCTATACCATAACCATATACCTAAATTTGGTCAATAATAATGGCCTATCAATCTCAAAATCTAATTCGTTCTGATTTTCCTCATGTTAACTGTAAAGTTCATCATAGCCTACAATTTGATTATATTATTGGATTGTTAATGTTTTGTTATTTTCCGGTGTGCTTATCTGCTAACGTCATTAGTACATCTTATCGTTAATGCTACGGCCTGCTACAATAACTACAAAAAGTAATATTGTTTGTAATAATATTTCTTTGGGATACATAAACAAACGTTAACATAGTTAGAGCACTTTTGTAGAAATGCACTTGCAACAATGTTTGAAACAGTTATTTATGTTCTTGTAGTCTCTGGAACTAAGTCTGTTCGTTTAAATAGACCAATTAACCTAAATAAACTTATTAGAGTAGTGGGTTAGGTTAGTTTATTAATATTAGATGTTGCAGTCATATGGCGTAGCCAGTGCAGTCCGTTCGCCATACCACAGTTGGAGTAGCAGAGCTAATGGATATACAGCCTGACAATTTCCCGGTTTGCGGTCTGTTTCCGAGACAATAGTTATATACCTAGGTACACGATTTGCACAAGCGATTATTTTCAGTTACTTCTGCAATTGCTCATAATATATACTGTATACCCTAGCTATGTACAAAGTCATTATTCAGTTTAATCCGTGTGGATTAAACTGGAAATGCGTTTATACTGAGTTTTGTGCGCCATAATGTCCAAGACGGGATTTTTCATTTTTATCGTTGTGGTATACAGGGTGTTCTACAAGCTCAATGACAAACTTTGACAGCTGGCAGCTGGGTTAATTTTAAACATTTTTTTATATGAACCTAGGTCCGATTAACCAAATTAACAAATCTTAAGACTATAAGAATTGTTCAAAATGTCCACCCTCGTCTCGAATACAAGCCTCACATCGGCGAAATAAACATTCTGTCACTCGACGGATGAGATGTATCATTTCCGGGTTCGCTGCATCTTGAATCCATTCAAGTAACTGCTGAAAGTGACTTACCTCCCTCTTTGTGGTGGTGCACCATCGTGCTGATACCACATGTTTTGAACAATATTAAGCCCTACATCATCAATGAAGGTGACCCTCTATAGACCTTGTGATATATATTCCAAATAGACTATAAACAAAAGGCGATGTGAAATATTTAATACCGAGTCTTTTTGATATTCTCGTGTTTTTGTTCACGCATTTTATCCCTCAGGAAAATTATCTGTTAACAAATTTTTCAGTCGAAATTTGTGCATATTTACAGTTATTTTAAATGTGGCAGTCCGTAGTTGTGAAGAGAGTCGGTATAATATGCAAACGGTTGCTAAAAGTTTTTCAATAATGTTGGTTATTAATGTATCACATTGTCTTGACATGACTTGAGAGCTCAATGATGAATACAAACGCGCTGGTCTTACAATGAATTTGAAGAAGTATGAATACCTGATAGTAGGCAAAGATGAATGTAGTGACCTACCTTTGGAATCTTTCCACACCTTTAATGTCCCCCTTACATTAAAGGTGTGGAAAGATGCAAACTTAGGAGTCACCTTAAACAAACAGGGAACAAGTAATGACGAAATTCAGGAAAGAATAAGTAAAGGAAGGAAAGCTGTCGGGGATCTTAATTCATTTCCATGGTAAAAAGATTTTTTGGTTTGGGACCTAAGTAAATCCAATAAGAGAAAACTTGTCTACGGAGATGGATTACTTAAGACGAAGCTGAGAACATAGAGACTTGAAAGAATCCGAAACGAGGTCATTAGAGAGAATATGAATATAGAGAGAGATATTTCAGGCGTTGAAGTTGTGTCCGTTACAACTGATTTGGTTTGGTCATACAAAAAGGATGCCGGAAAAGAGATGATACACATTGTCTTTCAATGTTTCAGATCCTCCTCAGCATTTCTTTTCACAGCTATATATAGCATAAAAAATTATGTCTTCATATTGTGATATTACCTTTTTTGTGCTTAGTATCCGTAGTAATTCATTTATAAATATAGCAATAGGTATATTGGACCGAGAACTGAATGTTGTAGCACACCGTAACTAGGTATACGTATACAGCCAAGCCAAATATATCCAACCCATACACCCAACTGTATAACACGGTTTTAACAGTTTTTAACTGTTGAATATGTCAAAATTGTACAATATTTACTTTATATGGAGTTTTTTTTAACAATTATGTAATTATTTATTATGTTAAGTAATATATTTCAGGATAACAAGTGATTTGTGAAAGCCGTAAGTTGTTTGTGTTATTATCTTAATAATTATGTATTGTCGCTCCAAGGTTACTCCACATGTATGATTTTATTGCAGTCCAATTATGCATACAACGGAATAGTAATTTATATATTATGGGATATATTTGTTATTTGCCAGTGGAGGACGATTTTGAAGTCTTTAATTTAACCTAAAAACAGTACAACGTACAACAACAAAACCTTATTTTTAAACTTACTTTAATTGACAAAAATGTACTTATATATGACTACATTGTCTCCGATCCTTTTATTTTATTCGTAAAAATTTGCAATTTTCAATCAAAACAATTTTGTATAAATATCGATCGGTTCAAACTTTTTAAGTCTAGTGCAACATTTTCAGTTAAAGTGGATTGGGGTACGATAATTGTCTGAGTTTTGTGTGTGTTTAGTGCATTATATTCTGTTTGAGTAATAGCAGTGGTCAAGTCTGTGTCTAAAATGCTATTTTCTTGTGAATGTTGTGATGTTATTGTGTTTCGAACCGTAGAAGTGTGGGGTAAGTGATAGTCAATGTTTTGTTTTCAAGTTTGTTATTTGTTGACTCATCCACATAGGTACAGTAGAAGATTTCCATCCTTCGTGGCGTTTAAGTAAGGTTATGTCTGCTCCTGCATCAGCCAGCAATGTAGCCGACGTCCTTCGGAAGCAGTATATTCAGCAGCCCTGTATATTCTTTGGCATTCGCAAGCTCCAAATGAAATGCAATTTCAAAAGGAATTGCCCCGATTCCCACATTTTGTTTGCAACACTTGCCATCTCTATAACCCAAGAAAAATCGGTAATTTCCTTCAAAATTTGGTGGTCGCCTGTTGCAGTAAATGAGCGAGTTTATTTGTTTTATTATCGGGAATTTTTATTAAAATAGCTATTTGTGACACTTTTAAAAATGCCAATTGTGCACGGTGATAGGCACACCTGCTACGCCTAATATATATACCACCTATAACTGATATGATGTTAACGGTAGGTAGATACTTGGTTTTAAAAAATTACCTTGCAAAAAATTAATGCATTAAATATTTGTCGTCTGGCGCTTCTGTTAAAAAAATTTCAAATTGTTCCCGTGTCAACGTTTTCAATTTTTTTGGTACACAGCCAACATTTTTCTTTTTTAGAAAGGCCATTAATTTCATAAATTTTGAAATATCAACGTTTCTCCTAATTTTCAACATGCAATTTAACATTGAATAAGCCGACCATAAAGTTGTTGATTTATAATTTTCTGCAAGTTTAATCATATATTATATGAAAGTAATACATTTTCGGAAATCATATTTATATGGTTTAGCTCCAAATATTTTTCAAATTTATAATTGCTTCTTTCATATTGTTTTTATTTTTATGAAAATAAATCCATCGAGGCCAAATTTGCTAGCTCTCTTACTTCTGGGGGTGTCCTACAACAATTTCTTCACTATTCATTTTATTTGATGTAGTATATTTTCGATTAAATTTGATATAATAATATATATATATATATATATATATATATATATATATATATATATATATATATATATATATATATATATATATATATATATATATATATATATATATATATATATATATATATATATATATATATATATATATATATATATATATATATATATATATATATATATATATATATATATATATATATATATATATATATATATATATTCAAATGTGAGTTAGTTTCTCTTTTAATTCAGGAACTGTTCTAGCAGGTGAGGCACGCAACTTTTTTTTCATAATATGCCAAAGTGTTTCTATTGGCGACAGATCGGGACTACTTGATAACCAGTTTAAGGTGGGAATATTATTCTGCAACATCCATTCCGTGACTATTTTGGCAGTGTGACACGCAGCGCCATCTTGTTGGAACACGTACTCATTTTCTATTGTTTTTAATGTTTCAATTGATGGCAAAGCTGCCCCTAAGGATATCAATGTATCTAACAGCATTAACAGTCCCTTCTACGATGTGCAGTTTTCCAACACCCTGGGTTGACATACATCCCCAAATCATTACAGAAGCCGGAAATTTCACTTTTCGGCGCAAACAGTCTGGATGATATGGCTCATTTTTTGTCCTCAATACTCTACTTCGATAATCTCCGACACATACCTCAAACCTTGATTCGTCACGCCAAATGACACTATTCCATTGCATTTGTGACCAGTTCTGATGATTTTTTGCCCATACCTTCCTATTTTTTTTCTGCTTTCCTGTTAACAGAGGTTTTTCTTTAGCCTACGATTTAAAAATTGTCTGCTGTTAGTGCCTATAAAATGAAATAAAAAATTACTTACTTTGTAAAATTTATAACCCAGTCGTTTGATAGCTCTGAGACAGGTTGATCTTGAAAAATATTTACCCGTCGCCCTATTCCATTCTACACTTAATTCGGCACAATTGGCGTGACGGTTTTGCTTCAAAATACGGCGTAACCCTCTCAAATCGGTCGCGGTTATTTTTGAAGTTCTACCCAAATTTGGTTTTTCTTCCACTGCTCCTGTCGTTTTATATAATTTGACACTGAGCACTGTATAAATTAACAATAACTTTACGCAGATCGTTTGACAAAGCTTTACCACGCACCATTTTTGAGAGGAAAATACTGTCAACTAATTTCTGACATGTCACTAACAACAATCAACAAATAGGCAAATGTTATGTTTAACTCAAGGCTAATACGACGATAAAAACCTATGTTTATTATATGGGCCAAACGAAATGATTTGTTGTTAAATTATATACTTTGTTATTATGGGCACATTTCTAGCATTGAAGTGATTAATTTTAATAAAAAATGTTTCCAAAATATCTCAAATTATAATGAAAATAGTTGGAATTAATAAATTTGCCATTTGTGTCTACCAGCGTTTTCTAAAGTAAAGTGAACAATTAAAATAGCCGCTGGGCCAGATATGACTCTGGGCTCGTTTATATATATATATATATATATAACAGCCTTAGTTCACAGCCGCCTGTTACAAGAAAACTTGCATATTATTATTTCTAGGGTAACAAGTAAATATTAAGAACGTAATATTTTAATTTTCCCTATCATTTTAATAGCCATAAGCACATTCGAATAAAAAATATTGTATGACACAGACCATAAACTGTTTTTCGGACTCACCCGAAAAACTAGATTTTTCGTCCTTGTGACATAAACTACTATTTTCCCTCGTAAATTTTGGAATTTACGTTCTTGATTATTAAATTTTTATAAGGATTATTCCTGGAATGTATTTTTGTGGTCCTGATATGTGGTTGTGATATTTTCAACAATATCATACCTACTGACACTGTCAGAAAATTCATAAATTTGAAATCTTCAAGTTTTCTGCCTGAAATATGCATATTTTTCGAGATTCCATTAGAAGTATGAATGGAGTGGATAGTGAAGAAGTATCGCTTGTTTATTTCTACTACCTGAAAAGTCGAAGAAGCGTTAAGAATAGGCATACAAACCGTTCAAAGATTGGTTTAAAGCTTAACGAAAATTGCTTATTTTTAAATTAGCTTATTTTTATGAGAAGTCTGCAGTCCTGAAGTCTCTCCATTTAGTTTGTGGTCTGATTATTCGAAGATGTGGATATCAGTAAATACCCCAACATTTTTACTTACTTCCCGTATGTAATATTACTTACGTCCCGTCGTCATTAGTAATGCCTACCTGTATAGGTAAATTTAACCTGCGTCCATCAAAGCAATAACATAATAAGCTTGTTACCGTCAAGGGAGTAGAAAAATAATATTATTACCCAAACCAATCAAGCTTTTGGTTATCCACTAAATATGTTCGTTTACTCATGGAGTCTTTGCTATGATTCCTATGATTTCAAGGCTTAAAATACTCTCATGAATTGAGCCTCTGGTAATACAATAAATTACAATTTTTTTTTAGATGATAGCTTACCGGTATGGAGGCTTTTTCCTCGGAGGTGGCCTCCCCATTAGGTGGCACATGTCCGGCCTTGGCTACAAGCCCCGCTGGCACACGCACTGTGAGGCAGTCTAGAACTCCCCACTCACACGTGGTCGCTTATAATCTACAACACTCAGTACATCACCTATCCACTTCCGTCACTAGAGGGGGGCACACAATACACTACGGCAACACGGTGTGGACAGGTTACCTTAACCTGCGAAGCACATAACCTACAAATTCGTTCCGCAGAGATTTCGGGGAGTTTTCTGACTGAATCTACCCGGGGGTTGTCGTCGTACTTTGCAGACTGTGATCGACGAGTCGTTTGTTTTGGTTTCGGTGTGATGGGGTCGCGTGGTGTCCCGCTTATGGAACAGCTGAGTACCAGACGCCGGGAAAGGTTGTGCGGCACTGGTGTACGACACTGCTATCGAACGACGCCGACGCCACGGCGCAAGTCGACGCGCCGCCGCTACATGACCTGCTACCTGCTGCTTGTCGAGCCGTTTGCGCCGCACTTGAAATCTCACACGCTAATAAATTATTGCCGTTCGACTGTTTTATCATAGATAATATATGATAAAACCGCGGTGGACCCGGTGGATTTTTTGCGTCCCACCGAAGGGTGCCATACGGTTTCTCCTGCGTGGGCGAAATGGAACAGCATAGTAGGCCATAGTGCCACGCCAGATTTAAATGATGAATGGAAATGGCTGTGGGGAATCGGATATAATATACGAGGCGAGCTCACGATATATTGGGGCGCGAAGGGGTGCAAGATTGCCTATATTTCTCAAGTCATCTCAGCATATTTGAAATGTATCAGCTAGGGCGGTGATGTAGAAAAATTAAAAGCAGTTTGAGCGCTTATAATGTTTGTGAGCAAGTTGTGTTTACTAATTGTATCCGTTTATTACATATAGCAGGTTTGTGGCAATTAAGAAACCCATCTGCGACCAAATTTCTTTTCTGGCAAATATGGGATGATGTTAAAAATGTGGCCAAGAAAGTTATATAATAGTACATTACATACCGAGCGGGAAAGTACTCTATTTCAGCCGAGCGGCAAGGTAGTTTACCGAGGTGCGAAGCACCGAGGTAAACTACAGACGCGAGGCTAGAATGAGTTCCCGCGAGGTTTGTATACTATTTTACTCACAATCGGTTAGTAGTTTATGGATTTCTAATACTCACAATCTACCAATAATAATTTCGTTTCAAATATCTGTATCCATTTTCATTATGTGATAAGATGAATTATTTTAAGTAACCTGTGAGATCGTTGCTAGGTAACAAAACAAGTTTGTTGAATCTGACATTTAGGCGATACACGACGCCTTTAATTGTACATATAATCAAATTGTGTTTATTTTACAAAAATGTCTGATAGTGAATTTGAATGTACGCCACCAGAAGTGCGGGTAGCTGCAGAGAGAGCTACTGAAGGAATAATTCCTGAAAAAAGCAGGGAGAGGTATGAAAACACCTATGAACTATACAGTAAATGGTGCGTGGCTAAAGGTGTGCAGCATACCTCTGAGAAGGTACTTCTTGCTTATTTTTGTGAAATAAGCAAACAAAGTAAAGCCTCCACATTATCGTCAAGATATTCGATGTTGCGAGCAGTATTAAACTTTAGGCATAATGTTGATATTAGTAATTACGCAAAATTGAAGGCATTTTTGAAAAGGAAGAATGTGGGATATCAAGCTAAAAAGTCAAGTGTTTTTTCTGAAGCAGACATCGATACATTTTTAAACAATGCCCCGATAGAATATCTTCCTCAAAAGGTAATTTTAATTTATTTAGTGCATATTAAATATATGTTATATTAATTTTTTTTAGGTTGCTTTAATTATTGGCATTTCCGGAGCCTGTAGGTGCGATGAACTTTGAAAAATGAAAATAAGTGACCTGGATATTTTAGAAAATCGAATTATAATAGTGATTCCTGTCACAAAAACCTACTCTTCCCATACATTTGTAATTACAAAATCGGAATGGATAAATATAATAAAGCAATACTGTGACCTTCGTAATAACATTGACTCTGATAGATTTTTTTTACAAATAAGATTTGGTAAAATTACACGACAGCCTTTTGGGCATAATGCTATAGGAAGTTTTCCCAAAAAAATAGCAACTTATTTAAAGCTGGAAAATGTTAACAGGTTTACAGGACATTGTTTTAGACGTACTTCAGCAACATTATTAGCAAATACAGGTGGAGACATCCTACAGTTGAAAAAGTTGGGGGGTTGGAAATCCAACACCGTAGCAGAGGGATATGTGGAGAATTCATTACATGGACAAATAAAAATTGCTAATATGTTGTCTCATGTAGAAAATCCAGAAACGTCGGCGTCTTCATCTATTTCTGAAACTCATAATTTTGAGCAACACGGTCTTACTTTAACCGTTAATAGTAATCATAATTCCAATGTAACTATTAATATTTATAATTCCAAATAGTTTTCTTTTTGTTATTGTTGTTGTTGTTTCTGAATTAAATAAATGTTGAGTGGATTCTATTCTTTCTAAACCATCTTTTAATCAAAAATGACATTGACATTTCCAGGTAAGAAAAGTGACAGATGCTAGCCGGGAAAGTACTTTCCCGGCTAGCTGGGAAAGTAAAGTAAGTAATAAGTCGCTTCCCGATTACTTCAAAGGTTATAAATCCGTAAATTACTAACCGATTGTGAGTAAAAATATTAATATAAATAACTGGATGATGGACTAGAAAGAAAACGAAAGGAGTACCAGATAAAATCGTTATTTTATAATAATAATAACAATAGGAATAATAAATGGCCTTTATTCCATATAAAAATAATTACAATAATAATAATATTAAACGAGGATGCGAAGTTCAGTGCTCAAGTACTGTTACCCCACTTAACCCCCTGGCTTCGTAAGTTCTACGTCCCAGTATAATATTGTATTTTGTATTCCTATTTTATTGTACAATTGCATTTTATATTGCCCACGAGTACCTACTATAGAAAACTATTCTACTAACTAATCGTATTTTAAATCATTTTGTATTGCATGATTTAAAACTGTCCGGTATTTTATTATAAATTTGTGATATATTATAAGTAAAAGAACTTCAAAATAAAGCGGTTCTATGAGCAGAAAGAGTTATTAAAGATTTTTGTCTTATGTTGATGTTATGAACATCAGTTCAAAATCTAATTTTTTGATAGAGATGTGGTGCTGTTTTCGTGGAAACTATCTTATGAACAAATATTCAGGAGTGAAGTAGACGTCTATTTGTCATATTTAACCAATTGATTTCAAAAATTCTGTGAGAAATATTATCTCTACGTCTAATACCACAAATTAATATTAACACGAATTTTGCAGCCTTTGAGGCTGCAAAATATTTTTTAATGCAGCTATTAACGTGAGTTTCAAATCTTAAATTTTATATTATCACTAAAACTGTTGCCCAATTTGATCTTTTTAAATAACACAACTGCCGACTTATTTGAATTTATACATAAATTGTGGTCCTCTGAGGTTTTTACCAAAGTCTGCAAATCAGCAGTAATTGCATTTATAACATGTACCGTATCCAATAGAGGAAATGACTGATAGAGTTGCGTATCATAGCAGTGTATATTGCACGTTAATAGTTCCTTATGCATTTGACTGGTATATATCGAAAATAGTAATGGTCCTAGTATAGAACCCTGTGGTACTCCATGATCTAAAGTTACTTCATAAGATGATTCATTGTTTAAAGTTACCATTTGTTTGCGATTCATTAGATAATTTTGAATTCACTTTCCTACATTGTTACTGAAGACCTTCGCATCACGTATCTACACTCAAATACCAAATACTTTCCTTTGTTTATCTTACTTTCCAATTGGAAATATCCTTAGGCTCTGGCCTTGTATTTTCGTTAGTTTTGATACTTTAAATTAACACCTTTAAATAATTTAAACTTACCTTTTCATACATATCATAGTATTAATTTGCAGACTTGCAAACCATATAACTTTGCCATATTTTTACCGCTAACTTAGATAGATATAATAGATTTTTAATCGTCGATTTCTGGGAATATTAATTAAATTTCATGTACTCTTATAATTTCAGTATACATATATATGTATATACATATTTTGTAGTATCAATGGAATATTAATTAAATTTCATGTACTCTTATAATTTCAGTATACATATATATGTATATACATATTTTGTAGTATTAATTTAATATGATTAATTACTTATTTCGTCAACAGTCCTTTGTTTGAGTTAACGTTAAATGTCACTAATAACTACATTATTTAAATAATTAGGTATTTATTCACCTGTTGGTCGAATATTTTATTCTTTGTTTAAATAATTAAAATAACATTATTTTTTATTTTTTATTAATTTAATTCTTTTAAATTAATTTTATTACATTCATTTTTGGCTGAATTTTCATTTTTTTTAAATAACTCTTGATTTCTTGCTCAAGCGTAGAAGTTCCATATATATTTGTATATTTGTTATATTTGTTATATTTGTTTCTATATTTGTATATAGGTTATAAATTTGTAAGATAAATCTGATACTGTTTTAGCTCGCTTTTCTTTTTTTTATAAACTGTCTATTTGTCTAATAACTTACTACACCAGTTTATCAAAATAGGTCTAAAAAAATGTTGACACTTTTTTTAAGTTGGCTTTTGTTTTGTTGTTTTTTACAGTGGCCATCTACTATTCCAACAGTAGTGACTGTCCCACTGGTTATTATATTAATAAATAATTAAGACTTTTTTTGAAAAATATATATTTAACATTCTAAAAAGTACCTATAAAGGATAAACTGAACCTGTAAATATACTAAGTCAAACAGAACATAAACTTAAATCACTACTTTCACTTAACATATAATGCACTCAACGAACTTAAAAAAACTGAAAAAGATTATAACCACTCAAATAGATTAGAAACTAAAAAGATTTAGTCATTCGGAAGGTTCCGATTGTGTTACTTGGGTCAGGAAGTACTAACTGAATATCATTCTTTGAAACTGTATAAATGTCCGACACGCGGGAAAAAGCGAACTTAATTTTCTTATTTCGTAAGTAAGGCACTGTGTATTCTTCTTCCTATGGATAGATATTTTTCACTTGAGCTACATAATATTTTTCGGTTTCCTGGCTAGAAAATCTAATTAAAATAAAACTATTAATTTTTATGTATTCCAGTTGATTAAAATTTAATAATTCATCCTGAAAATTTTATTTAATGTGGACGAAGCAAAAAATATATTTTTGCTGACATTATCATGGGCGTTAGACATTAGAACATTATTCAATTTTTGCCCGTTTGGGTTGGGGATTTTTGCTCGATGGTAAATCGTCTTCATTTTCAAATAGTTTCTCTTTATAATCAAAATCAAATATCTCTTTATAGTCCCTATAGGACAAAAAATATATAGACAATATTTCATTACTTTTTTTCTCTCAATTTCCTGTCGTCTCATTAGATGTTGTAGCTTTTGGATGTTTAATGTTTTCAAGTGACTCGCACGATGTGATACTAAGACATCAAAAATATTCTATTTAGATGAGAGGCATGTCCCCAGGTTAGTATAGCATAAGAGAAACTTTGGCAGTCAGCATTTCAGAGAAAGAAATTTATATAATAGACCTAATTGGACCCCCTCTAAGACTATAGAGTACTCATGACTATAGTGATCCCTTAATTAAACTAAAAATTAGTGTTAATAAAACTGGCGCCCATAAAAAGAGAATTCAATAGGGAAGTAAATCGAGTAAGTATCCTATAATCAGATTGAATATTTCAATATAAAATATATCATTATTACAAGAGCCTAAAATATATCCATAACATTTCAATCTGGCTGAACCAACGTGGGAATAAAAAAAATCTTAATTCACAAATTCACAACATATATACTATATATTCAATAATATGATAACTGCAACATATTCAGCATATTCCTTGCTTGTGCCATTTTTTTAAGGTTCCTATATTTTTGGGCTTATTTTATTGCACTATATTGGGATTACAATGTGTATCTGGCTTCCAGATCTGCTTGGTGTCTTCCGATTTCCGTTGTAATGACTCTTTAATAATAAGTAATTTGTCTTTGATCAGGGACAGTTGACCAGTGTCGGCGCCGACGAACGAAAGCCACCTCTTCTGCCAATATTGGCTGCAGTCCAGAGAGGAGGCTTAGGAAATCGCGAATGCATTCGAGTTCTTCCTCGTCTGTGGTATGTGACCCTGCAGTATTGTTAGATAAGCTATGGACAGTAAGCCTCCTACATCGAGTAAATACTAAATACGATAAAGATTTTATTACATATTGAGATTCGTTTCCACGGATATCATTTCCTTCGGTAGAATATTTAGCATATTGCCTATTCCCTTTTTTATATAGACTCGATCGGATCGAATCCCGTGCTTGGTAACTTGGCCAGAAAGTAAATGGGCTGATTTATGCCTATATACGAAATGTGAGGAGAGAAATGTGTGTTGCCAGTACAGATTGAACATAAATTGTCAATTTACTTTCGGAAGAAACGTAATTTATCCATGTATATTTAAAGAAAAAATAATATATTACTTCAATGGCCACACCACGGTCTAGCATACCAGGCTCTTATATAATCATCTGCTACATAAATAAAAATTTTGTTGGTTTAAACATATTATTTTGTGTGGAAGAGAGCAAAAATTATATAATTCTAGATTATAGTTCGCAGAACTTGCAGTAAATTTTATATATATATAAGAAATAAAAACCCTTTTAAGTTTCCGCCCCACGCTCCTACCACAAAACCGCTGCTCCGTTGAACAGTGTTCAACAAATCTGTAAAATCCAAATATATTGGAAAAACATGCCTTTAAATTTCAACGTATTTTTTATTTATTTCATGGAATTCCCTTGGGGTATTTTTATTTTTTTTCAAAAAAATATTTATGATTCTACCGACATTTAGAAATTTTTATCTATACTAGAACATGCAATTCCAATAACATTTGATTTTTCAAAAAAAATTTTTAATTTTTTTCGTGGAAATCGTGTTTTTATATTTTTATATTTTTTAATTATTAATAAAAAATACTTCACAATTTTAAATTTTAAGTTTTTTCCAATATTTTAATTAGTAAATCGTACGAAAAAAAACAAAATTTTTGGATATTGAAGATTTGCGGTGTCGTTTTCTTTTCTCGGGAAGTTTTTATGTGACAGTTTTTTAGCTCAGGAACGCAATGCTAAAAAAATCTGAAAAAAATCAGGGACTTCTCTCATTGAGTATAAAAACATTATATTAAAAAATCAGCTACGATACAATTTCGATAATAGATATCATAATTTGCTGTTCTCGATCGACAGTGATAATATTTCTTCAAAATCAGTGTCATTATAAGAATAGAAAACACGATTGCCACAAAAATAATTTTTTTTCCGAAAAAAATCAAATGTTATTGGAATTGAATGTTCTAATATAGATAAAAAATTCGAAATGTCTGTAGAATCATATATATATTTTTTTAAAGAAAAATCAAAAATGTCCTAAGGGAAATCCACGAAATAAATAAAAATTGCGTTGATATTTTCAGTCATGTTTTTCCATTATTTTAATTATTAAATAGTACGCAAAAAACCGAAAATAAGATGTTACCGCTTTTCATTAATATATTTTATTTCGGAGTGGAAAACATTCAATGACTACTATTCCTGAATTATGCATTTAAATGGAAAACAACAAAAGATCAGTTTTACATTATCTAGTTTTCGCCTCCAAAGTTGTCATCATCAATAATCTGAAAGTACCTAAAAAAATTATACTTACAGAAAAACAAGCAAGATACCAGTTTTTTTCATATGACGACGCCGGTTTCACCTGCTTCGATTTTCTGGTGATGGTAACTTTCTTCACCGGAAAATTTAAAATTCCAAAATTATGTATTATTATAGAAGGTACAACAAAAGACAACTTCTTATATATTTCGACGTCACTTTCGCCTCAAAAATTGCCGTCACCCTTACACTGAAAATTTCTTAATAACAATCTCTTTATACGGAACGAAGCGAAAGACCTCTATTTGCAAACTTCGATTCGGATTTCGCAGATAAATTAACCATCATCACACATTTAGAAACACCATCATTACAAAACTGAAACTTCTTGTATTAAGTGGTAGCAGATAGTGAACAGAGATTTTATAAATTAAACATTATTATTATTACTATTATTATTATTATAGTGATTTCTAATATAGTTCGAATATATGAATCGTAATAGTCTTGATAGTATTGTTCGTAATTGTTTTAGTATTGTGTAAGTACGTGCTCCTAGTGAAACTGCTACACACTCAAAGCACAGTTTGCTGTAATGGTAGATCATTATTATTCAAACTGTTAATGCATCGATATGTCGAAAATAATAATGACATTTAATCATATCTACGCAAAATGCAGCTAGGATATATCCGAATTGCTATTCCAATCGGCATTCAACTGATAATAAAGTAATTTCGCATTTGAAGATATTCTATGAAATGATGGTTTGTCCAATAAAGTGATTATGCTCCAACATCAATATGGAAAGAAGATTTCCTGCGAGGTCAAATATTAACCCCTCTAATACAACACCTATAATCTATTTGGAAATGAAAGAGGGTAATAAAACCCTATAATCAGAGGCGGCCATATGCGTACTATTATATTTTCGTGCAATTGTAACAAAATGGTAGTTGCAGGTAAAAGTGCAGGCTTGTAATTTTATCGGGTAGTATAACATCGACCCAAAAATTCATGGGTCCTGTTGCTTATTGCTTTAGAAATTTTTAGAAGGTCGACATTAAACGTTGGGAATTAATTTTTCTTTGTGTTTTCTCGGGTATGAAATACATTACGATATTGCAATAAAGATTAAAAACGTAAATCCCGGGTGGCAGGAATCATGAACGGTCGACTGTAACATAATAAATCACTGCACTCGGTCACTTAATTGGTGCTATCCGGTGTTCCTGCATTCATTAATTAACAAATAATCAAATTAAGTCAAATAGCAACACATCACCTCATAAGATAATATTGTAATAGTCCTTACAGAAAAGGTACGGAGCAGCTAACAAATTGATACAGAAAGATTATCTCATGATTGTATTGGTTTGAGAAATTTGGTTTGAGAAAAAAGTTACTAAGTAGGCCTAGAAGTGTTTTTAGAGGAATTTTCTTTTCATATATGTAGGTAACAGGCATCCCACAGTAAACACCTGAAATATTGATATTATCCATGTAATGAACCGTACATGTAACCATGTACGTGTCTTGTAATGTTTTATTAGTTCTTGCTTTGCAACCAGATGTCGTTAGCTTACCGGTGTAATTTTCGGAAATCAAGTACAGGGTAAAGTAGATCCCATGTGATTGAACGAACTTTTAGTTCCGTTAAGTATCATTACTTAAAGGGGATGATAATATGGCCCTTTTATTATTCCCGGTAAATACACTGCTGGCCAATAGGTTGGAATAATTCAAATTTTTAGGGTAAGTTTCGATACATATATCTTCTGAACGATATGGAATATCAAAATACGGATTTCAGGACGTTTTTGGAAATTTCATCGACAAAAACTGGTCTGAATATCAATTTTCCATTATGCTCAAAAAAGGAATATACGGGGGTGTAAACTAAACCCCTAAAAAAATCAAAATTTCATTCTTACCGAGAATTTAGGAAAACCAAAATCGAGTTAAATTTTTTATACCGGGGTAATCTATGGACCAATTCGAAAAAACAAATTTGGCCGATTTTTGATATCTCGCTTATTTTTGAATATACGGCGTTTTTATTGAAATTAGGACAATTTTCGATTGACCGATTGACAAATCGATTGACCGATTGAAAATCCGTCTACTATTTTTAAGTTACATAGTATAAAAATGGACAATAATTTTGCATTAGCCGAACCTATTGAATCGATTCCCGCACTGATGTGAAATAGATTTTCAATAACTTTCCAGGTTTTCCTCGTTCCTGCACTGAATGGTTAGAATTTACTGGTGGTTAGAATTTACTAACCTAATTCGATCCTGGTCGCAGATGCTGCTAGCAAAATAATAATATGCCGCCCCCTCTCCCGCACAAGTCTCTGACTTAACCATTGCGGTTAGAATGAGGGTAGAGATATTATTATTATTATAATTATTATTGTTATTATTGATAATCAGTATGGACAATAACAATTTTTAACTTATATTCTGGTCAGGGTAATACAGGGTTGTAAATTGTGACGTAAGCTGCAATTTTGGGGTCACTTGACTTGTTAATGAGTTAATGAGTTCGTAATTAGTTTGGCAAAAAATACGGTCCATTTCCACTTCTTTTGTGCGCTTTCAAAAAGAACATCTCTTTGATGTTGCCGGCCCTCCTAATTACGGGAGTTTTAAGACAAATTTTATTGCGTCCCCTAATAACTTCCAGATTTCGCGAGAACATGTAATGAGCTGATTTTTCAGACTATTCAGTGTATTCTTTTATTACCAAGATGGATTCGCAGTAAGTCCCTCTAATTGGGACCTTTTGTTTTTGTATTTCTAGGCCTTGGAGTGACTTGGAAAGCGCCACGAACAACCCATTACTTTGGCCGGGCGCGAAACAAGATTTATTTTATACTGATGGCTTTTCTTTATAATGTACCCCGTTACTCGGCAATTATGGAAAAGCATTTTCGAAGTTCCAGTCGATAATTGCAAACATTCTATTTCCGTAAAAGGAGACAGAGTCGCATCAAAAAAGTAAGGGTCCGTGGAACATTTCTAGGTGCCTTGTGAACTTAAATTTTGCCGTGAGCGACGTCTCGTTACACAATGTTGTTAAACACATTCAACGTATCGGACCCTTTATTTTTTTGTTTATTTATTTAAAATACCAGATCAACAAATTAATGTTATATATGGTAGTGTTTAATATGACAGTACATAACAATTAAAAATAAGGACAAAAATATACATTTGGTATATTTTTATACATTTGGTACATTAGTAGAACACTATTCGGAATCGCTACTGGAGAGCAAGATATCTTGTGGTAGTCGTTTTTTAAGTCTATTATTACGAGTCTTTTCACTTAGGTTTAAATTTCTGGCACTGATACAGTTGTTTATAGTTTCGAAAAAGGTTTTTGCACATGATTTTATGAAGACTTCAATTTGTGGCACGTCAAGCTCCCGATGGATTTGATTGTTTCTTATGAATCACTTATTTTGAAATGTTTGCACCTTTTTAATATTTGTTTTGCTAGCAGTTCCCCATATCACACAGCCATAAGTTACCAAAGGCCTTAAGATAGATTTATATACTAATGTGGCGCATTTAACTCTGAATTTGGATTTTCGGTTAATAATGGTATATAGCATTGATAACCGGCGTAACCTTCACTAAGTTTCTTGTTAATGTGAAACTCCATGTTAGTCGTTTGTCTAAGTAGACTCCTAGATATTCCATATTATTTCCTCGTCGTTGATAATAACATTGTTGGGGTTTCGAGGTCTCCTTAGGGTGAATATTTTAGCTTCACATTTGGATGGATTTAATTTTAGTTGCCATTTTATATATCAGTCCTCTAAAATATTAAGTGCATTTTGCAGTTTGTTTGCAGCAGTATGGATATTAGGATCTTGTGTTATAATTGCGGTGTCATCTGCATACATGGTTAATGTGGATGTTGGTGGTTATGCCAAAGGAACTATCAACTTTTTTATATTAAAAATTCAAAAATAAAAATTCTTCATAGGCTGATAACATTTCCGATTTGATTTTAAAACATGTTGATATTATTCCAGTAACCCGGGTCGGGTTAGCATATGACCTTGCAAAGATTCCAGTCAGCAACTTTATTACTCTAGTCTTTAGGGGGGGGGAGTCACTGGAAGTCTAATTTCAAAATGGCTGATGAAATTTCAATGGTTTTATCGTCAATGGATTCAGATACATTGAGTAGTAGAATCGCAGAGGCTGTGGGCAGAATGTCACAGTACTTTGACAATATCGATTCGTTCATTAACGTGGACA
This sequence comes from Tetropium fuscum, assembly GCA_964058915.1. NCBI lineage: Eukaryota > Metazoa > Arthropoda > Insecta > Coleoptera > Cerambycidae > Tetropium > Tetropium fuscum. The sequence goes on from CAXKVY010000040.1 coordinate 283,692, forward strand.
AAACTGACATTTTAAGCATTCATAATTGTACAAGAAATATCGAAGACATATACATTAAAATAAATTAAAAAAAATTTTTCTATGCGTTTCTATGCGTTTATCTGAACGAATTCTTGAAGTTAAAATTTCAGTGTGATATACTTATTTCAAAAATGAACGTTTCTTTTCATAAATTTGCGAATGATGCTGAACTTTTCCCAGATACGGAATTTGTTTATGGGGTAATTCGACTAATTCATATAGTGTTTATATTGCTCAAAAAAGAATAATATATGTTAAATCCATATCAAAAATCTCAATAGATTTTCATGTAGGCAAAATTTTAATTAATTAAACAAATTAGCCCATCCCTGTTTGTTTATATACGAATTATGTGTTCTGGTATATAGAAATAAGAAAAACATTGGTATTAGTAAAGATATATACACAATTATAACACGAGATATGCAAGTCATATCAAAGTACCGTTTGCCAAACAAAAAGTGCATCAAAAATGCTCCTTGCTGCTTGGGTCCCAAAAATGTTTTAATCGTTTACCATACGACGTTTTATAATATAATATATATAATATTATACATTTGCAAATATTATCAGACGAAAGTTAAGGCTATATATATATATATATATATATATATATATATATATATATATATATATATATATATATATATATATATATATATATATATATATATATATATATATATTGCTCGATGAATATTTTTACAGTGCCTCAGTTTTTAGAATTCTTAGTTTTGAGTTTTTCTGTTAAATTTATACCCGTTTCTAATTCTGGTTAAAATTTAACGAATACTTAACTTAACTTAATCAATGGATTAAGTGGGGGTTATGCGACGGTTAAGCAGTTTGACGTTTTTTGAATAACCTAAAAAATATCACTTTCTGACGTTTTTCCGTGTTGTAGTTAATTTTGTTCAAAATATGGCATTAGAATTTATGAATAACATTGGTATATTAGATGATGATCTGGATGTTTCGTCGTAAGAGCTCTTCCACAAAAAAAATTGAACACCCAGCCCCCGCGATGAAAAATAAATTTCATTTTTCTTATTTTTGCAACTCCGATTTGAGATATCTCGCGAACTAATTATGCGATTTTGCTCAGCTTTAAATGAGCGTGTGTGTTTTGTCGTACTCTTCTTTTCTAAATCCACATTTTTTTGTAATCAAAAGCCGCCGAGATATGCATTAAAATTTTCGCATGGTTTTAATTGTTCGTTCTCCCCTCCCCCCTTGAAGCCGTCTGCACAAATCATACCAAAATGATGGGAGGATCCGATTTGATAGATTGAGAAGTAAAATTTTGAATTGTTTTGAGTTGTCTGGCTTCGACCAATCTTTCTCTCCAGATCCACTCCACTATATTTCTTTTACTTGAACAATATTCATTATTAAATATATTATAACGATAAAATAGAAAATTAGGGCGGCACAATGGTGCCCAATAAATTTCATATATTTCTTCTATTTTTCGCATAAATTCTAATTCGATACAACTGAAATCGTCGTAACGGAATATATAGCCCTATCCCCGAAAGATTGGTTTCATACCGCAATTTCATAATTTGCTAGCCACTTCGAACATGCAATCATATTTCAATGTAAAAATATCTGGCACGAGCATTTCGGGCCCAACCCACGCACGTTTTCCCCCGAGCTTAATCTAATCTTTCGTACCCTCCACATGTAACAAAATACTTCGAAATTATACATTTTCGCTATATACACAACACTTTACACGTGCCGACAAATATTCATATATACGTTGGATGTGTTAAGTAGCCCTGTATTGTACAGTGTAATGGTACATGTAAATTTAGCTTTAAATTTTTGAAGTAATGTGGACATAGATGCCTGTAGATTTATTAATTTAATATGTTGACATCCTGTTGAGTTTCCGATCCCGTGACAAAAGTAATTGCGTAGCAAAACTGGTCCTCCTTGGCAGACCTTCTTCCATGTACACATATTTCTAAGTATGTGATTATATAAAGAAAAAAGAAAAAATTGCAGAAGCTGTGGGATTCGAACTATTAACCAATAACATACGAGCAGGACGCTTTACTGCTAGGTTACTGCCGGTTGTATCAAACGTCTGATGAACTAAAAAATAGGAGAATTTAGTTTTATATGCTATCTTTGTGTTTTTTTTGGATCGCTCATTTTGATTTCTCACTTTCCACCAAAAAATCTCACCGGAAATACCTCCACTTTGAAAAAAAATACGCCAAACCCAATTTTTTTTTCGTCAAAATAACTGAATTTTTGTTAATTTTGAAAAGAAAATAGCTTCAAATATACAAAAAAAAATAAACAAAAAAGATTTCTAAATGTTTTTTGGCAGATATTACCCTCCATAGTTACAACAGCGATTAAGTCGGCAATAAAAGTTTGCCTAAGCTAGCTCAGCATAATAAAATGAAAAAAGTAAAATTAGTTCGGTGGATCCCGATGTTACTAATTATCCATGGGCGCCACTGACTGTGCGCAACCAAGTCAGGTAGTCCCCAATTATCCTGGGTATCGAAACTACTCTCGAAACTACCCTCGGTATCGAAACTACTAAATTCAAGGTCGAAAATTGCAATAAAAACGTTACCTAAAATATGCTTGAAGTTACTTACATCCAAGATCACATATAAATCAAATATTTATACTGAACGTAATTTCGAACTAAATCCCAAAGTGGTATTGCATAACATACCTTTTAAATCAACACATCTAAATACATATTTTTATCAAACGTCAAACATCATATACATATACTTACTTAATTACTTACATATACTTACTTAATTGCGTCAACGTCAAAGTGCACGATGACTTCCCCACAACCAATATTAACAAGAAATAGGACTATACTTACATAAACGTATTAATAGCGAAAGTATACAGGTAAATAGATATCCAATTTAGATTTTGGAATAAACATACCGTACTATTTAAGTAACGGCAACCTTCAGGTAGGTACGTATTCGTACACAATGAAAATTACTTCAGTTAAGTTATGTTACTCAATTATTAAATTACTGAAGTTATGTAGAATGAGAGTTTAAACGGTAGTCGAGGGCTCATAAACATTAACTATTTAATCTAAAGTATTTCAAAAATCGGCTAAACGACCTCAAGATTTTAACTTTAAACCTTGAATGGAACACACCCGTTACTTGAAATAAATTAACGTAGAAAAATATTATTGGATTTATTTTTGGTAAGTAAATATATCATGTCAAAATGAAGTGTTTTTTCATATCTGCAAAATTTTATTTTGAAATAACTAAAGAAAGTGCCATAATATTTTAAGGAAATATTGAGATATTGAAATATTGATTATACGTTTATTCAAATAAATTAAAATAAACTTGGCAACATTCATAGTATTGTAGCTGTTAGATAAACCGGCTGGGGTTGGACTTTCGTCATAAGTGGAAAATTAAAAGGTGGAGTATAATTTATGAATAAAAGAATCAGAAAACTGTATTACAGCTCCATCTAGAATTCTCATTAGAAACCTCAGTTTCAATATAGTAGGTTGTGTAGATGTCGTGTATGATTTACAGCGAGAATTAATTGCATTGCGACTGATTATCTATTCACTTTATCTATGTTACAAGGCTCCTGAAACGGCCGCGAGTGGCGCTGTGATCTGAACATTAGAAGCCCATAGGAATTGACCATATTAGTTAGGTTATCAAATTCCGGGCGCGAAATATGAAATGGGTTCCTAAACATAATTCAGCAAATTTGACTGCCATGTATTTCTTATAGAAGATTCAAAAGTGTGATTTTCAGACGGGAAATTCTCGGGTTTTGGACATTTCTTAGTATTTAAACCTATTATACGTCAAACTTTAAACATATTTCTCTTCAATTCAAGTCCAAATTATTTTTTTAGACGTATGAGTTAATTAAATAAATGCTTTTAAGTTACATTGTCTGATTTCCATGGACGTACGTCGCGCATTAGTTTTAACATTTCTTACGCAAGAGCGCCAGGCCAGCTGTAAAAGTAAGGTTAATGGTTATGTTATGATATTGTTGGTAGGTTGTTTATTTGTTTATTACTATTTTGGTCAATGTTTATCGATTTTTTACATTAATGATGTAATAATGTACCTACTATGTACACTTTTATGAAAGAATAATGGAAAAAATGGGCTCAAATGTGGATTTCTCCATATAAATAATAATCCGGTAAGTACCTACCTAGATACCGGATTATTATTTCTATGGACATTTTTGTTATGTAAGGTTTTTCATTAATTAAACAGATACCGCACAGCAAACTTGATAATACTAATGGAAAAGCCTTGGAGGAACAATGGTATTGTGCTTTATACCTTTCGATCAAATAGATGTTCTGCACTTATTCCTATCATATGCATACTCTGTTCAGGTCGGGGCAACCAAGAACAAGATACATCAGTTGATGCTGATCCTGAATAATGTACTTTTAATAAATTTAATTAGTCATCAAATTGAAAAGATTTTAAGTTAACTTAGACTACATATTCTGGCCTCTAGGAAAAAATCACTTATGGTTCCGAGTTTGATTAGGTAGGTACTCTATGTTCACCCATTTTCTAACCAACACTCAAAATCAATTATTTGCAATCAGAAAAAACAGATAAGTCTGTGATGAAAACTGCAAAACGTGAAATAGGTAAATCAAAATAAAATGAGATTAGAAGTTACCTAGGACACAAATATAATACAAATTCAGCGATGTTGGCACGAATATTGCCGGTTTTTAAATTAACACAATGAAAGTATAATTTATTATGTAAGAAACTCTTATTAAATATTAATTAACTTTATCCAAAACCTTACAGTACCAACACAGATACTATGGTACCTACCTCTCAAGGACCATATGTCAAACCTCTTCCTCTCTGAACCATTGGATCAAGCAACAACATACGTTTTTCCTACAAACATCGCCTTCTAAAATTAGTAATATTTTTATTTTGAAATGTTTAATCAATATTTTAACACTCTCTCAGTCAAATAAAATGTCAAACAATGTATTTATTCAACTTTTTTCACTAAGAGACTTTCTATATCACGTGTAAAACGCCCTGAACTTGAGTCCCCATAAGACATCAATACATTAATTTTTAAATTAGCCGCCAATTTGAGATCATAACCTAAATAATATGGTCAATTAAGTGAAGTCAGAATGTCATCAATATTGGTTGTCAATCAAGTTTCAGATACTGATATTATATCGTATTTTTTACTGTAAATGATATAAAAGGAGTTATGTGAGGAATTCTAGTTGACAATTTTATTTTAAAAGCGTTGACCGGGAAAAATACCCTAAAACTATATGTTCTACACGCCAATGGTTGGAAATGACATTGGGCGCACGTTATGCTTTTATCTGTAAACATCGCTCGGCCCTGTAATGGCCACCATTGTGCAGGCTAATTTATGGGTCAATATCAGCAGTGGAGACCGATCGAATTTTCATAATCACTAGTGAACTGCAACGGAATGCACAATTTTTCAACCACGTTCGCTGATGATGCGCTGTAAGTTGGTAACATACGCAATACATAGGTAACCCATCATCCGCTAGGGGGTTCTAAAACAACCTTTTAATTAACCCTATAAAATGACTAAAGCGCAAGCATTTCACAAAAGACTGGATATGCAAGACTGGACTGGATAATCATTTTATGTACATTTTTCTAAAAAAAATATGAAAATTGAACTTAAAATAAAAAATTATGAGACCTTATATTTTACCAACTTGTGGCGTTTTTTGCACCTGAGTGTAGTATTCCGTGCTTGTACCTTAACTGTATTATGAGGATGACGCACTTTCCCAGGTAAAAAGTAGAATTGAAAGAACAAAAGCAAACATTTGTAACTGCATTAAATATGTGCTTTTCCACAACCTTTTCATTTTATAGGCAAGAGAACTGAAGTTTCACTCTGCAGACGTGGAAACCAGCCACGGGGAGAGAGTGTGGGGGCAGGTGGTCCGCAGCCACGGTGAAACCGGAAGTTGCTCCTCGAGGGAATCGGAGCCTGGAGCGGGAATGTGTGATGCTTCCGTTATGATAAGAGGACGAACGGACTGTCAAAGTTACTACTAAGTATAAACGAATAATAACCTGGCTGTTGGAGGATTGGAGCGTCATACAGTTCATGAACAAATATTTCAAATTTGCAAATTATTGCAATTTATCTGAAGGTGGTTGGATAAACGGAAACGTTTGTTGAATGAATAATATATTTTATATTTACTGTTCTCGAAACTTCCGAGAACTCATCATTATCCAAACTTACGACGCAATACATTTTGTTAATCGCAAATTAGATTTAAGAGGAAAGGCCGGCCCTGCCGTCAACTTTTTTAATTACCCTTCTTTTCACGGAACTTTGCAATTTACGACGATATTTCGCCAACTTTTAAATAAAACGGATTTTAATTTATGGACGAGGCATAAAATTGGAACAATAGGTTTAGTAGTTACTTTATTTTTAAGGGGAGCCTGTGGCCATAAAACGTTATTATCCCCCTTGGCGAGGGATTTTATATCAACACTCGATTGTACTCGAAAAGTTTGACAGTAATTCACAGCTTTGCAGCTTAATTACAAAACATTTACACGAATAGTGTGTTGAAGATAATACCAGAAACCTTAATTTTTTAATAATTATCTAAATTCGTAAAACTCTGATCTGAAATAATCTAATAAAATGCTTCTCCAGGGTCGTAGCTACGGGGGTGCCAGATGGTGCCAGGCACCGTCTAAAATGATTTGACACCCTCTATGACTTCGAATCTAACAAAAAATTATAATAAAACGCTGATTATAATTTATTAATTTATCATAGGTAATAGTTATTTACTGAACAAGTGCGGAAAATTATACTTTTCCGCACGCTGATTGCAGCTGATGCTCAATTTTTTATTATGATAAAGAACGTAAAATAGGTAATTATGACGCAGAAGGAGAGTAAAAAGGAGAGAGGGAGAAGGGGTAAAAATTGTTTTTTAAATATCTAGGCTCCCTTTTAACATGCGACTGAAGTCGAGGGGGAGTACCGTTGGAGAGGGAGGGGGAGTACCGTCATGTGGAGCGCCAAAACTTTGCTCCACATGACTTTTGTCGGATCCGAAAGGGTTATCATGTGGGGGGCGCGGGCGGGGCAAACATTTTCGAGGCAGAATTTTTTGCAATAGCTCCATATAATCTAGTGCAGTGTTATTCAACCTTTATCATCATGCGACCCCCCTGGTATGAAAAAATATTTCGCGACCCCCCGACCCATCGCTTTTTTATCATGTATGTATGTGTATGTTACAGTGTTACAAATATTGATTCCATACGACGTTTTTATGCGTCTCCATAATTAGGACTCGGATATAAGTACATAATATAGTACGTAAAACACATTATTTTACAATTACATACATCGAATATGTCGCCATTTGATAACTAACTAACGCAATTTTTGACTTATTTGAGCTTTCTGACTTATTTGAGCATTTAAATATCTTCAATAAAAGTCTTCAAGGGAGAGATGAAAATGTCATCACTGCAAAACACAAAATACATGGCTTTACAAAAAAAATTGACTTGTGGTCGTCGTCTATAAATCAAAGTAACTTTGATTCATTTTCGTCGACACAATCTTTTACTGAAGAAGTCGGATGTGAGATAAACATCAAGTCATATACTTATACCTGGTATGAAAATGGTGTTAGATAATTTGAAAGAAGAATTGTGTCATTACTTCTCAGTGCAAGAAACATCGGAGAACACTGAGCAGAGGTGGATCTTAAATCCGTTTTTAAATGCAGCTATAGGCTAATTTGCCAACTAAGCTCAAAGAGAATCTGCTAGAATTATCTGCCGATGGGATGTTACACATGCAATTCAAGTCTGCTAATTTGGATACCTTTTGGTTAAGGAGAAAAACAGAATACCCGGAATTGACAACTGAGGCTTTGAAGTGTTTGATTCCATTTGCCACCTCGTACTTATGCGCGTTGACATTTTCATCAATGGCCCAAAAAAAAAGTAAGCAAAGAAATCTCTTAAATTTGGAAAACGATTTAATTCTATGTGTAACAAATACAGATCCACGATGGGAGAAATTGGTTAATCAAAAACAAGCACAACCTTCGCATTAACATGAGTCTTAGGATTTTATTTTTTGTTAACTTGTTTGTATTAACATACAAATGTTTATGAGTATATCCTTTTGTTAAAATTATCTTACATCTTACTTAATAAATCGATATTTTTAATCTTTATTGTTTTTTTACTAAAGTTCTCTCGACCTCTGGCGACCCCCCTACAGAAGCTTCGCGACCCACAGGTTCAAAAACACTGATCTAGTGAAATGTTTGTCACTCGAAATTTTAATCAACAGCTTTGTTATTAACAATTTCATGCGAAAAATCGCTGTTTTTTTGATTTTTTGCTTATAGAATGAAAACTATCAGGGTAATCGTAATGGTACAAATTGTAGAGAATAAAAATACGAAGAAAATGAACGGTCAAACGACTTAATCGGACCGTTAGTTTAAGAGAAAATCGAAAAAAACCGGCAAAAAACAGTTTTTTCAAAAATTCATCACTCGGTCATTTTTTGAGTTGTAGCGTAGATCCTCGTTTTGAGTTGTAGCGTAGATATGAAGAAAAACGGCCGAGCGGGCGAGAGTAGTTGAAGAGTGGGGGAGAGCAGCGGGCATGGAGAAACGAGTATATATATATCTATAATACTACTGTCGTGCCGCGCGTATTTCATGTTCTTTTCGTTCGAATCTCTCAGCAACAAATAAGAATATCGGAACTCATTTCAACAAATATCATGTTCCTGTACTAAGAAAGGATGCGTGAATACTTCGTGCAGTTGTCGCAAACGGTTTGCGATGCACTAATCTATGTATACACTGTGAAGAAGACACGTGTTACAATTTAGAAATAAGTGATGTCTGCGATATCAGACGATGAATGCGAGGAAGATGCTCACAATGATCAGATTGTAATGCAACTCGAAAACTTCTGTGAAAACGAAAATTCTTCTGAAATGGCCTATGTCGACGAAAATTTGGATGATGCTATTTCAATACCTTCGAAAAAGAGAAAAATATTGCAAAATTTTGTATTATTTTATTTTATACATCAGTAAATATGCGTAATAAATATCACGATTTTTTGAACATCCTATCCATACTGATTTTCCTCCTAAAAAGTGCCATAAAAAGTAACCATAATGTTTCTATAAAGATATAACAAAATATAGTGAAATATAGTCAAAAGTGGAATTTATGCCCTCCTGTTTGTTTTTTCAGTGATTTTAACAAAAATCGTGTTTCTCGGAACTAAATACCCCGGAATTAAAAAAAAAAAATCAGTTCCAATATTCTTCCGAGTTATAAATTTTTGAAAAAACTGTTTTTTTGCCAGTTTTTTCGATCTTCTCCTAAACTAACGGTCCGATTAAGTCGTTTGACCGCTCATTTTCTTCGTATTTTTATTCTCTGCAATTTATACCATCACGATTACCCTGATAGTTTTCATTTTATAAGCAGAAAACCAAAAAACAGCGATTTTTCGCATGAAATTATTAATAACAAAGCTGTTGGTTAAAATTTCGAGTGACAAACATGTCACTAGATTATATGGAGCTATTCACCAAATAATAGCCCAGCCGGTTTTCCGCTAACACCTTTGTCACAAAATGCATACTCCAAAATTTATGTAGCTTGGCCTAAAATATCCGATAACTGCTTCAATTGCGAAAGAAGTGTGCTGGAGGTTACTAATTATGTGGTGAGAGCTCGGGAATGGCCACGTTTCGATCAGCTGTGAAGCAAAGAGGAGACACGGAGCGCCAGGAATCATTGGGAGAAGTGAATTCTGTAGTCTCTATCTTAAATGTTACAAAAGCTACCTGCACCCAACGGTTTTTAAGTACCCACTGCTTAAAACGCATACAAAAGATCAGCGAGGTAGGTAATGTCATAATAATATACCTGTCTACTGTACTACACAGACACTTAAATAAATGGAAATAATTATCGACAAATGATATTAATATCCGAAACTGAAACTGACATAACAGAAAGCTCAATATGACATAGATGATATGTGACCATAGCAAGTCTGTCCTTTTCTGTTATTGGAGATAAATAATTGATATTTTTCATTTTGCTTCAATTCAAATGTAAGTAATATAAACTGTAAACAGAATCATTACATTTTATAATAATGATGTGCAATTAATATACTACTTAATAAAAGTGAAATTCAGACGAGTGAATATTAACCAGAAACTGTCGTCTCTGCATTAGTAAATTACGGCCTCAGAAGGAACGAGAATTAATAAAGTTTTCTGGTCTAGGCATAATCTCTATTCTAAAAGATTAAATTTACATTTATAAAAGTAGACTCTGGCAGAAAGTTTTAGAGACAGGAAAGGATTAATTATTTAATTTTTCATTTATAGAAGTTCTTGTAGCCCAAATGGAAAGATATAAGAAACATGAGGCAAACTTTTAGTTTTCACATAACGATTCGACTTTTTACTCTGCCTCTGAAATAAATAACATTTATACCAGCATAAATAATGTTACCTTAAAGAGTTGGAATGGTGTCTATGCTTTAAAATTGATAACGTGCCCTCCATTTGAGGCTACAGCTTTGAAAGAAAAAAATCAAAAAACGTATATTTTCAAGAAGATAATATTGCCTTGAATCTACTATACCCAGGTTGCCAAATTATAGCTACAATCTCATACATTTGAAATATAATTCAATGGAATTTCGTACAATATTGTACATTTGCATAAAGACCTGCTGATTATCATAATTTTCCCAGAGAAAGCTGTATTATTATGGTTGCTCTCGTAATATTAGAAAAGTGTTTTAATATAAATATATTCATATAAAGTATACACTACCTTTATAGAAATTATGTACTATTTATTATGTATAGGAAGGGTGTACAAAACGACATAGTGGGGTATAACGACATACTGTGTTTCGAGCATACTGGTTTACATTTAGTTCGACTTCATCAGTCAGCAGCACTGTATGCTCGATTATTCTATTTTTAACCTATAAAAGTAAAATGTGTTTTAAGATTTGATGTAACTGTTGATTTGATGTAACGAACTGGTAGTTAACATTTTTATGATGGGTTATAGGATTATTGCTCTTAGGATTTAGCATGTTTCAGATTTGTTAATTAAATTTTTGTTTTGGTAAAAATTGCGTTTGTTTATATTATGTTTACGTAGGGCAAAATGACATAGTATAGTAATATTAAACCCCAGTTAGACACAGAAAATGAACCTTTTTCTGCAGACGAGGAAGACGACTGTGCTTGTATTTATTCCACAGAGCCCTACAAAAAAAATCGCAACATGGTGAGATGTGGTTATGTTGTTGTTCATGTTGTTTGTCGAATGCGATTGCAGTACAATTTTGTTGGAACTCGGATGAGAACACACACGTAACGGTCTTCCGTAAGTACGAGTTGTCCGTCTTCTCTTAATGGATATTTCACTTGTTTACTAGACTGTATTTTTTTCTAAGGGAACAAAATAAGTATTAGAATATTCTCATAGCTTTAGATAGAATAGTATAACAATTATTCTATCAAGTTTAGCAGAACCTATTTAACGAAAATTATTATTTTTTTAAGTACTTATTCAGCGTTCTTATATTTTTTTTACCAAGGTTTTTGCTATTTTCACATACTAAATTATCTAAGTTTAAATATTAGGAAAATATTTCATTCACAAGATCCGGAATAAAATTACAAGTTTACTTACTATCCATGACTCTATTTTAAGTATGTTAAAATGGCAATCAAATTCAAGTTCAAATATTAGCAAAATATTTTTAGTCATAAAATACGGAACATACTATACTATAAAAATGAAAAATGTCCGAAAATTTAATGGTTTTTCAAGTTTTTAACAATGATCCGGAGAGCTTTCAAGGTGGAAAACTTGGATTTGTCATTACCACTTCATCACATACAACATATAAAAATCAGAACTACATCACCTGATGCAAGGGAAAATATGCCAATTCCATTGACTATAGTGGGAGCTCCTGCGTAAAATTTCGGCGGATCGACGGGGAACGACAGCGTCTTTGCTAACGGAGAATTAAGCCGTGCTTCGTACTTTTAAAATAGGTTAGTTTTCGGAGAGTCATATAAACAGAACTGAGTTAGGACCTACTAAAAAGGAAATATATCTCTATAGTTAACGTTCACTTAAAAATCTAAATTATACTGCGTACACATAGTAAAAAGTGGTTTGCGAAATTTTCACTTCATGGCATTACAGTGAACTAAGCTCGGCCGAAATTTTGGAACGTATTAGAGGACAGATCTCAAGGGTTCAAGTAAAAAAAATCCATAATAGTAGTAACTTATTGAGCTTACTTCAACTAAACAATTTACTTATAAATACTTGCAATTTATAAAAATTTCTTATAATTTGCCTTTTTAATAAGCTTTTATTACTCTCTTTCATTTTGAAATAGGGTATAGTAAAACATCAGAAACATGAGTCATATAAAAATTACTCTTTTATGTTTTATTAAAAGTGTTCCATTTTCATATGACTCGAATCGGTACATCATAGAATGCAATATATACCAGTGTTGTAAAAACTCATGTGTATACATTGAAATTGAATATTGAATAAATTATATATATATATATATATATATATATATATATATATATATATATATATATATATATATATATATATATATATATATATATATATATATATATATATATATATATATATATATATATATATATACATGCACACATCAAAAGATATGCATAGGAATTCTAATAATGAAGATACACGAGCATCCATGGAAATGGAAAACAATTTTAAAGCCCTTTTATATTTTAATTAACATTGCTTTTATCATGTGCGTTGCATATATATGATTAACAAACCAACATATGCGGAAACTCATAACTGAGGCCTGCAGCCTGTTTGTTGTACACAGCAGACGTTAACTATTATATTATTACGTTGTCGTATTTGTGAATAATTAAGCTATTGTATTAATAATTATTATTAACATCATAAAGTCATACTACTGAATTGTAGTTTAGTATATTATTATATTACCTACTATATGTTAAATAAAAAGAGGTAAAAAAAACTTTTAACTTAAAAGGTTTTATTTTAAATCATCAGTTGTGCTAAAAACTACAAAATAATTAGAACACAAACCTGGACCTTCCTAAGATTCTGACGTCTGGTAATAAATAAAAAACGTGGGGCGCATTTGAAATATGATTTGTGTGTGCCCCACTATTTTATTCCATCAATGATTTAAAATAAAACCATTTAGGTTAAAAGTTTTTAAACCTATTTTTATTTTGTGGTTTTTAGTTTTTTAAGTTCCAATGTTCCTCCTGCCTCCATGATCAAACCCTCGGCACCAAGTATAATGTATGGGACTCGTTAAAAGCAACCAAATGAGTCCAGTAAGCGTAAACAACCCCAAGTACCTCAAACTTGGTACTTGGGGTTGACCTAAAACACCGCGAAGCTTCAAGTTTGAGACAAATGGGTTCATAATTAGGATAGTCCGCCATTTTAGATCCGCCAATTGGATTTTTTTAAGTTTAAGTCAAAAATTGTCTTGATTGACCTTAAACACCGTAAAGTTTCAAGTCTGAGACAAATCGATTTATAGATAGACAAGTCCGCCATTTTTTATGCGCCATTTTGATTTTTTTTGTAATAAAAAATATTAAATTGTATTTTCACCGGAACACTATATACCTACCTAATTTCAAGTATCTAGCTCATCGAGAAGTAGTTTACAAAAGCTGTGACAAGATTTAAAACAAGTATACGAAGTCAAGCTGAATAAAACCGTTCAAAAAGAAGAAACGTTTAGATATTATTAAACCTAAGGAAATTCTGAAGGAAACTAAAGAACAACAGCAAAAACAGTCTTGAGGATAGGAAGAAATAAATAAATAGTATAAATAGTATAAATGAATTAACTACCATCAAGGTGAAGTAGAATAGAAAAAGTAGACCGAATATGAAATGAAAATTATATCGGATTGTGTGTATAAGATGTTTGAAGTTGACTGTAAACAGTCGAGGAAAGATGTACCTAATTTAAAAATCCATGCATGCAAAATATGCAAAAAAATACATATCTGTTAACTATATATTATACACTTATTTAAAATATACCATTATATACTTACATAAGAATCAGTGTCGGGTTTAGTGGTAAAAACAAAGTTGACCTTAGATATTGTTACATCGAATTAGGCATTGTGTTGTTAGCATTGTAGCCGATCGGGTGCTCTGGCCGTTGCCCTAGCTTTATATTAAGTGAGAAATAAAATACCAGAAGTGGGATAGACCCTGTGACGTATTAGTGGATAGCTCAGATTGTGTAAATTCTTTTGTAAGCAAATAGTGGTGTAATCCCGAGTAAGTCGTTCTCGCCGAATTCGTCTTCGAGTTCAACGGAAAGCAGAGCAGAATAAAATAATCCACGACTGGAGATAAGTAAACTTACAAAAGATAAAACATGAATTATCTCACAAGCTGATTTAACACACATATAAGGAATGCTGATGCTGATGAGCTGAGATGCTGATTCATAGATTTTATTTTTCACGGCAGTCAGTAATTAGGATCCATTTGAATACGTTGTATACTTGTAACACTTGATTTTATAATTCATAAATAATAAATTGTTTTAAAAAGGGACTTTGTGTGATCAAAAATATAATTCATGCAATGTTAATGTTTGAGCTTCGAATGCAATCGAATGAAAAAATTGCCATATTTTATTGCAAAGGTATTGATAATTATATTGATCACCGCGTTACCAATTGTGACCAACCTACTATAAAATATAAACTTTGCAACATGGTCACACTCAGAAATAATGCTTAAATACCTCCCGATCATTTTGTAATGTATCCATTCAGGACAAGTGAGCGCTAGTAAGTTATAAGTTAGTTTAGATGATCCAAGTAAAGAACAGTTGGCCCTTAGTAGAAAATTATGAAATTTTAACATATTGTAGTTTATATAAAAGGAAATAATTTTATCATTGAAAGAAAGTCGTAATTATACAGGCTTTATCTGAAAATAAATGTTAAAAATAGTGGTTTTAAGATATCGCATATTTATTACTGGCATCAGATATAAAATCTAGTATTATAAATATTTCAAATATCTATTTTTATTATACAACGTGTAGTACAGATTAAACTTGTATAGTTGCTATATCATACAGGGGGGTGTTCCAAAATTCATCATAGGCGTTTAGTATTCTTATAACAGAGAAATATTAAATATATTTTAGGTGCTATTTAATATGTCGCAATTATTTAGGTGGATTTGGGTCCTATCTACTTATGCGATATATTTTATGTTAAGTTTAGACATAAAATTATACAAGAAATAGAATACTAACTTCTATTAGGTACATCATACATTGTTTCAAAAAATATTACGATTAATAAGCACGTTTAGAAAAATATGACTCGATTGTTTTAACTCGAATGTTTCAAAAAATTACGTTTGTCGGTTAGAAAAGAATAGCGAAAGGTAGAACTTTTCTATCTACTTCAAGTAAGCGGCCAGAAGAATAACCGTTTTAGTTACCTACTTTTTAAAATGCTGACCTCCTTTTTTCTACTATAAAATGATAATAAACGTTGTACATGTTGTAAAACGAATAGAAATAACTGCCTTGATTCTTACCCTATAGATATGCAACACTTTTTACGTTCAAGTTTGCATAGTAGCAAAGCATAAAATTGCACAGAAAAATACCTAATGAAGTCTTTAATTTAACCTAAAAAGCAGTACAACGTACATAACAACCTTATTTACTTACTACTTAAACTTACTTTAATTTACAAAAATGTACTTATATATGACTACATTGTCTCTAAATATTTTACGTTAATAGTAAAATTGGAACAATTTTGTATAACTATCGGTCGGTTTAAACTTTCTAAGCCTAGTGCAACATCTTCAGTTAGAGTGGATTTGAGCTTATGTGTTTAGTGTATACTGTTTGAGTAATAGTAGTGGTCAAGCCTGTGTCTAAAATGCTATATTTTTGTGAATGTTGTGACGTTATTGTGTTTCGAACCGTAGAAGTATCGGGTATGTGACACAATATTTTGTTAGCTATTTCTATTAGATCCTATTTCTGTTGGCTAAGTTTGTTATTCCTACGAATTGTATATCGTACTTGTGTATTTCGTCCTTGTGACATAAACTACTATTTTATCCATGAAAATAACATAATAACAAAATTGTGTAATTTTGCAGATTAACGCGATTTATTTAATGCCAGTACCTGTTAAGTATCTTTTACCACTTGCCGGTAACCAAATTATTCGACTACGTAATACATTGTCGTACCTTGATGACGCGCTTTCCGCAAATAGATTATTTTGTTCAAATTCTCAATTACTATATACTTTAAAGCGAAGGTACGCCTTTTAAAAATTTCTATATGTGAAAGAAAATAAAAATAGGTTTTGCTAAAACACGAATATTATTAGCCAACTTCAAAGGACGGTTTGTTTGTATCATTACGGTGTAAGTAAAGTGAATATCTCTGGTAGATTATACGTACATTGTTTAGAAACTCCATTTGTAAATATAAGCGGTAATTTGAGCAATATTGTAGGAATCATTAACGCCTAATGACAACAGCGGTTTCAACCACAACAGTTACAAGGCACAGAGTATAGGATCGATATATACATTACATAAACTATATGGTTACATAAGTGGAGATCTCGTTGAATTTCCAAGTAACAATTTAGTAGCTGTAAACTGTTGATGTTTACTTTCGTGGCAGTTATTGATTGGGCGATGGCGTCTGGGCATCTCATGCACCTTTACATTTATGATTACTAAAGATATATAATTAATTTCCACCTTGCACCTTTGCATTTATGATTACTAAAGATATATAATTATATATATATATATATATATATATATATATATATATATATATATATATATATATATATATATATATATATATATATATATATATGTATGTAAAGATATATATATATATGTATATATATATATATATATATATATATATATATATATATATATATATATATATATATATATATATATATATATACATATATATATATATATATATATATATATATATATATATATATATATATATATATATATATATATATATATATATATATATATATATATATATATATATATATATATATATATATATATATATATATATATATATATATATATATATATATATATATATATATATATATTTATATATTTATATCTTTATATATTTTTGAAGGGTTTATCTTGGGATAGTAGCAATAAAACGACTGATTATATTACTTGACGTTTCGGTCCCTTTCTTGGGCCTTTTTCAATTATGTGTATTTCATTTATGTCATATTTGACATAGGCAAAAATGACAGTTTTAATTAATTTTTAATTCATTATTTAATTAAATTATATATTATACTATATAATAAATAAACTTAGCATTTGTTAGTTCGTGTACCAACCAGTGATATCAAGCAAAGTGATAAGTTTTTGTGCATGGTAATAAAAATGATTAACATAATTTTCAAAGGTAATAACAATTTTAAACTTGTTCTTAAAAAAATTTCAGGAAATATTTTAAAGTAATACAATTTTATATTCCACAGAATTCAATAAATTTAATAAAATATTGCAAGACCTAAAATTCACTACTTTGAAAAAGTAACTTCATTTTAAAAAAGGTATTCTTGCTAGAAATTTATCATAGACCTCATTGGACCCGCTCTAGGACTAAAGAGTGGTCATGTTTTAAGTAATCTTTCTAGTAAAAATAGAAATTAGTGTTCATTGAACTGACGCCCATAGAACGAAGAAGGATTCAATAGTCTAAGTAACCTGAAATAGTGTAAGTATCCTGTAAGCAGATCAAATATGTCCTCATCATACTCTTACTTTTACAATATCTCATTTTATACAAATTTATCTAAAACAACGTACAGAGCATTCACATATTTACATAATATATTACAATTAATCAAACCCAAACTGGGGTATATATATATATATATATATATATATATATATATATATATATATATATATATATATATATATATATATATATATATATATATATATATATGTGTGTGTGTGTAATTTGTAAATATGTATGTTGTAATTTTTTAAATAAATATAAAATATTATCGAACTCTCAATATGGTTTTAGAGAGGGACGATCGACTGATGACGCGATTCATCAATTAATATCATATGTCTATGAGGCATTGGATAAAAAACTCCTATAATCAGCATATTTCTCGACCTTTCTAAATCCTTTGATACTGTGTGTCATAAAAGACTGTTGAATAAATTAAATAAATATGGAATACGTGGAAAATCGTATAAAATATTTGGAAGCTATCTATCACACAGAGAGCAGCTGGTCCAACTGGATGATGTTCAGAGTGATTTGCAGACGGTTACCTATGGTGTTCCCCAAGGGACGGTATTGGGACCAATCCTTTTCACTGTTTACATCATCAGTTTATTAAGCCTTAAAACACATGGTAAGATTATCAGTTTTGACGATACAGCTGTTGTATATACGTCATCTTCGCGGCTAAACCTAAAAAGAGAAATAGAAAATGAGTTTCCAGAAATTGTTAAATGATTGCAGTATAACAAGCTGGCCTTAAATTATGGAAAGACAATGTACTTACCTTTTGTTTCTTACAACACAGGTCTCCCTGAGTTGGGTCCTTTAGAAATGTTACCGATGTACTGAAGTGTTGAGCTTAGTATTTATAAAGCTATTATTGTCACAAAAATTGATGGGCTATTAAGAGCACCATGAAGTCTACTGTATGTTGTTACTGCGTCAATGTTTAGTTAGTGGAAAATATATTTAAACTAAATCTGTGACGAAGAGGTATAGGCGCAAATTGCGTATCAACGAAACTTACTCTATTTTCAATTATTTAAAATTTTACGAAAGGAGTAATGAATCCACTCTATAAAATTAATAGTGCTTAGTTTCTTGCTAGGAAGTTAACAATGCACACTAAGCAATCCGGTGGTTTTTGAGGTAGCGACTTGCACGTTTGTCATTTATTCCCCGACGTTTGCAGGGATAACACGGGATAAATCTTTCTTCGGGAACCTTAGCAATAGCGATCGTTAGTCCCAGACGCGTCATATAGGTCAACCGCACAGAGAGAACTTTCGGGAGATTTATGTCAAATTCATAAATACCATTTATATCAGCCGCTTAAATCTCCCCGGTTAAGCGGATTCGACCCGGGGTCGCCGGATTATTAGCCCCATTTATAAGCGGGGATAACCGAACCGACCGCTGGAGTGCGACTAAAAGAATGGGTCCTACATTAACTCTTCCAGTCGCAATTAGTTCGGTTTATGCAAATAATTTCGATCATAAACTTATTATATTACTAGACCCCTTAAGTTTGTTCATTGAAGATTATTCAGTTTGGAAAATATTTAATACAAAATGTTAAAATATTTTAAATCTTACAAAAAATCATTTTTAAATTAAATTCTTTTAAACCCCTGGTTTGGGGAAACATTAATTGACTGGCATTGACGTATAACAAAGCATATTAAATACTATGAAAACTTACAGCTTATTCATCCATTGGTAAGGCTACCATGATTTTAGAAATAAATTATTTGATTTTAGGTGAACGGAGCGCAGCAAGAGAGTTTGACCATTTTGACCACTCTAGTGGAGATTGGTCAAAATGGCCAATCTTTCGTGCGCGGCTATCTCGAGAGCGGCAATGTCGCTTTGTGCTCGAATTACACACATGATTTTTTCTACAACCGATGTTTTTATAAAAATTTTTGATAAAATAGCTATTTTCTACAATCGAGCGCAAAGTACAAATTTGCGCCACCAAAAGAAACACGAAGTAGCTCTTTTCAGATGAGCGAGCATTTTGTTTGTCGCTCAGCGAGCGGCAAAGCGTACTTTGCACTCGGTTGTAGAAAAATAGCTATTGTGTTTAATCGAGGTTTAAATACGGTGGAAAAAACGGTTAGCCGATTTCAAATTTTTAAATGTTTATTTTTTTGTGTACATTTTTGTGCAAGATTTAAAATTAAGTTGATCCTAGTGATAAAATGAGCATAATATTGTGAGCACTGGCTTTCACATGCACACAAAAGAGTATACGGACCATTTTAAACATGACGAAACAGGCATCTAGCTCTTGCAGGGCACTAATTCTTTTGTATTTGTATTATTATATCAAATTTTTCTCAGCCCCACTGACATGAATCTGGGATCATATTCCTCGGGTTTACTATTCAGCCAATTTTTCCAAGTGTTATAGGTATATTGAAAAATTGCGGAATATTTTCAATATTTCTATTTCGTTAGGGTAAAAGGTATCTCACGAGCCTGATGGTCTGCTCAGCTTAGTCACCAGAGGAATTGATTCTCCGTCATCGCATCAAATTATAGAAAGAAAAAATTACCAGTATCAGGTTTATCTTTACAATAAATTTGGATGCAATAAAATATGTATTAATTTCCACTTGAGCAAGATATCGAGACCAAAATTTATAACTAAAGTGAAGTAAATAAAAATAATTAAATTAATAGTTCAATGAGCTTTAATTAGATATTAAATCCAACTAAAAAGAAAAATATTCGCTCAAATGGCGAATACTTACTTATTTATTCAAGTACTTAGGTTGATTGATAAATTATTTATTTAATAAAACATCTCAACTGGAGATGAAAGTGAAATTTAAAAGATATATGTATACATACACATGTATACATAATACTATAATATTAAAACTATTGAAAGTAATGACAAAACTACAGTAAGTTTGATTTTATATTCCCAAAAATTGAGGATATACGTTTATAAAATTATCAGTAAAAAAGTTAATAAGGAAAAGAATGTGGTATGCAAATTAAAACTACACGATAAAACGTATAGAAAGGTAAGATAAATGCTCCTCGCCGATATGTGAAATTTAAAGAAAATGTGGCCTAAGCCATAATAGTAATTTCTACTAAAAATATGAAAATATGGATTTATTCGGTATAATTATAAGCCTTGCTTTCAGAACCTACAAGGTGGTACAAGATCGTACTGTAAGGTAAGATAAAATATTAATTTAAATATTCATTTAATTTTTACAACAATAAAAACACAATACACGCTATACATAAAGCGCTATAATATACCGAGACCAATATAGATATATACTCGTGGGTATATGTATCCACAGCCCATCCAAAGTATGGACCTTTGCTGGTGTTAAGGCAATAAAATTAAATGTAGCCAAACGCCTATTTCAACATCGAAACACAGTGAGAAGATAAGTCGTATAATTCGACGTAATTTCCATACGGAAATCTATATTCCAGCTAATAGGGTTTAGCTGTAGAACATGTAGAACACACATACATTATATTAGTTAATAGAAAATATGTAGATAGCTTGTAGTTTCTGAATCACTCACTAACAATCCGAAAATATAACCGCCAAGTTATCACTATGCGAACTATGCGAACAAAAGCAAACGAAAATGGCTAGGAGACTTTTTTTGCTGTGGCGTGGCTTATTTATAGGTTATAGCCTTCTGGGCATTATATTGTTTGAATGATTGTATGAGTTTCTGCGCTGCAGTTTCGCGTTGAAAAAAAATATCTCCGAAACTGAAAGACAGCATTGTGTAAATACTGTTTTTTGAAGACAATAAAGTTTGGAAAATGTATGATTTTGGGGTATTTTACGAAACACTAGCTTCCTACTCGATGGATCTAGCTATTTCGAACTGTGTTTTTTATGTGGTATTTCGATCTCCTTATCTTGTTCCTGCAATGTTTTCACATGATCCATAAGAATTTACTACTTCTCGCAGCTAAGCTTGCGATTGTAAGATAACACGTTCTGTCGTATGCATGATTCATTAAGTAATTGTACATAATGTATATCAATTATTGCATTGTCTTTATTTTGCATTAGTACCTGGTATACAAACATAATTATTATTACACGTGCTTGCTTACGCTTGTTAGCAGAAATATACAATTCGAAATGCTCTGTGTACCTATATAAAAAGGCCCTGCCTCCCACCAAGCAATAATTACGAGCGTCTAAATACAAGCGAACCATAAAATGCTGCCAAAGGTAAATATTTGCCACCTAATTTATTTCTGAATGAGAGTAATTGGTAAGCTCATAGAACATAGTAAATACAGCCTCTGTATATATAGAAGGCAGCCATGAATTTTGTTCATGTAGAAGACAAACATTTCCCGTTTAATTTCATCGTTTAGTCTAACCTCAAACTTTCGTAGGTAACAGAGCGCAATTGTATGTACTTTTTAAACGAGTCGTATTATGTTCCTTGGTAAATCTAAACTTAGAGATATAATAAACTTGGAGGAATCGACCCTGAAAATGGTTTCAGTCAGCCAGCGCCATTCACATTTCTTAGAGTTTTTGAGAATAATTAAACCTTAAATATCCCTATAGAGACCCCGGAATCGAACCTGATACCTAACTAGGTACCTTACCTATCCGCTATATCTTGAGGAGTAGGCAGATTGAGGCCTCAGAGATGAACTTTCTTTAACCTAAACACTTACTCACCCCTTTCTACTTGAAAATGGTCCAAAACGTGTAGACTTGAACCTAGTACTTTCCTCCTTTCTTCCTTTTTACATTCCTTTACATTTCCAGAAGTGAAAACTTCTTTAGGCGCCCTCTGCACTTTTATTTTTGTGGGTGTTGAATAAGACTGGGCCGTCATGCGTCACTCTCGGCTCTATCGGGTAAAGCGCGCTTTTAAAGCATTTCAAAGGCTCTTATTGTGGTAGAAATAGTATATACAACCTCCTTCGCCTGTGCAGCATCGAGTACACGCCCAAAACCCCGGAAAATCCGTTAAAAAAAATCCGCAAATTCAAAACATTATGACGTACATGTCAGTTCCTGACAGGGGCTTTACAAAAATGAATACAGGCCCTGAAACAGCACCGAAATCGAGGATGTGTGCAAACTTGTAAAGAAGAGACGTATCACTGAGCAAGGTACGTCCTTCACACATCCTTCAACAACCAAGAAGCCAAAGATCACAGCTACAAAATCCGCTGCGGAAATAAAAACGCAAAACAAATTCCAAAGCCTGAACACGGCAGGCAAAACCAACGATAACCAAATACCTGAGATCCTCACCGGCCAAACTAGCAAAGATATGGAGCCCGAGGAAAGAGAAATCGAGCCAAAAGAAGCCAAACCGCCCCAATCATTGTTCCTTTGGGATGGGGCCTTCGACAACCAGAAGCGGATGACCCGAGGAAAGAGAAATCGAGCCAAAAAAAGCCAAACCGCCCCAATCATTGTTCCTTGGGGATGGGGCCTTCGACAACCAGAAGCGGATGACCGAATACTTAAAAATTAACCTTAAATGCAAATTCCACTGGAAACAAGCAATCAGTACGACCATTTTATATACTGAACCGTTAGAAGACTGCATTACTTTTAATTGAGTTAATAGTGTCATAAATTTGTTCAGTTGTAGTTAAAGTAAAATTAAATTGTTCAACAGAATATATTAGAAGATTATCAGAAAAAAATTTTATAGTATCTTGAACATATCCAGCTGGCATATTTTTCACAGAATTTACAAAGAAACCATTAATTTTATTACATTTGAAATGTCATGAAAATTAAGTTCATCAAGATCTTGCCATAAAGTTTTTGAAGTACCTGTTCGTATCCGTAAGTTTAGATAAGCCTTCTTTCCATTTCTTACTGCTTTGGTCGATCCATTTTTAAAAATTTTGTAGGCCATTAAATGTTCCAGTCTGCCCGAATTTTTATATTTCTGTAGAGTTTCATCCCTCATCTTCATCATTAATTTGATATTATCTGTTAACCACGGTGCCTTTGGTTTTGTAGATTTAGCAGTTTTTAGTGGAGCATATTTATTAAACAACGTAATTATTAAATTGTTAAAGTGCAAAAGCTTGTTTTCTATTTCAGACATAAAAAATATATTACCCCAAGCAAGAGATTCTAAATCTACATTAAATGCATCATAATTAAAATATTTAAAATCTCGATACGTCTTAAATACTGGTAAGGGTTTTTCTCTGATATTTTTGAAGTTACAAAAAATCAATTCATGGTCTGTCTGCAAATTATTGTAATGATCTACGCCACTAGTACAAATGTCAACCCCACCAGAACAGATTACAACATCAATTGGGAAATTTTATTTATAGAAAAACGTCTGGGTCACTTATTAGTTGAGAAAGTTCATAATGATTTAGCAAATTAGTAAATTGTACTGTACTATTATTCTGTAAATCCAATAAATTAATATTAATATCCCCCATAGATATCATATCATCACAAATCGGTATAATATTTGAAATAGTATCCTCAAATAAATCCAGAAAATTTTTAATGTTTATATTGGGAGGATGATATAAAACTCCTACGCAATATTTTTTTTAAACAAAGTCACATTTAACCAAAGTTGTTCCAGTGTATCAACACTTACCTCAACTTTCTGATATTTAATATTACTTTTTATGTAAATACATACTCCTCCACCTCTGAAATCTCCTGGTCTATCCTCCCTAAGGGCATCCACGAATGCTAACCACATCATTAGGTACTTGACTACGCAACCAACTCTCACTGATTATAAAGATGTCATAATTATTTATTTGAAGCAGTTCCATAAATTCCAAAAAATCTGCCATAAGAGATCGTGCATTAATATGTGATATTTTAACAATATTCATGATACAAGTAATAATATGATAATTATTTATTCTATTTTGATTAAAATGTAGAAGGAAGTATATACCTACAAATTTGAACACATTATGTCAATCACTGTTAAATTAATCGAATTATTTAGTTATTTAGTATATAAAGTCTGTTATTAAATTATATAATAGATATAATATACTATAGAAAATGGTTTATTTATACTGTAGAAGTATAAATGAAATATATAAATATTATAAATATACTTAATATATTTGCAAATATGTAATATTAACTATATGGGCAGTTACTATTTATAAAATGGGCAATAGAATTAACAGTTAAGTTATCGTATTATAGCTAGTATTTAGTAACAGATTTTTTTTAATAATTTTAATATAACCACGAATATTACAATTCTTTCACCATTGGAAACAATGAACGTAAATACCTACTATATAATGCAAACTTTTCGCAGGAAAAATTATTACGTGAATATAGTATTTTAATAAATAATAACGTGTTATCTAGTTGTAAGGTTTGTTATGTCACACAAATCATTAATTCTGTGCACAGTATTATTAAAATTCACATTACCATTTCCATTGCAACACCACACCGCCTCTTTTTGAAAATGTTGCGGTATCCAATAAATGCAGTCTCGTTTTCGTCAGATCGTCTTGCATTGAGATACCAGTTGATTTAAGACACTTCCTATTTTTCATAACCTCCATAAGCATAGTATCAGCAAAGAAACTTACCAGCACAGCTGGAGGTTGTGGCTTATCAATATTGACATGTTTTGCCTGTACTCGATGGCACTTTTTTAAATCGCTATCTTTTAATCCTTTAATGTTAATTTTTTCATTACATAGTTTGAACACAACCTGCTGGATATCTTCCTTATCATTTTCCTTCGGTATTCCAAATATTCTAATATTTAAATTTCTGGACAACTGTTCATGTTTATCTAGCTCTTTCTCAAGCTTGCTATTGTTTCTTTTTAGTACCACCATTTCACTTTTTAAGGTATTAATCTCTTCATTTTGTTTTATAAACAATTCTTCATACTTGTCAGCAATTTTTTTATTAACGGATTCAACAATTTTTGTTATGTATGCCTCATTATTAAATGAAGTGTTTATTTTTTCCTCTACGACTTTAGCGATGTCTCTTCCAGGTCTTTTTTAGAAAGAACCATCTTGAGATTATATCTATTTCTTAATTATGTCACAATTTCACTAAACTTACTTAATTGTATATATTTGTAGTGATGCTGTTTATTTAATTATTACCTTATATTGCTTTTTACGTGAAAGACGGATTTAATTTTAGACTTTTTAGATTATCACGATGGAAGTAGTTTTACGATAGAACTTAAGATATTATACAATTCTCGACGATTTTCACATTATCTAGATGATGCTTGCCTTCATTTAACAATTTTTCGGGAACATCAATATGGCAGCATTTTCCTTTCAACTTAGAGAGAACAAAGGTTTATATTTGAAACAGCATTTTTTGTGCACTCTGGAAAGCACTATGCCTCTAGTTGCATTGTAATGCTTCTTTGCTATCGTCCTTTATTCCATTTTAATAATGAAGCGGGTAAGCAGAATCAGTTATAATCCAATACAATTCCAATACTGTTTTTTGCTCTTAATTAGAGCCTCAGCTGCTTCTGAATGGGACCCAGGGAATTGCTTTCATTTACCCCAAACGCGATGAGATTTTTTTCAATAACTACCGCCTCTAATCAATATTTTAGATAGCTGGAGGCTACGTATGTTACAATAAGTGTAAAAAATAGTACGTGGGACGTAGGAAATACCAATACTTGCCTAAATAAACTCCTGGGCAAATTTAACGCACATTTATAAATTTGTTGTAAATTTCCGAACCTATCCATAAATAGGTTCGGATAACTCGATTATAAACAAAGTACGATTTTAATTAACTTGTTCTTTCATAGTAGATAGCTTCTAGATACGATATAAGGTACGAATTTGGACCATTCCATCAACGGAAATAGCAATAGCATTCAAGTAGTGGATAACCCGTCTAGCCACATGGGGACGAGAATTATCTTGCATGAATAAACAATCCCACAGAATTATGATAAAATAACTTGAAAGGGTGTTTCCACATCACCATAGAGGTACCCTGATAGACGCGTTGGCTCTTAAGCAAGCTTCGCCAGTAGCCCAATCTCCACTAAAACCGATTGCAAAACGAAGATCAAGAAATTTCGTTAATTTTGGGTTTGATCTACTCTTATTTTGACTATCAATTTCATTGTTGATTATTTTTGAATAATTATTAAGGAATATATTGGAAAGAATATGACTAGTTTTGGTTAATATTGATTTTAGTAATTGACGAATGACGGAATGCCTGATTGTCATCTGATTTCCTGTACTGTCATCTGTACGTTTTGCAATCGGCGCCAACCACAACAATAAAACAGTCTTTGATATTGCGCGAAAACCATTCTCGACATCATCTTTCGGATATAAGTTTCGCAAGCTTTGCCTGAAGTTTTCTCCTAGCTACTATTTCAATTGGGCATAATAAATGCTTCTCTTCTACCAGCCGTCACCACAAATCGATAAAAAATATTATTTTGACACAAAACTATGTAACTAATCGAGTACTATACTACAGTAAACAAGAAGTTGTGTCTGCAATTTTCAATACGCCTAAGACACTTGCATAGGATGCAAGGTCTGTACATTTTTTATAATGCCCAAGCAAGACAATTAGCCAGTATAAACGCTTGTTTTAAACATCCTGTATAATCAAATTCAAGTAGTGCGTACGTTTTCTTATCCATAATGAAAAAGTATAACGCAAGACATTATATTCCCATTACAGCACTTCTCGCGATCCATTTTATGGCATTCGTTTTCAATTCTAGAATTTACATAAGCCAGAATAATGTAAGCTGAATTTTTATTATAATACATGCATAGCTTTCAGCTGCTATTTAATAATATATCATACGTATTCCATTTAATATGTTGCTAGTATCGTAGCGTTTTAAATTTAATATTTGCCGTATTGATTTTGTGTTATTTCCACATAATGCTTCCCAGTAATGGCTCTAACCGTGCTTTTTCGTTATTAAATTTTATTTCTCCGGCTGGCTTTTAAAATAAACCCCTCGCTTGTTAAATGAACGTATTAGACAATTTAGATTTATTACAATATGTTCACTGTACAGGTAAATGAATGGGGGAGAATCAAATTTAACGATAATGTAGAGTGTTAGACATTTTTCCCTTCAGCCCGCATGTCGGGGGTAATTTATATGGATCCATCCAATTAAATCAAGATGTAATTATGACGAATTTACCAATTAATTCCTTATAATCCATGACCTGAAACAAATTTTATATATTTGGATTTATCTGATTTTTTAATATTATAAAAACGAAGTAAATTATAATATCAATAATATATTAGAAGAAGAATAGTTTTTATTCCAAGGATCAAAGAAAGTACAAGAGTATACAATTCTTGATATAGGACATGTCAATTAATAATATTATAGTAATACCACTTAACCCTTTCAGCCTGAATAAATTCGAGAAGATATTTAATATTGCCTTTATTGAAATATTTCTTACAGGAGTATCAGAAATACATTCAACCACACAGTCAACCTTTCCAAAAAATTAAAAACCATTTTTGACATGGTTACTTGCTGGAACCACAAGGGCTTATGGCATTCCGTGAAACAATTTTTTTGTCAAACCAACACAATCCTACGTTGCAGAAAGCACATCTTCTTGATGTGCCGTTTGGCATATAAGCTGGTGAATCATATCGCTTTTTCTGTAGAATATTTTCCCGGAAAGGAAAAGATGTCTTCAGACTTCTTGCCTGATTCTCAGCTTTTGCGCCTACTAAACAAGGAACTACTGCATAAACAGTCACTGTTTTCTTGTAACAGCTTCAATAACAGATATAGGTATCACTTCTATCATCAACTGATATTTTATTGATCCTGTTCAGTTGCTAAACACAAAAATCAGCTGCAGATAGAGGGCTATTACCACTATATATACCTATTATAGGTAGAGACAACTTAAAGGTTGATTCCTAATGAAATAACTTACAAAACGATAAAACATAACCTAAAAACATAGGCAAGGATAGTTTGAGTGGTCGCTAATGATGACTTAGTAAAGGAAAACTTAAGGATATTTTGAGCATTCCTTAATGTTGGTGCAATAAAAATCTTGTTTTATCTTGATTTATGCGAAAGTGAATCTGAATATTTGCATTCCTAATTGAAAATAGCCTGGTACAATTTATAAAATCTAGAACGGAGCCATGTTAACTAGCAAAACAATCCCCTGGAAGTCCCGCATTTGCATAATGCCAGCTTTAAGAATTAAAACAGCATTAATATTACGCTGACGTCATGAAATAAATTTCTTATTTACAGCGCTCACTCGTTACCGAAACAATTAGCTGAATCCCTTCAGCCTACTTGCGCGCATTAATAGAAATTATTTTATCCCTCTATTAATATAAGTTATTGTTCTGCGTCTAATTTAAAATGAGCTGCATTGCCAGTCTTTTTACTAATGCACTGAATTTTAAATACACGGCCCTTTATAGCATTGTCTGTGTTGTCTATACTGCCACTATAAAACTTATTAACCTACGATTGGACCCTCTGTCGGAAAATAATAATAATAATGATAATAATTTATTTCAATGAAGGCTTTTATAAGAATATGGTTAATGTCATATTATAATAACTATAATAATAACTAACTACAAACTTAACCCGGTATAGGTCGCGTTCTTGTATGGAACAAAACGGGTCGCGCGATATCTCAGATGTATGAACATAAAAAGATATTCTATTGAAATATTGCCAAGATAATAGAAACAAACAAGTATAAAATACATTTATTGGAATAGAAAAGTCAACATAAATTATAAATTCCCATATAAACATGAAAACCAAACATAAAATTAATATTTCAATAAAAACATAAGAGACCTAAGTACGTTTAAACATAACGTGTGATGGGTACTGCTGATGTAACAAAAATCAGAAATCAACCTCAGTCAGAATTCGAACTTTGAGCAGTGTCCTCTTCGAAACATTTTTGACAGCATTGTGGCATGTTCTAAATAAAAGTAATCATCACGTCTTCTTCTTTTACTTTCTGAATAACAATGTCTGCATGTTTTCCTGGTGCTATCTAATTCTTGTGGAGGTTGCTCTTTTTATGGAACGGGATTATACCATTTGAGTGTCTGTTGAAGATGTCTTGGGAGGCTTTTTATTTGCTACCTTCGCCCAACATGTTCTGCAATTAAACTGTGAACTAACATTTTTAGGTATTCCCTCGTATTTGCCAAGATATTTTTATTATCGGCAAAAACTATAATTCCATTGAGGGCTGCAATATTCATCAAGGGAAAGAAGATTACCATGGGCCATCTTCTTGTATTTCGTGCACAGTTATATGTTGCACATAGCGAGCTAAAGTATCAATTCCGGACTTTGTGGCATTATAATAAGTAATTATTTCAAGTTGATGTTGTTCCCCTGTGCTTTGGTCAATCATGTCGTCTAATTGCAACGATCACACAACAAAAAGTAACACATTTTTCTTTTTTTTGGCACATACGAAACCAAGGTAGCGGTTTTCCTACTTCCAAACATAGATGAATGCACTACCCTTTCCTTGACGTCAAAAAGATTGGAGGAATCTGCCTCTTATTTTTTCTTAGAGTACCAACATACGAAAGCTTTTATTATTTAGTTTTTCTACGAGATCTAAATTGGTAAACCAGTTATCTGCGGTAATATTTCTTACAATGTCATATATAGTTTCAGCAAGACACTGTACCAAATCAGTGGATGTATTGCTAACTTCAAAGGGTCCCTCAGGCTGCTTGCCCGCGTATACCTCTAGATTGAGTGTAAAATAATTTGGAATCCACTAGCGCAAATACCTTTATTCCATACTTATTGTGTTTTGAAGGAATATATTGTCTAAAGTAACATCTTCCCCGAAACCCCTCAAGTTTTTCATCTATCGTAACATTTTGGCTAACAGAATAGCATGATTTGCAGTTGCTGACAGAGAGGTCAAACAATTCGGGAATGGGAGCCAATTTGTCGATTTTTTTTCTTTCTTCTTTCGTACTTTTATCGTCGAATCTAATACATGTGTATAAAAGTTTAAACCTCCTAAGAGAAATGGTAGTTCTGAATAACTGAACACCCATGCCGTCAGTTGACCATAAATCTTCTAAAGATTGTCTGCCACTTCTCAAAAGACAAGATACAAGAGACCAAAGAAAGCCCTCATTTCGATTGAATCAGTAAATTTTATATCTCTTTCACGCCTGTAATTTGGCTCTATGCTCTGTATATTTATATTTGTGTAATTCACTAAACTCTATCTAATATGTATGTGTAGTTAACTGACCGCATATAAGACACCGCGCAGTTGCCACATGTAACTCTCAAATTTCTCAATATTCAATTAAACTATCAAATTCCACAATACTATATAAAAATTATATATATTATTTATGAATGTCAAGAATATTGTGCATACAATAATATATTATAGCCCAAGATGTTAGCCATTTTTACATTTATTTTCGTCTACTTTAATTATGGAAATTCCCTAAACATTTATTTTTATAGTTATAGTTAAAAGCGGCAACGCCGCTCTACCGTAGATACAATACTGGATGATCGAGTAGTGTATCTCTTTTTAACTTATTGGAATGACCCACCGTCTGTGTTTAGCTTGACAGTCCCTATGGACTCTCAAACGGATCTCTTTCAGTGGCGTGTTTGCGGGTATTGCGCTCATTTCTGTAATCTGCAACGGTCATTCGCGTTAGTTGAGATATTCGCGTAGGTATATATATACAGTGCTGTTTAAATGTTATTGTGATACAATATAATACGGTTATTTTTATAATCTGAGCGGTGTAGGTAGGTGGTACCTTTGACGAAACAAAAAAGTCCTGTAACTAATAAACTAATTATTTATTTTCAGTACAGATACTTAGGTATTTATGTATTTTCAGAGGTACCTCCTAGTGTTGGTAGGTAAATTTTATGTCCCGTTTTTTGAATTGTTTTTATCCTGTAGCTTATACAAAAAGTCAAAACGGCGAAGCAAGACGTTTACCTACCTATATATTATTTATATACCTACCTATGTAGGTGTACACCGCTACAAGAGTCGAAATAAAAAAATGGCGGTTAGCAAAAATATGTCAAAAATAAGTTAGAAAAGTATGGCCGTTAGCAAAAATTTTTGTTCGTTTCGTATGAAACCTGCAAAAACGCAGATTTCCACCAGACCTCGCTTTATTTACGAGGTAGGATAGGTATGTTAAAAAATGTAAGGAAAATATTATTTGACGGCAAAAATGGATAGTGGAGGTTAGAGCAGAGCCCACTTTACCAAAAAAAAAGTTGAATTATGGGCTGCTCGAAGTAGGTACTGACGTGTACTGAGGTAGGTACTAATAGGTACCTCCTCCACTTAAGAAATTTCTCAAATAATTTTATCCAAAAAATATCCCTGTGCTTGAGGCCGCTAGGTTATAAATACGATATAAGTTTTATTGGGATTTAATAAAACTGGAAGCGCTCTCTGGTTTATTACATAAGTAGGTACCTATTGTTCATTGACTTTATTTTTATGTAGGTACCTACCATCATAGATCACAAATTAATAATTTACATCAGTGGGCAAAATTAAAAATTCCATAGACTAAGACTGTTTATAAAATTAATAGCGTGTTATTGTTATAGTTAAAAGCGGCAACGCCGCTCTACCGTAGATACAATACTGGATGATCGAGTAGTGTATCTCTTTTTAACTTATTGGAATGACCCACCGTCTGTGTTTAGCTTGACAGTCCCTATGGACTCTCAAACGGATCTCTTTCAGTGGCGGGTTTGCGGGTATTGCGCTCATTTCTGTAATCTGCAACGGTCATTCGCGTTAGTTGAGATATTCGCGTAGGTAAACCTACCTAGCCACGAATGAAATGAAAATTTACAATGACAGTAAAATACCTCAAGGTCAGTTTTATTATTTTGATTGGCTGTAAAAAGTGTGTGTATTGGAAATCGCTTTGCGATGAGAAGCTGATAGGTTGGTATCTATTGCATTTGTAATTATTTTTAAAAATGTGTTGTATTGTATTTAGTCTCGGTTTAGTTATGTAGGTACCTATTAACAAACAACCTCTGATCTTTGTCAAAGCATTGAGTCAAAGTAAATCGGCGTTAAGTGTTGACGATTTGGTACGTTAAGTAGATACCTACTTACACAATAAATATGACTGTATTTCAATTGCAAGTATTGCAAGTATATTTATTTTATTTTTCAGTTTTAATGTTTATTTTTCACGGCTACTTAGCTGTTTTGTACATATTATTTTTGTTTCTTGTAGGAAATATGGCTACTAGCGAACCACCCACTAAAAAAAGGTAACCATCTACTTTCACCCCCCTAAGAAAAAAAATTCCTACGCCAATGAAAAACATTGTGTAAGTCAGGGTGAAATAACTTACAAAACTATAAATCATAATCTAAAAACTTCAGTAAGGATCGTTTAAGTGGTCGCATTTTGAGCATTCCTTAATGTTGGTGCAGGCAAAATGTTTCTTGTCAAAAAGTGTCTTGAGAAATAGGGACTGGAATTTCAGCTGGCCATAAGACTTTAATCGGATAAGTTCGTTGTGTATCATCATTATTTATAATAATGATGATACACGATAAGATTTGGACTCGATAAAAAAACCGTTGAATGAATCAGCAGTTTTATCTGTGTTGATTATTTATTGTTCTT
The DNA here is from genome assembly GCA_964058915.1 of Tetropium fuscum. Taxonomy (NCBI): domain Eukaryota; kingdom Metazoa; phylum Arthropoda; class Insecta; order Coleoptera; family Cerambycidae; genus Tetropium; species Tetropium fuscum. The sequence goes on from CAXKVY010000040.1 coordinate 317,424, forward strand.
TATTCTTTGATAACATGGCCATTTAATTTTTTTACGATAACTTCAATTCTAGCTTTGTTATCAGCTGTATTTATAGAATTAATTATCACTGTAAACCTTTTTTGAGGCATTAATGTTGGCGTCGAGGTTACCTTTTTATATTTTTTTGTGACATGCAAGTTAGGATCGACGTAATTTTTATTCGAATTCCGATGCAAAAATTACATATCTGTTTTTCCGCGAGAAAAATCCTATCAAATATCAGGATATGCGGTCAGAGCGTCGCGCTTTGTGCTACGCCAAAAGCTTAAATCATGTTCGGTGGAATACAGCGTTTTCATTCAGTTGCAGCTAGCCGATAAATCAGCTAACGAATAATCAAAAAGTTGACTATGCAATCCGAATTGCTGATATGTCAAACGATGCGAAATGCTGTACGCCCGTAAAGCTAGCTGATCATGAAATATAGTTGTAGTATGAATAGTAGAAAAGTCAATTCGGTGTGTGCTCGCAATTAAACAATCTGAGGGTGGCGTGCAATTGCAATAGGGGCATTGGCGTCGCACTAAAAAATGCTACAGAATTTTGTTGTCTAATATTTCGATGTTACAAACTAAATCGAACTATGTTACGCTGAGTCTCACAACAGTTTTGATTCGGTAACGCCATAAGTGCCATGTTGCTGACTTTAAACCATAAAATTGCGTTAGGAAATCGAGTCATAAAAATATTATTTATGAAAACATCATCATCGATCCGCCTCTTATCCCGTTTTAATTAAATTCGCGCACAAATTGATAAAGAGATGTTCTAAATACGCGTTAAAGGGTACCGAGAGAAAGAGAAAATACATTAGCGTTGTGCATAAATTTTCCTTCGGCTCGAGTAAACAACTTTTCAATAAGGCGGTGACAAAGAAAATCTACTTAGAAAACGTAGTAAGAAAGCATTTCTTTGCTACCGGCAAAATTGTCGGACTACAATGTGACATAAGTGACAATGGATTAATCTCGGAAGGTGTCTTGAATAGAACACGGGGTTTTATCCGGGAATACCAGTGTCGTTCCAATTAAGGAATATCGCTATCTCCTTCTGCAGACGCCGTTAGAGCCGTACACTAATAAGGTCTAATATTGAGAAGCCGGATTCTATCTATTAAACCGAATTTCATATTAAGTTTCGCAGCGCAACGTCTGGAAGGTTATTAATTTTCATAGTATATACATAATTCTGTAATAAATCCGATTTTTCGCCGGTATAACTGCAAGTACCCCCGGTGTACTTTATTTGTCGCTGCGCGTTAACGCGATTTATGGTTTTTAATCAGTTTGGAAGCCCCTTTAATGTGCCTTAAATAAATGGCGTGGTCAGGGAAGTTCATGCATACTTAAAAGGATTCCGTGCCACACCGGTGAGCTTTGGGAGGACTGCAAACTACTTAATGAAAACCTCTTTACGACTTAGGTACGCTCTGTTTTCTCATTTTTTGGTGACTTTAAAAGGTTCGTGGAACAACACAAGTCAGAGTTATTCATTTTAGTTTCTTTGGTCGGGCTTTAGGTACTCTGAGTACATTCCAGACCAGCTGAACTTTTGCCATTAGAGGGGCGGAAAAAACCGTTCCGATGCACTGAATGCACATGGAATCATTTGTTTTCAATGCTGGCGCATTGCATATTGACTTGCAAACTTTGCAATATCAGAGATGTACCAGATAATTCAATGACTTTATTTGATCAAATGATTATTAACTACATAATTCAGTGAACACCAAAAAAGTAATTAGGCAGAAGAATATAATTTACAATAAATATAAGAAATTAAATGACAATCATTTTTTAAATAAATATAAAGAGTTACGATTACTCACCAAAAGTTTGATTAATCAAGATTATGACAGGTTTATTAGTTATTCGCAAAGAAATATTAAAAATAATTCAAAACTTTTTTGGTTTATCAATACAAAGCGAAAATCAACTACCTACCATGCCAAACACTATGTCTTATAACAACAAAAACCTGGATAATGGCATCGATATATGTAACTCATTCGCTGAATTTTGTTCTTCTGTTTATACTAAATATGATAATAACAACTACATACCTCGTAGTGTCTGTTTTGATAATTGTAATACACTATCATCTATTGAGTTAAGTCCGGATGTAGTTTTTCGAAAACTTTTAAATTTAAAAGAGACGTTTGCTGGTCCTGATGATATCCCTCCTTATTTCATAAAATTACGCAGTCCCTCTTTAGCTTTTCCTCTATTTATAATTTTCCAGATGTCTCTAAATAGTGGTTGTTTTCCACAGTTATGTAAATCAACATTTCCATAACGTTTCAACGTTTTCCCGTTATTTAAATCAGGCTGTAAAACTGATATCAACAATTACAGACCAATTTGTTGTTTTTGTTCTATAGGAAAAGTTTTTGATTCTATTGTAGCGGAGCATATACTGCAAAATTACAAAAATGTCTTTATACCTGAACAACATGGTTTTTATCCTGGACGCAGTACTGAGACTAATTTATTTTTGTACACGAATTACTTAATCACATTGACCTTGGCGGCCAAGTAGATGCAATATATACCGATTTCCGGAAAGATTTCGATCGGGTTGACCACAGCCTTCTCTTAACTAAATTAGCATCTTATGGTATTATAGGTAATTTATTGTTGTGGCTTAAATCATATTTATATGGAAGAACTCAAATTATTAAAATTAATGGTTTTGCATCAAATGAAATTAAGGTGACATCAGGAGTGCCTCAAGGTAGTCACTTGGGTCCAATTTTATTCTTGTTAATTATAAATGATATTTCAACCGGCATAAACAACAGTAAATTTTTATTATTTGCAGACGATTTAAAAATTTTTTTGAACGTAAATAGTAGTGATGATTGTTGTAAAATGCAGACCGATCTGAACTCCTTGATGTTATGGTGCTCACTGAATAACATGGAACTGAATTATTCGAAATGTAAAGTTATTACATTTTCTCGTAAGAAAAACAAAATTGAATTTGATTATTCTATTAATAACTTAATATTTGAAAGGGTTAATTATATTACTGAGTTAGGCATTAAGTTAGATTACATGCTGCGTTTTGACCTTCACATTGAAGATATAATAAGGAAATGTTTCTCTATGAGCGGTTTTATCAAAAGGCAAACCAGTGAGTTTACTGACATACATACCATTCTTTTATTGTATAATTCCCTACTCAGATTGTCATTAGAATATTGTTGTACAACTTGGAGTCCCTACTATGAAGTACATATTAATCGTCTTGAGACAATACAGCGAAAAATTTGTAATTATATTCTGTTTAAACTTAACATAAATAAAAATGACAATAATTACAATGAAAGGCTTGATCTACTTGGATTTAAATCCTTACGATATAGACGAACATGTAATTATATTAAATTAGCTCACAAATTGTTTAATGGGAAAATAGATTGTAGCGAATTGATATCTTTACTTTCTTTACGTTTTCCTAACTATGGTACAAGACTAAGAGCTGTTTTACATGCCACTTACCATCGTACTAATTATGGTTTCCATAGTCCCATAAATAATACTGTTAACTGCATTAATAATCTTCCATATCATTTTGATATTTTTACAGCTTCTTGGACTCAATTAATGCATTTAATTAGAAGTAATATGCAATGGACTTAGTTAATCTATACTATTATTATATATTAGTGTATCTTCTTGTGTAGATTTATACACTTCCGGAGACGATTTAAGTGTAAATTACCTACCATTGAGCATGAACTAACTCACCAGAAAATTCATATTGAAAATACTTGCGCGTGTATTTGGTAGCCGTCTATAATAAAACGTTCGTGACATGCGACATGCTATGTATCTGTCCAGTCAGCACGACAGCAAGTCCTGACCTTGCAGAATACATATAGGTCACAATTTGTTGTGTTGGGAAATAAACAAATTATTGATTGGTTTTATTTTATCAATGGCTGCAAGCTGCAAGGTCAGACAGTATAAACGTACTTCAAATTTTAGAGGCCCATTTTATAGTGGAGTGGATCTGGGTTTCGAAAGGAGACAACTCAAATTCAAAAAAAAATTTTTGCCCAATCGATCAAGTCGTGTTCAATCCCCCCATCATTTTGGCTTGGTGTGTGGAGAGGGGGTCAAAGGGGGGGGATGAGGGAACGATCAACGTTTTTACTGCATATCTCGGCAGTTTTTGGCTTTACAGAAAACAAATTGACATAAAAAATATAGTGTCTGATAAAACACACACGGTCATCTGAAGCTGAGCGAAATCGGATAATTAGTTCGCGAGATATCGCGAAACATAGCGAAAATAGGAAAAATCAAATTGGTTTTTCATCGAGAGCGAATTGGAGGCTCAATTTGTTTCTGTAGATGCTCTATTACGAAGAAATGTTATGAGGGGGGAAGAAGGGGAAAACGATTTTTTTTAGATGCCCATAACTTCTCAGAATTGGCCGATCTAAAAAAATCAAACGGCAGTAGCAATTTTTTTTTTGTTACAAACAAACGCCTAGCGCGCAAAAAAACAATTTACTTAATTTAACAATTTAATTAATATATTTAATTGCGAAAAGCTACTTATGTGTACAGCAGGTCGAATATGAATGAGTTTTTAATATAAATACATCTCAATATGATCCTTGTGGGTCCTGATCTTTGATAGAATATTATATGATGCAAAAGATGTTATTGCTTTGGCTTTTAAACAGCTCGTTCGCAGCCGCCTAACTTGTCATCCATCGTAGATGGTCAAATCAATTGTATTGCTAACAAAAGGCGTCTTGCTACAAAATCCTTTTTGTTTTGTCAAAATTTTGTAAATGTTTTTTGTTAACTATATATCTATAGTTAAATGTTATTTCTTGGCATAATTCTAATACTAATATTGCGAAAAACAACTCAATTGTCGTCCATTTTATTTTATTTTTCCGTATACATATTTGTCTAAAAAATCTTCTGTAAAAAATATACTTTCGGAAGAGAACAGGACTTTATTTTTGCATCTTGATTTCTGATGTCAGAAGTGCAACAAAAAAGATAGAAAAATATTATGTCATTGACGTACCTACCTCTTTAATATCACCCATGGTTACGTCACTGCTTGCAGCAAGAAAATGAAATTAATAATAAACACGATACTTATTAAGAAAAATGTACCGCCAAATTTCAACAAACTATTTCACTTGGTAGATGAAAACTAACAAAATTTCGATTACCCCTTGTATTTCCCTTGAAACGGTTAATTTTTCGATATTTAAAAAAACTGATATTATAATCGCGTTTTCTACAATATTTTTTTTAAGATCTATATTTTTTCGCCTTACTGGATGTGCGGTTGAATCTTTAACTTTCAGAAAATGACAGATTAAAAAAATTGTTTGCTACAATACTGCAGTTATCGAATATTGGTGACAGCAGCCTATTGAAGCATGCTTTAGAACCTCATTTTGCATGGTAGGTACTTAAAAGTCGTAATCCAAGTTTTTCACTAAACAAGGATTTTTTGATCTCGCTTGCTTTGTGATTTTTAAATAGTCACCAGGTAACTAAATTTCTTTGTTTTTCAATCGTGTTTCGATGGTACTGTGCACAGTACCATATTATACCATACTGTGCACAGTACCCTACAATATTACACTTATCGGACAAATAAACAAGGGCATTAGCAAGAATACTATTTCTACTTGGTGCCGTACAGCCATCAGAATAGATAATGATAAGTTTCTTATTTTCCTGACATGAAAATTTCTTCCAAATAATCTAACATCAACAAGTCGCTTGATTATCCCTTTTGTAATTGCCAATTCTTGAATCTGTAGTAGAATACAGACTCTACTAACCATCATCTAACGCGGACCTGCTATCACAAATCGAGCTCCAGATAACATTATACTGCCATCGTAAAACGGGCAATTACTTTATCGGTAACCGGCTGCCTCAAAACCATAGAAACGTGAAAAGTTAGGTGCGATAACTACCTCTATCATATCTGGTCGAGCACAGTAAGGACAAGTTAAACTCCGAAAGGATATTCGGCGCCATAATTTACGTGCTGTAGTAACTTGCTGACACCATCTACTCGCGCGCAGTGACGTCCCGCGACCTGACAAGTACAATCGGGATTGTATGCAACAAAACAATCCGTTCATATCTCCTTAATTACGACGCTGATAAGGGGGATGATCGCACCCCTATTGTTTTGCGCCCGGTGACCGACCGTGATAAGCAACGCCATCGACCTAGATCTGGAGGCAATGGTCTCTAACTCGGATTACTCCAGATGTGACTGGAATTTGGTATCGCCGCGTTATCAGTTGATACTATGTCTCACCAGCGCCGTTCGATGTTTTCAGGATTGCTACGTGTATAATAAAATTAGGAATATATTTTAATACTAGGCACTTTGCGTCCTTTGGGTGCAAATAAGCTGGGAACGTTAATCGATGTTAAGGCTGGGATTTTGTAGAGAGAGAGAGGCAAATAGATGCATTTATTTTGGTTTAGTATAAATAATTAAGAAGCTAGATAAGATTTGATTATCAAATTAGGCGCATGCACTAGATATTATCATAGTGATAATTATAATATAAGTTTATTTTCCCAAAAATTTTTTATAAGCCTGTTCTGTGCGCTTGAAATGAAAATATCCATTTTTTTTGTTTAAGTCACATTATTTTACAACATTTAACACAATTTGAGCTTAAATTTACTAAATTTAATAAAACTTTGCGTACAATAAAATTCAAATCTGATGAGTCGTTAACTTCATCGAACAAATAATCTCTTAAAGAAATGTAGACCTAATTGGACCCCCTCTAAGATTATAGAATGCTCATGACTAAAGTGATCCTTCAATTAAATTAAAACTCAGTGTTCATAGAACTGGCGCCCATAATAAAAGAGAATGATTTAATAGGGAATTAAATAAAGTAAGTATCCTATAAACATATTAAATATCTATCCATCATATTATTTCAATATGGAATATCTTTATTTCAAAAGCCTTAAAATATATAGGATGTATCTCAACTTGAGGTTTCATAAAATTATTACATCTCAATTAGCTCACCAACGTGGGGATTTTTGTAGCTATATTACAGTTTTTTTGTAGTTATATTTACTTTCTAAATCCAAATTCTATACTCTAAAATTTCACATTTTTTTTTATTTTGATTATAGATAAATGTTAAAAAAAAGTTTATTTTTTAACATTTAGAAAGTAGGAGGCGGTAAGTATGTGGAGGGGGCAGCCGTCAGTGTACCCAGGGTGACAGAAATCTTAGAGATGGCCCTGTTTTGTACAATATTTGTCTCTCAGCTTCTACTTATCCTGAAATATGGAAAACGGCAAGAATTTGTCCCATTCACAAATCAGGGGACACTAGTTTATTAAACAATCTATCTTAAGCCATCTCCATTAAACAAGCTATCTCCAGTATGTGCAACTTTGAAAATCTATTTGAAATAATGGTATATAATAATATCTACGTTTCAGGGAAGAATATACTTGACTCCTTTTCAAGATGAATTTCTGGGAAAGAGATCCATAAATACCAATTTGACATGTGTCACACAGTAGGATATTGAGGAAATTTCAGATACTCAAGGACCAGTAGATGTAGATTTACTGATATACAAAAGGCCTTCGATCAAATAGATCAATATCTCTTATATCTAAACTTAAATCAATCGCCCTTTCTAATAGTTTATTTGCATTATTTAAGTCATATTTACTTAACAGTTTGTTGAATATGGTGATTTTAAATCGAATACGTATGTAACCACCACAGGAGTTCCGCAAGGATCAAATCTGGGACTGCTATTATTTTTAATATTTATTAATGACTTAACATCAGTAATAGGATCTGGTAAGTTACTATTTGCTGATGATTTTTAAACAAATGTCAATATTACATCTGAATTGAATTGTTTAACATTCCAGAATGACCTTGAGTGATTGCGAAACTGACGTTGAGTAACGACAATAGACTCCTTATTTTTGAAAGAAATTTTAAACACTAAAGCGCGATGAATCAGTTTTCGAAACGGGAAGTAGGTACGTTACTGTCTATTTGACAATTAGGACAATTATAAATATCTATGGTTACGTTAAAAAAATAGTACACAGAATGTAACTTTACATACTTATTTTTTACTTGAATTTTTATACATTGGTACACCCTGTATTTTTTAATTTTTTTTTTTTGTTTTTTGATCGAACAACACCAAAAACTTACATTAAACTTCAGAATGTGTCACTACATTCTAATGAAAATGATATAATTTTGCGGACTGAGAGGTATTATTATCGCCGCGACTGGTAAGTATAATAAAGTAAAACCTCTGTATCAGTATGGTTGCATCAAATGTAAATTACCATCTCGAATTTAATTAAAAACGTATTTCACAAAAGGCGTATCATTAATGACTTTTCTATTGTATTGTAATAATAAACGGACAAAACTACTGACGGGTTCTTTCCCGCGATACAGGATATTATGAGAGTAAATTCGTTTTATTTCAATAATGTTCACAGTAATAGCAGTCAAAGTTAGACTATTACATTAAAGATAAAGTTTGTGTATCATAAGAGCAGTTTTAACTGCTTGCTAGCGAGATTTTCTTGTAAACAGCAGGATGTAACAGGCTTGGCTAGATTAGAAGGAATGGAGTGACAACAAACATTTGCAATTGTGCAGATTGTCTTAAAGTTTTGACTATTCTTTTATATTTCGAAGTATATTTAAAGGAAATGTAAATATAACGGCATGTAACGCAATAGAAACGAAATAATTATTGTTGCAACAGAGTAAGATAATGTTTAATTTTTTACATCAGGTTATTTTTGTTAGTACCATTTCTTTTTTTAATAAGATATTACATTGGAAATCTTGTAGCTATTCTTTATGTTCATTGCTCCACATTAACACATTAACACAACCATTTGCATAGATACATTGACGATGTAAAAGTTGGAAGTTCTATACAAAAATTATCCAGGATTATTGCAGAAAACTGAATATGGGTGTGACGGAGTAAAGGGCTAAGTTAGAAAATATTTATAGCATAAAAGATACTGGAAGGCATGTTACTACAAAAACAATAAACGACGAACTTAAAAGTAAATAAATAATTCATATATAAAATTCTAGTTTATGTCAACTCTTAAAAATTATTGGATTTAAGTACAAAATTTAATATAATTTAATATAAATTTAATATAATATAATTTAATATAATCTCTATGAGATTCCCCACGTTGACCGTTAACGCATTCAACTTTTGAGGAAATGGTACAACAATTTAAGAGATGAAATCATCCTCCTCTTCATCCTCTTGATGTATTTCCTCTTCAATGTGTTTATTTGGAGCAAAATATGAATATTTACAAAGGGCGCTATTAAAAGAACGTGGCAAGATAAAAATATAAAAAGCTACACTAGATTTCGGAAATAAATGAGAGTGACTCATACCCGCTGTCTTCGTCTTCCGCAGTTCAAATAGAGCCGCTGTCTTCATCTTGGCCATTGAAACGCTGTCTGAGTTACTCTCATTTATTTCCGATACTGAGTATAGTCATATATGTTCCACAGTTTCCAAGCGTGCTGCAAAAAAAATATCTACATGATAAACCAGGTCGAATGTCGGGTCGCAAAACGAGCTTTAAGCGCGCTCAGCACTTTTATTTTTGTGGGTGTTGAATGAGACTGGGCCGTCACGCGTCACGCTCGACTATGTAACGCTCCTTCGGGTAAAGTCGGCTAGAGTCGATTAAGTGAAGGAGGATCAGTCGGCAGAACGAAACAGTAGAGAGAGTTTGTGGGTAATGAGACTGGGCAGTCACGCGTCACGTTCGTCTATGTAAGTCTCAGTCGAGTAAAGTCCACTCGTTGACTAAGCGAGAGAGATAAACTTGAATCTAAAGTATTTACAGCATATTTTAGCTTCCATAGGCCTATTGTTTCATTTTTAGAATATAATAGCAGTGAAGAAGTCCAATCATAGCAAAACTCCACAATATAATTCACAAATATTATTGTTTATTTTGTAACTAATATTACTTCATGGGTACAGACTTACAGAGCAGGGTTGCCAATTAAGGGATGTTCCCCAAAAAGTAGGGGATTTTATTTTCTTTGAGGAATTTTTTGTGGTAATTTTTTCTTGGGGATTTATTCTGGGGAAAAATATTTACTTGGGGGAATAACAGGGGATTTCATGTCTAACATTTAGTTTAAATATACTAATAATTTCAAAAAATATTATATTTTTTATCTTGTTTTCACTATTGGTTATACTTATAGTTCTTTCTTTCATTGAAGAAATAAAAAAAATCCTCGGCAAAGTCACTTTTATTTGCCCTAATTATTTTCTCGTTCTTGGGGATTTATTTGTAACAGCTTATTTTGGGGTGTTTAGATATATTCGATTTAGATATATCCGTCAAGAAAATTTATTAAAATCCAGGAATATCAAATCTAATCTACGAAAATAAAAAATGTATTTTTTGGGGATTTTTTTTCGAAAAGTCCTGAATTCCAGGGATTTTTTAATTTCGACTGGGAAAATTGAACCGTATGATCTGGCAACCCGGGTACAGAGATAAGAATACATAATTTTATATAACAATATCGATATTATGTTTCGTTGATTCACCGAACTAATCCATTATATAACAAATGTAATTATATAGGTATTATAACAGGGGTATTTTTGAAGTGAAAACTTCTTTAGGCGCCTCAGCACTTTTATTTAAAATAATAAGACCTGTTAAGGGAGAAAACAATCTATCAGGAGGTTCCGTCTGGTCGGGTTACCGCCCATTTGTTTTCCTCTCTGTATCGAATTGAATTGAATCGAATCGGCTGCCGAAGTGATGGTCCGTCGCAGTAATTGCTAACTATGAGTAGGTATTTTGGAGTGACATACAGTGGGGCCACATCTAGCGACGGTTGCCTGAAGCATCTGTGACGGTCAACGTGTATTAACGGTTGCGGTGTATTGCGGGTTGTGGTAATACAGGCGGACGGTTACAGTATATATTTTAAAATTCGCAAATTAAGAAGTTTCCACTTCTATCGTGTGGCCATAAGCACACACCCATGTTTTTTTTTTACCTCATACAATCGTTCCAACATATTGGCATTTTAAGTTCAGAATCCACCAGCACATAGTATTTTAAAAACGGGTGATAAAAGGACTATTTTTATCAATGTTTCCAATTTTTTATTGACAGTTTTATAGTATTTGATAAGCTGTCCGGTAAACCGGGGCTTGGCGATGGATGATGCAATGTGCCGTTAGTGTGGGGGGTTCTTTTGTTTTATGAATGTTGCTAAACCCGAACGTGATCCCAACATTGCTGGAGCGCCGTCTGCGCAAAAACCAGAGAATTTTCCAACAAGATATTGTGTTTCCCAAAATTCCCAAACCGATTATTTTGAAGACATCAACTACTCTCGAAGTTGTTTCAAGTGTAGGCCACAGTAAATATTATGGTTGTTTTTGAAAATAAAAGAATTAAAATGCTTTCATATTATTTCGATTTTAACTAGAATTTAGTCATGTTTTTGGCGTCATTATGTCAAAAACAAAAACCAATCAAGACATGTCATATGTCATACACAAAAAAAAGATTAACAAAAACGACGTGTCTGGACTTTTCCATAAAAATCCATAATTTGTTTTCATCGAATTTATTCCAATATTGAACGCTTGAACCATCAGAGCACGATATCCACTGGAACTTTGATACTTAAGAGAGTCGCGCGTTCAGTTTGTAGATACTTTGTAGTGTAAGCATGTATCTAATCTGCATCTCTTTGATTGAACATGGGCTGATCTTTTGTTTCCAACTTAACTGCTACACGGCGTTGTAGTGTTACGCTCTGAGCCAAATTAATTCTGCTTCTTAACGCCTTGTTTTAATTGTTTAAATATCAACGACTCTTGTTTCGTTACTTTTATTTAAAGTCTACATAATTTGAAATAGCTATCTGTGCAAATAAGTTAGAAAAAGTTACTTTTCCTACGAGATGTATGATTTTAAATAGTATTTATTCTAAAAATAGCTCAAATAACTATATTTATCATAGTTTTTTTTATTGAAAACTGATTATTCCGAAAATGTAAATCAAGAATGCCAAGAAAAGCTTGTCACTTATTTGAGGATCGGAGTCATTGTTATCAGTGAGGCAGTACTACTAGCCTATTTTGAACAAAAATCAAGACTATACGTGAAAAAGAATATTGACATAAAGAAATTTTCAAGTTTAATTGCTTCCTTTAAAGTCGGTAGGACATAGATCCAGGAAGTCTAATGTTTTCAGAAAATTTTTGTAGGAAGCAGGTTATGAAACCTACATGGTGATGAAGGTAAAGTGTAACTTTCACACTTCTCTCCAAATACTGAAATTGTTTCTTATTTAGATAGTGTGAATTATTGTTATCAGTGGAGCATGCGGTCAGGAAGAACTAACATTTCTTCACCTTGTACATATAAAAAACATGGGCGAATATATATTGATAGAGATTCCCAACACAAAGAAGAAAGTGAGAAGAGAATTTACTATTTCCACCGGGAACATGCGTCAATCTTGTCGAAATGTTTTTAAAATATTCCTCACCTCGTCCGTCACCAATTGAGCATTCAAGGGATATAGATTCTTACTGGGATATAGAAGTGGAAAATGTACAAGACAATGAGTTGTTATAAATTCTATAGGGGGCTTCCCTAAAAAATAGCCGAATTTTTGGAATTTCCGAATGCTGGGTAAACCGACCACTGTTTCCGGACAACATCTGCTATGATTCTGGCGATACAGGAGCAGACATCACCACTCTTAAAAGGAATGATGGATGGAAAGCAACAACCAGAGTGGAAGGATATATAGAGGATTCCCTTCAACAAAAACATGAAGTAGGCTAAAAACTGGGTCAAAGAGAGATTAATTTAAATTATTGTACAGTGTGTATTTATTAATTTAAGATATTTAAATTAATTATAAATAAATTAGGGTTGTGTCCGGCGCATTCGCCATTTGTTCTGTTATATCTGGTAATTTCCACGGTACTTTTATCTTCGGATTCCAATGAAAATAAAACGGAAATGGGGCCCACGTAAAAATTCGAACCGATTGGGGCATTTTTATAAACCGTGTTCAGTATATATATATATTCATTATGTAAATCAATAAAGCTTCGAGTTGCATGATGTCTCCCTCTGTCCGCAACTCCATTTACCGATGGGGTTGTTAAAATGGAGGAACAGTCACTTTGACATTCTTCACTGTCACCATTTATAATTATCTAAAAACCATAAATTGTAAAAAAAAAAGGAGTACGTTAGTGTAATATTTCTGGTTGTTTCGCAGATTGGGGGTTTATTATAGGGTGGAACGAAGAAACTTTTTTTTATTATCTTGAGGGGATATTAAAAATACAAATACAAACTCGGTTTTTACTTCATCAAATACATGCTTTCTATAACCAATTGTAAAAAATGTGTAATAAATAGAGAAATTTATAATAATGATAAGAAATTATTTAAGTTGACAATAAATGGTTCCCAATTATATACTACTATATTATATACAACTATAGTGCTTTCGTTTGATATGCAAACTAATGCAATGCAGCTGTCCACAACTGCATGGCGGAAAGGGTAAATTAAAGACTGGCTGGAACTTTTCCTAACTCAAATTAGTTACCAAATGCAAAACAAAACACTATTAAACAAGATATTCCTTAAGCAAAAATGATTATATAATCATTTATATACTCTGTTCATTATGATGTAAATTTCATTATGCATATACACGAGCGCATTTCATAGACAGAAACTTGAATGACAAGATGATGGTATAATGGTTGCTCTACAAGATGATGGTATAAGTTTCACATGACTTAATAACCCCCTGGTAACCTGAAATGCTCCCCGCATTGCCGTTATTATTATTTATATCATTAATTTTGCCTATCCAACAACAAAAGTGTTGTTTGTGGCAGTGAATGCTACAATAAAATATTAATACTTAATTCTAATGCCAATTTTGCAACAGCCACTGTGTGTTTTTGCTAGAGTTAAACGTCTTTTTCCTGTTGTGTGACTATTACCTGACAGATCTTTGTGATCTTTGTTCTGTACAACTATCACTGACACTTTGCACAAAGATAATTTGCTTCAAAAAATATATAAGAACCCTGAAAGCGACTTGAAGGTTCGAAATAAAATCTCCAACCCATTAAGGTCACGAAGGGTCTTAAACAGGGATGCTGTCTATCACCCACCTTGTTTAAGATATACATTGGAAAATTGGAGGAAGAAAGTTTCAGGAATGTGAATTGGTATTGGGGATAACTGCTTAACAACTCTCTTCTTTGGTGACGATCAACTAATCATTGCAAACTGTGAAGAAGACATTGATTACATGCTAAGAAAACAGAATACCTACGCATAGTAGAGGAGCAGTAAGACCCTGATCTGCAATTAAGAGAGTTAAAGAAATGTGAAGAGTATAAATACTTAGGAACCATGATTTCAAGCGAGGGAACATCCAATAGGGTATACCCAACATCTAATAGGGTGCAAAAAGGTCAAAAATGTGTACAAATGTTCAACTCGTTGCTTTGGTCGATTCACATTAAAATAAACACCAAAATGCCAATCTACAGAGCAATAGTTGAACCCATATTGACGGATCAGAGTACTGGCAGCTATCGGACAGAAATAGAAAAAGAGTGGACACAGTAGAGATGGATTACATAAGGAGAGCAAGTAGGGTGTCCAGGCTAGAGCGTATACCGAATCAAGAAATTAGGCGCGTAAAAAAATCTTATTTCATATACGACTATAGACGGGATAGAAACAGGACAACTTCTGTGGTATGGTCACGTAATGAGGATGGAGGAAAATAGATGGCCAAAAAGAGCTATGAAGTATGTTCCAGCAAATAGAAGAAAGAGAAGAAGACCAGCATTGACATGGATAAATGGAATAATAATGACAATGCAAGATTGACGAGGAGGAATGGAAAAATAGAGAAAGATGGCGAGAGAAATTTGCTTCAAGTATAGCAAGATAGATTTGTTGTTGTTAATATTGAAATAAGATTTTTTGTTTGTTTTTATTTTACTAGTTCCATTAACAATTATTATACTTTAAAATATACTAATTATTTAAAAGAAAAACATAATTTGTGTTATTTTATTTCACAAACGTCAATCGAAATTGTTAAAAATATTATTATTAACTTTCTTCCACTAATATATAAGTGACATTAGTGATTTACTACGTTAATCTCCTTTATATTACTTGTGTAGTCTCTTCAATTATGTACTGTAAGAGAAACTGAAAATAATATTCTGTCAATATCCTCTCTGTGTTACGCCACTAAAAAAAGTATGATTTACTACAATAAAATCCAGATGAAATTTCCATAACAACCAAAATCTGTTCACTGTACAGAATATTTAATATACGCCGTTATTTGCCCCACTCTACCCCACGTCCAATAGTGGCCCCATTCCGGAAGCAATACTGAAACAGCGAGAAAGTACCCCGAAAAATTAGCACCAGGCATCGAGTAAAACGAACAGTTGTAGCGCATAAATTTGCTCTCCGGTGTCGAGGCCTAAGAAAACTCGAAGTGGATCTGAATGGGTTCGATGGAGAGGAATAAAACTTAGATTCGGGAGCAGCTGTGTGGATGTAGAGGTAGCAGAGTGCACACACACTTATTTCGCCATTTGAAACACCGGCGAACATTATCTGCGAGGCTATTAATCCCGTTCCTTTGTTGCGAATGTTTTTTGGTGGCCGTCGTCATGGAGACGACTTCCGGTTGCTTGGTAACGCGAAGCTTTTCCCCCTACCCTTCATCCGAACGTAACGCCGACGCAAGACGCCGTTTGTTTTGTACAATTGCATGAATGATGAATATGTATTACTCTTGCCGAGAGAGATGATTTTCTTTGTTGGAACAACACGGCCGTGACCCGCACCGGAAAATGTGCTCTCGGGGAGACCCAAGAAGCGCCGCTGGGTCGTCTCATCGCCGCTCCGGGGACCCGCTTCATTTAGAAGATGGAATAAAGGGAAATTTTAACTTGGTAATACAACAGACGCATGAAATTGGGTACTCAAACAAGCAGGGTAAAGGAATTATGAAAGATACATTTTCGAGCCGGGAACTTTTCTTATTCGATTTGTGGAGATGAGCATAATTCGGTCGCTGGGTCACTGTTATCCGCCTCCTCGCTGCTCCGGAAGGAGCATCCGAAAAATGGCACAGCGGGGTTTTATTCAAATGAATGTTGCAGATTCATCAGATGATTCGCCAGATTTACTTTGCCGTGGATTTGCAGAAACTTGTACGAAAACGCCATGACGTAAATTACTATACTACAGACGAAGAGCTACTAGCTATCGTATGGCCTACAAAATATTTTCGATGCTGCATACTTAGACGTAGATACAGAATTTTGCTTAAACATCTAAATTATTAAACTAACTAAATTGTTGATATGTATTTATTTTGTTAAAGATTCGGCAACCACTAAAGGGGGGACTTAAAACTAGTTTTTACTGTAAATACAAATCCTAGGTTATAAATACCTATTTCTGTATATATTGTGGTGTTTATGACTATTACTGTTTTATTGTAAAATAATATTTTTTCTTATTTTGAGATTTTGACAGGAAACGTCTTACTTTTCACAACCAATTACGAGAAATAAAATATTACGCAACTGGTTCTGTAAAGTTCATTACATAGTAGGTTATTTAGACCTGACAAGCTATGACAGTGACGAGCTGTCACACCGTTACAACCTATTGGATTGTTTTTAAACGTATAAAATTCATAGTTTTCTTCTCATGAAATATAAAATTGGTGAAAATTAGAAAAAATCTTGTATGAAACACGTTGGGAAATACTATTTTGTGTAACTCGCATCCTTCTGCGGAAATCTGCTGGTTACACAAAATAGTATTTTACCCAACTGGTTACATAAATAGCAATTTATGGTAAATTAACTTATTTTTATATTATTACTATAATGTTGTTCTAAATAAAATGAGAGTATATTTTAAGTAAAATGTATTTTCTTCCATTAAATTTGTCAATTATAAAGAAATAAAAGTTGTTTGTGTTGATAAGAATGTCTTTGAATTTAATATAAAACGATTAAAGGAATGAAACGAAACATCTGACCCGTTCAGAAAGGCCACATAAAGCGACTCGGAAATTTACAATTAAGAAAGCCTTGCATTAGCAACGCGTAAAAGGCTTTCCGAGCACTTAAAGCCAAAATAAATATTACCTTAAAAAATACCGCCCGAGAAATTATTTCAGCAGGTGTTTTTTTATTATACAAAGTAAGCGGATAAAAATAATCTGCTATTTTCCCCAATATTTACCTATCTCTCCCTCTCGCGAGTTTGCAGTGCTCTTCAGCATCCTCCACCTCGCCCACCTGATATTTATGCCGCCGGTTCAACCGACGTTGGATAAATATCTCACGATTCTGCTGCCACACTACTTTACCATTCCATCAATGCTCAAATATAATCTTTGACCTACATTTTACATCTACAGGGCGCTTCGGGTTTTCCCCTTCACGCAAATCTTTACCCCCAATATAGATTTCCGCGAGCGCGAGATTATTATTGGAGATTAGTATTGGTGAATTCAATTATCTAGAATTATTGTATATATATTACTGTACAATATATATATATATATATATATATATATATATATATATATATATATATATATATATATATATATATATATATATATATATATATCCATTTAACATTTATTTTAACAATTAAAAATCATTTAACAATAACAATTATTTATATTATTATCATATTATGATTTATACAATATGAACATCTATTGCACTATATCTAGTTATAAATAAATATGTAATAAAGCATCTCCGAAAGTGGGAGCCGAGGTTTTTAAACTTCAAGAAAAACACATAGGTTGAACGTACAGAGACCAAGACAAATGGTGTTAGACGTCAATAGTGAAAACGAAAGGTGTAAAACAATTCAAAGATCATCGTAAAAATAATGTGTGGTGTTTAAAATCAGAATCCATAGTTAAAATGTAAAATTAATAAATAAAACATCATTTGATTGGTTGGTAGTTAACTATAAAGCAACAAAATACTGGTAACTAAGGAAGTATTTTTTTCTGAGAAAAGTACCTTTCTCGTTAACGACAAGTAATACATATTTTATTAAAAAGGTACTTCCTTTACGACAATTAATAAAGCATAAGGAGAAAGTAAAAGCACTCCAGGCGGTAGCCACGTATCATTTCTCTTTGCGAAAATGAAGTAAAAGATTTTATAACATCCAAGTTAATAATTATAATTCGGGCACGATAGTAATTACATGTGATTCCAAGATATTTTGTTAAAGAAAATTAGTAAATTTTGAGTAATAGTGGATTATCCAAGTCGTATTAGAACAGCGAGGACACCAGGGCAGTTTCCATTGCGAGTCCAAGGCTAGTCACTTTACATAATAATATAAACCTCAATAAAAATTTAAATACATTATCTCCATTAAAATCCAATTTACCAGTTGTATATCTGGACATATATATGAAAACGAATCACCTATAAGTTGTACAAGGATCTCCAGAGTGATGCACGATTTGTTTTATTGATCATTTATACTAGAATTTAAAATATTAATACTTCATCATTTTCAGTAACACTTTATGTGACATTAGTTTTGACGGAACTTAAAATTATAGAAAACACAAACCTACTCTAGTATTTATATTTGTGCTACTTGAATATATTATATATAAAATAATTAGGTATATTTTTTATCCAGAAGATGTTTTAACTTTAAAACGCGTAAACTCTTGTAGAATATATTAAAACAACTACTTTTCCTAGGTATATGCTAGGGACATATTGAATTACATAATACAATATAATTCTGAAGCATTTATTTATTTCTCTATGTAATGAAATGCTACAAACCCAAAATTTATTTTCACACACACATATATATATATATATATATATATATATATATATATATATATATATATATATATATATATATATATATATATATATATATATATATATATATATATATATATATATATATATATATATATATATATATATATATACATATATATATATATATATATATATATATATATATATATATATATATATATATATATATATATATATATATATATATATATATATATACATATATATATATATATATATATATATATATATATATATATATATATATATATATATATATATATATATATATATATATATATATATATATATATATATATACCCTGGTGCCGAAATAGTGTGGAGTGATTCATACATAATGTCACACCACCATCACAATTGAACGGTCTGCCTATTTGCAATGGATCACAGAATCTCTTAGTGTGCAAATTTGTGTACACTGTATAGAAATGGTGAGCAGAACTCATTAGTAACCGGGTCTAACGCTCTCATTGATGAGTTTCAGGCGGTTCTAAATTAAATTAAATTTCATTGGTCACAGGTAAAGACGCGGTATTTCCTTGGCATCTGACCTGACGCATGCGCTGACGCATGCATGTATGTTTTGGCGCGACAGTGGCGTTTCACTGTGTCTTATGTATGGTTGATTCGCGTAATTATAATATTGTGTTATACGCGAGTGTTTAATGTTGTTATGCGATGGAAGCGACGAACGCGAGTAGTAGTGGTTCTAGAACCAATAATTCATTCCAATCGTAAGCGACCGATTTTGACAGGAGGAGAACTGAAAATGATCAAAAATGTATACGAGGGAATATTCTTAAGATAATAAAAAAAACCATCACAAGTACACTTAAAAAAAATGTTAATAACATGGATATTTTATTTAATTTTTTTTATTCTCTCCCCTCTAAAATGATACGCCTATGGAATTTCGTTCCCTTCGCCCCTCATCTCCCTGAGCCGTCCATGAATCACTTCACACTATTTCGGAACCATTTAATATATATATATATATATATATATATATATATATATATATATATATATATATATATATATATATATATATATATATATATTGCAATCTTCTCTTCATACTGTAAACAAAATTTGCCCGTTAGTCTGGCACGTTATGTTAAAAATTGTTCATGTAGTTTATAAAATGGTATAATATTTTCTGTTTTACTTTATAAGAAAATGAAATAAAAAATATATATTGTACAGTTTAGACTTAAAAAAAACTCCGAGATCTAGTTATTGGTTATTTAGTTGTTTGTCAATTTTATTAAGAGGTGTCCTAAGACCTAGTTCACTTTCTTCATTATTTCACTCGGCATCGTGATCATTTATATTACGCTATCATGCGCTTACGTGACAATAACCACTTCTACAATCAAATTCTTCTAGACGTACAAAAAAAATACAAAACTCAATAAAACCGTTTATTTCGTACGTACGGCGTGGCAGGCATAAATTAAACATTCGTACTACGAACGCCAGTAACAAGTTTGATGCCATGAAAAGGTATTAGTTTTTTCTGTCGCCCTGTCTCATAACGAATTCAACAGATGCCAGGAAAATATTGACAAAAGATTTCCCCATTTCCAATTTTATATAATTCGCTTTTATGTTATTTAAATTTAAAACATCAAATCAACTTTAAATGTCAAAGGCAGACGGGTAATAAATAGACTTCTACTGGAGTCATATTTGGAGATATAATATAAAAGTTCGGAGCAGCAGGGTGATATTAAACCTTGAGGATATAGACGTACTCTGATCGACATATATTTTATCCCTGCCTGGTTTTCAGCGATATACGAAAATAATTATGAATGGCAGTATTGTTTCTACATAACCCCAAATGCTGGGGGACCACCATCATCCCAAGCGTGTAAGGAAGTGAACAATTCCAGGCTACTTGTTACATTAATTCCATAGTATAGATTATATTTTAAGTTAATACCTACCATAAGAATCCCTTTATTGCCCGTCAGGTATTATTATTTTGTATTATAAACTCAGTTATATTTATAGTAATATCAAAACCGATTAATACTATGAAATCGTTGGGAATACGATTTCTCAAATACTAAAAATATCCCGCGCAAAATGTCCATATTTATTTAAAATACGTAGAAAACACAAACGTGATACGTAGAAAACACAAAAGCTCCGGTATTTAAGTTATAATGCAGGAAGCGGTAAATTAAATTTGAGGTTAGGATACCAGCGTTGACGGCGTCAAAGTACAAGTTGACAAAGTACGCCGTTCATTGTGTGCAGTGCCATTTGTGTCCATGGACTTCTATCTAGATTTGACACTTGACTCCGTTGAGCGGCGTTAAATTCTATTCAGCCTTTATTTTATTAATTTTTGCATGCAAAAAAACTGTTCTTTTCAGATCTAACTATATAACTACTCTTCAATATATAAGCTATGTTTCTATAAGTAAAGAATTAATCTTAAAAATTAAATAAAAAATTATTTTTCTGGAACGCCATCACAGTTTTTTTCTCGTGCTTTTCCGAGATAGTTGAGATTAAAGGAAACAGCTTAATTCGCAATCTCAATCATTAGTTCATCATAGTTCAAATCATTAGTTTTATCTCTGAAAAATTTAAATTATTGTCAACAGGAAAAGAAAAATTAAAGTCGTTTGTTACCCTTGACAGCTGTAAGTACTTGTAGTAAGTTGCTGTATATTTATGTTTAATCTGTTTAACTTTTATTATTGTTATAGCGTGTTGCTAATGGGCTAAACATTGCACTAAGAACCGTGCAGAGAATGAAAACAAAAAGATGCCAAAATCCTGTTCTGTCTTCACCAGAGCCCTTTCTAATGATCAGAAAACTTACTACTATTTTTTTAGAGTAATGGATTAATGAAATTTAATCCAATGAATTTTTTAATAACAAGGATGAACTTATTACAAACTTACAACTGTCACAGTCTATTGAAAGATATGGAATACTAAAGAGTCCTACACATTTTGATATTGAAAATTTATCTATAACAATTCTTAATGAGACCAATGACGTGGATATTACTTCGGTATTAGTTGGAGAGAACAGAGGTGCCCTAATTGAAATTCAACAGGAAAATAACGAAAGCATATCAATTAATAAAGGACCTAAGAAAAGACACAGAAATACTTCAGAATGGAAACAGAATGTAAGGAAAGATAAAAGACAAAAAGGTGAGCAGTATACAGATAGGAAGGGAAAGTTACATTTGGCAAGAAAAATTACTGCAGGTTGGAAAATATCTTGTACTTACCAATACAAAAATATTACGGAAGAAGAATAGTACATTACATACCGAGCGGGAAAGTACTCTATTTCAGCCGAGCGGTAAGGTAGTTTACTGAGGTGCGAAGCACCGAGGTAAACTACAGACGCGAGGCTAGAATGAGTTCCCGCGAGGTTTGTATAGTATTTTACTCACAATCGGTTAGTAGTTTATGGATTTCTAATACTCACAATCTACCAATAATAATTTCGTTTCAAATATCTGTATCCATTTTCATTATGTGATAAGATGAATTATTTTAAGTAACCTGTGAGATCGTTGCTAGGTAACAAAACAAGTTTGTTGAATCTGACATTTAGGCGATACACGACGCCATTAATTGTACATATAATCAAATTGTGTTTATTTTACAAAAATGTCTGATAGTGAATTTGAATGTACGCCACCAGAAGTGCGGGTAGCTGCAGAGAGAGCTACTGAAGGAATAATTCCTGAAAAAAGCAGGGAGAGGTATGAAAACACCTATGAACTATACAGTAAATGGTGCGTGGCTAAAGGTGTGCAGCATACCTCTGAGACGGTACTTCTTGCTTATTTTTGTGAAATAAGCAAACAAAGTAAAGCCTCCACATTATGGTCAAGATATTCGATGTTGCGAGCAGTATTAAACTTTAGGCATAATGTTGATATTAGTAATTACGCAAAATTGAAGGCATTTTTGAAAAGGAAGAATGTGGGATATCAAGCTAAAAAGTCAAGTGTTTTTTCTGAAGCAGACATCGATACATTTTTAAACAATGCCCCGATAGAATATCTTCCTCAAAAGGTAATTTTAATTTATTTAGTGCATATTAAATATATGTTATATTAAATTTTTTTAGGTTGCTTTAATTATTGGCATTTCCGGAGCCTGTAGGTGCGATGAACTTTGAAAAATGAAAATAAGTGACCTGGATATTTTAGAAAATCGAATTATAATAGTGATTCCTGTCACAAAAACCTACTCTTCCCATACATTTGTAATTACAACATCGGAATGGATAAATATAATAAAGCAATACTGTGACCTTCGTAATAACATTGACTCTGATAGATTTTTTTTACAAATAAGATTTGGTAAAATTACACGACAGCCTTTTGGGCATAATGCTATAGGAAGTTTTCCCAAAAAAATAGCAACTTATTTAAAGCTGGAAAATGTTAACAGGTTTACAGGACATTGTTTTAGACGTACTTCAGCAACATTATTAGCAAATACAGGTGGAGACATCCTACAGTTGAAAAAGTTGGGGGGTTGGAAATCCAACACCGTAGCAGAGGGATATGTGGAGAATTCATTCATCATGGACAAATAAAAATTGCTAATATGTTGTCTCATGTAGAAAATCCAGAAACGTCGGCGTCTTCATCTATTTCTGAAACTCATAATTTTGAGCAACACGGTCTTACTTTAACCGTTAATAGTAATCATAATTCCAATGTAACTATTAATATTTATAATTCCAAATAGTTTTCTTTTTGTTATTGTTGTTGTTGTTTCTGAATTAAATAAATGTTGAGTGGATTATATTCTTTCTAAACCATCTTTTAATCAAAAATGACATTGACATTTCCAGGTAAGAAAAGTGACAGATGCTAGCCGGGAAAGTACTTTCTCGGCTAGCTGGGAAAGTAAAGTAAGTAATAAGTCGCTTCCCGATTACTTCAAAGGTTAGAAATCCATAAATTACTAACCGATTGTGAGTAAACATAATTTATGAACAATTTTGGAAACTTTAAGATGAAAAAATTTTCCACTTTTCAAGTACCATTTTACAAGTATCATTATATCATATAAAATACTGGATCTAATACCACTCTTAATACAGACAGCGGACATATAACATATAAATAAAAATACAAGTTAGTCTCGTCGCCGTAGATGTATACGAAGAAGAGGAAACAATACTCAGAGCGAGCGCATTTTGCCCAAGTAGGTATTACTACCCACTCGTGTACGATCAGAAAGCTAAGGATCATAATAATAACATGTCATTGAATCCCCCTGTGGGGGTGTCACATGGAAACTGACCCGACGTGGTCTTAAACCGCTGTTCACGATAACATTTGAAAGAAGGCCTTATTTTGATGTAAGCGTCCCGAGGTAAGAATTTCTTTGTGACCTGAATATTTCCCCGTGTATTTTCTTGTCTCTTGTGGGCATACGCAACTTCCAGGGAAATATATTATGATGGCAGGAGGGCATAGCAAGCTCCGGGAGTATATTTTTTATAACAATCCTCGAATATCACTCATAGCGTCGCGAGAGTAAGGATGCGAAGCCGCGAATAAATCATATTAGGATATTTCTGACAGTTTACTTGTAAGAGTGTGTTTAGCGATATTGGGTATTATCATTATCACGCAGTAAATTAACTAATGTTGAAAATATACGAATACCCGCTCGAATAATCAATCCCTGCTGGTGCGAAATTAATTTTCAAAAATTTAACCCCAAGATCTAATTAATGAGGTTTACTACGTTTCCCTCATTGAAGTCGATCCTGGGCGCACATAATAATAATCCCGCACAAGTCTCTTAGAATGAGATATTATTTTATTTAAGTGAAAACTTCTTTAGGCGCGCTCAGCACTTTTATTTTTGTGGATGTTGAATGAGACTGGGATGTCACGCGTCAGGTTCGGCTATGTAACGCTCCCTCGGGTAAAGACGGCTTGAGTCGACTCGGCTCGACTCGGATCGACGTAGAGAGAGTTTGTAGGTATTGAATGAGACGAGCTGTCACGTTCGTCTATGTAACCTTCAGTCCACTCGTTGACTTAGGGTTGGTACGGAAAGAACTGAACCGGTTCTTGAGAACGCGTATTGACTAACCGTTCAGTGAACCGGTTCTCGAATACGAACTTTACCTGTTACCTGTTATTGCAATTCTAATGTTCAGAACCAGAACTTCAGACCAAACAGTTCAGACGCAGTTGACTGTTCAGACGTTCAGCAAGGTTCGGACTAGTTCCAGTAATTTCATGTACTTCTTACTTCTTGTATTAAGTTTTGCGATGCGAGTTGAATATATTTTACATAAAATAAAAATTAAACATATAAACTAACTAGTATGTTAACTATAGGGTGTCTGCCAAGTATATGTCTTGAGATTTGTTATCGATTACTTATACGAGAGGACCTGTTTACATAAATTACATTTAGCTAATTGCTTATTTGGGTCCGCAATCGTAAAAAAAATCCACATGGCGCTAGTTCTTTTATTCATTATGATTAATTTACCGCCGATTCGTATTTTCAATAAAAAAAGTCCGTTATATACATGATACATGCGTAGTTGCCACAGTAGAATGAACAACTGAACTGGAACTTTGTAGTCGTTGTTTCGACATCGACACGTTAGTATCGTGGTCTGAACGTTCTGAGCGGTAACAGGTATTGAGAACGGTTCTGAAAAAAGAACGGAACCGTTCTCACCGGTTCATCAATTTCACCTGTTCAGTACCATCTCTACGTTGACTAAGCGAGAGAGATAAACTTGAATCTAAAGTATTTACGACAATATATCAGGAGGTTCTGTCTGGTCGGGTTACCGTCCAATTGTTTTTCGTCTGTATCGAATTGAATTGAACTGGATTGAATCGAATCGACTGCCGTCGCAGTACTTGCTGAATATGGGTAGGTATTTTGGAGCGACATACAGTGGGGCGGCATCTAGCGCCGGTTGTCTGAAGCATATGTGTCACGGGCGTACGGTCAACGTGTATTAGAGGATGCGGTTTACGGGACGGTTACAGTATATATTTTAAAATTTTACTTTGTTTTAAAACACTGATAATAAATCATTATTTTTAATTGAACGTAATTTAATATCATACATGTGTGTACATATGTAAATGTGAAGAATTTGCTGTGTTTGTATACGACGTTATTCATCAACAGATGAGATAGTGTGTGGTTTGTGAAGAGTGGTTTCTGTGGTGTGTGAAGAGTAAGAGATAGTGTAGTTTAAGATCACAAGATTGACGCTAGCTGCGTCTTACCAATAGCGATAATATTTCGTACTCAGGTATGTTCTAGCATTTTTGAATTGAACTGTATTAACGGGTGCGTTGTATTGCGGGTTGTGGTAATACGGGCGGAAGGTTACAGTATATATTTTAAAATTCGACAATAAGAAGTTTTCACTTCTAACGTGTGGTCATAAGCACACACCCATGATTTTAAAATAGGGGGATGAACATATCAATACCGGTTGACTGTCAAAAATTTCATCTCCTAAAATAAAAGTGGATGTGTTTTTCAATCCGCAAACGCTTCTTTACCAATCTATAGGATGTTGAAGTTTAATTTAAAAAAACAGTAAAATTTAGATTTCACTTTCAACAGTTTTTTTAATTTTTGGTAAGAAAATAGAGACACTTATTGTAAAATACTTGTTTTTATTAAAATGGTTTTGCATCAGACCTGAGTGGCTATTCTTGAGTTCGAGAGAACTTGGAAGTTCTCAGGAGAAAATATGAGATCACTTCCCCGGAAGTTCACTTCCATTTCTCCTGGTTGCTAAATCGCTATTCTTGGACGTAGCTGGATGGGAACGTGATATGAACTTTTCGAGCTCTAGCGATACTTTCGAGCTCTAGCCAATCAAAATCGAGTATATATCAGCTCAGCTGTTTATTATTAGTTAAGTCCATGGGGTTATAACCTAAAATTCTCTCTAATCTATGCTAAAAATGTGCATGGTACTAATCTTAGTATCATGAAAAATGTGTGTACTATTCTGTGAATCGCTGTACATTATTACCATTATTACTTTTGAGGTTAAAGCGTGGCAAGCTTCACTACTACTTTTTAACTAAATAATATAATATCATCGACATCATAATAGTATAAGCTAGTAAAGTACTTACAGAAATGAATATATCTTCTATGCGCTTGAGTCATGAAGAGTGCGAAGAATTTGCCAAGTTAAAAACTCATGATCAGACAGAGGATAGTATTTGCTGAGGGTGAATTCTGCCAACAATATGCAAAACATTAAAAGAATATATATCTGCAAGAAAAATATATCAGATCGATGCTGATTCTAAAAGAGGAGAGGATGATGAGGATGATGATGTTTACTCCTAGAATCGTAGTATTCAATGAAGGCTTTGTTCCGGTGGGACCAAAAACGCCTGTCAAACCAATTACATATCTTTAGCACAAGTGTATCTGGCAGGAAAGAGAAGAAATAATAATCTCCTTTTATTCTTTCTTTTTAATTAACAGGGATGCCAGAATCATAACTCTTTGGCTAGACAACTGCTCGCATAAGAGCTCCGTCAAGAGTTTTATAGCATATTTTCTAAAAATTGTTTAAAGTCTTTATTGTTGTATACAAATTTAAGGTGCTAAGTATATTTTTCTTGTGCAGTAATTGGTCTAATGAATTTTAATTTATCATAGGTATATAATATGCAAGTATATTATAAGTAATATTTTATCTTGAATGATTTTTTTAAATATTAAACCTTTCTATACTCAATGGTAATTGTTTCATTTCAAGTAAGTACTTATAATTTTCTTAATCAGAATAGCAAATTTTTAATAGATTAATTTTGATAATTTTTACATTTCTTAACTGTGTTTTAAACTTAATTTTTTGGATAAGAATATTATAAAACAGAAATACTGCATAACATAGTAAAACGACATAATGGAAACCATCTGCATCCTAAAATATATTAATAAAAGAGATGTTAGATAATTTTGCAATAAGTATATATATATTATTATTATACATCATAACCAACATATCAAAAATTATACAAGAAAATATTTATAAGTAAATGGCCTTGCTTCTTTTCTTTTCTTTTGAAACTCGGTATTTGAAAAATTTTACATCGAATAATGGGTCTCTCATTTAAAGCAATTGACGTTCTCCATCTGCTTGTTCTTCAGCATCGTGCAAGTCACCCACATACCACAACCGCTTCCAACATTTATCAAGGTCCATGACCGTAAAACTGGCTTGATATTGCCTATCAATTATTATAATAATGTCAAATGTTAAGAAATATATTAAAAATATTATTACATACCTGTAAATTGACATACCTATTTATATAATTCTCACAATTTACCTAGCTAGTTCAATTTATTTCTCTCAAGATGACATTAATTTTTAATAAATACGTTCTATAAGTTGGGTTAGAAACTCAAGTTATAGTTAGAATTTATAGTTAGTTAGTTATGAAACATCACTACAAGAATTTAAGGGTGGCGGAATTTTTTTCCGGAAATAAGATATATATATATATATATATATATATATATATATATATATATATATATATATATATATATATATATATATATATATATTGGTGTTTTCTTCATAGTAAATCTAAGACATGAGGTGATTTAAAGAAATATATCTCCACTACACTGCTATGTTACATCGACGTCGATCTCAGAAAGCTCACAAACATATAATTGTCAGTTGGCAGCTTTCAATTGCCAACACCAGCATCGATTTCTTAAAGAGCTTGCTCCCATCAAACAAGATCTTTTTAGGGACATCGTCTCTGAAGACGATGCGGCGCTACTTAAAATATGCCTTTAATGGAAACTGTCAGCTGGCATCTAAAGAGATTACTGGATATTTTTTAAGCGAAGTGATAGGCGAAAGCGGAAGTATAAAAGTCAATTTGCCGGATTCAGGGGGAGTGCAAGAGGAGGCCGTTGATTGTATTGGACATGAACTGTTAAATAGATATAGTTAGACTAGGAAAACGGATAACCTCGCGTCAAACTAAGAATGCGAAATCGATCATCAATCATTAGACAAATTTACAAAGATATTTTGTATACATTTCGCCACAATAAAGATACTGCAGTCTCCGCCCTCATTCACAGCTATGACATGTATCAGAAACTTTCGAGCTTTGCAACTTAGGAAGCGTTTAGAGTAAAAACTCTATCTACAAATATGACCAGAATAATTCAGTTAAAAATATTTTTAAGTTCCTAACTTCGTCGCCAGGGTGCACGTTTGCTATGTCAGGTGAAATAGCCCTTTATGATAAGCCACCGTTTGTTAAAATCGGATAAGGCAAACTCATGTTACAGTATTTTAAAAATTCCAAATCGTTATCCGTCACATTGCCATTGTCATGGTAATTAATAAAAAATATTTTAGAATAATTAGAAAACAACGCTTATAGAGGATGGAACAGAGATTCCAAAAAGTTTATTCCCAACCTACGTTGTACCGAAGTATAACCCTTTTGTTTATATTTCATTGCAGAATGCATCTCTACTAACCAATATTTTGCATTATGTAATTTTACATCTTTGATATTGCTATTTAGGTAATTATTGAAAGTAAAATATTATGCACTCTTCTGGTCACTTTAACGCGAGAGAGCTCTCATACTTCAAATGGGTAATGTTGACTCTTAGTAACACCTAAATCTCTTTTATAATGTATGCAGTAACGACTGAAAAAGTTAAAGAATCATCCAAGATATTTTGAGGAAATAAAACAACCTCAAACGTGGATCTGCTGCGTGAAATATAATCTAGAAAGGAATAATGTCAGGGTTTAATTAATAATTTTCAGGCGAGGATCACGACAGGTAACTTGGGACAAAGTTCCAGGTGTTCCTTTCAACTTCTAACAAACATTTTCTTATAAATATTGTGTGTGTGTGCGGAGATAATTAAATGATCTAAAAATAAGACATGAGATAATAAAAACGACACCTGAATCAATGTGTTTTGTTTTCAAGCAATATCACGGCCGCTTCCTCTCGTGATGTCTTTCTAAAATCATGCGTTCACTCTATTTTACTTCTCGTACGGCGATATTTGTTTTTATCAATAAAGTATGGTCCGAAAGTTTTCGTAAATAATGAGATGATTATTTCCGATAATTATTATCAGATGATTATTTCCGTATATCATTGCAAATAAATGTTCATGGTTTAATGAAGTTAGTATTGTTGCGAAACCTAACTCTCGAAGACAAATGGAAAACAAGAAAGGGCAAATTATGGAAGAAATTGTATAAACAGAAACAGACTATAAGATACAAAAATATGGTGAAGAATTGAACAGAAAGTTATGAAAGTCAAACAACTAGAAATAATTGCAGTCTTGCAACAAGAAGAATAAATATGGTTCTGGAACTAAGAGATTGATATCATCCCTTATCATTAGATGCCTATTGATATTATCAGAAATACTATATCGCTTTATTGTCCCTAAATATGTCCTCTTAACTAGTTGCTAGTCGGTAGTAAAAAAAGATAACAAAATACTATTAACACTAAGAAGGGCGGAAAACAAAGTGAGAGTAAATAATAGAACTACAGAAGAATTTGAAGTTGAAAATGGTGTAAGACAATAAGACCCCTATCATCAGTTTAGCACTAAAAGAAGCCGTAAGTCTTATATACAACAAAAACATTAGTGGCATATTTGCAGAGGACATAGTGATGATAGCAAGAAATGAAACAGAAATAAAATGTGTAATTAAAAAAAATAGAGGAACCATCAGTAAAAATTGGATTGTATATGAATGAGGAAAAACAAAGTACATGGAGAGGAGAGAAGAAGGATATCAAGAAAACAATTGTTTAAAGGCCGACACCAATAAATGGAAATCACTCAAGTTTGAAGGAGAAGAGCAGTTCACATATTAAGTGACAATATCTTCACGAACACCGAACAAATAGGAGGTAATTGTAAGTCAGAATAATATCAGGAAATGTGACGTGTAGTAGAGTTAAAGAGAATATTGAAAATAATAATATTTCTAGACATACAAAGACAAGGTTGTACAAGATATTGATACGACCAATCGTTACAT
Organism: Tetropium fuscum; assembly: GCA_964058915.1. NCBI lineage: Eukaryota > Metazoa > Arthropoda > Insecta > Coleoptera > Cerambycidae > Tetropium > Tetropium fuscum. Next base: position 348,594 of record CAXKVY010000040.1, read on the forward strand.
ATGATAATGAAACATGGACGTTAAATAAAACTGAACAAACGCGTCTGGAGGTCTGGGAATGAAAAATACTGAGGAAAATCCCGAGTAGAAAAATAACTAAATATGGACGGGTTAGAAATAATAAGTTTAGGAGACAGACCTAGTAGGAGTGCTCAGTTATTACATAGTAGGAGTGCTGAAAGCTCAAATGTTTACCGTAACCTTAGGACACATTGAGGCATGCAAAAAATAAGGATAGCAAAAATGTTTCTGGCCATAATTGGAGGCAAGAAGAGAATAGGAAGACCAAAAGTAAGAGAAAGACTTGTAGTTAGATCTAAAGACCTGTATGGATAATAATTAAATAAATGAATGATGAATGATTGAATGAAGGAACGAACGAGCGAATGAAAGAATAAATAAATATATAAATATTATTTGGTTTAGACTAATATTTAGATTTAATAGCTTACTAATGTACGAAATTTCCCTGCTACACCAATAAATAGATAACTAACTATATGGGAAATCTATCTATCGTCGGTCGATAGGCGAAATATATTTTCTCCTGATCTTGTTACTGAAACGGACAGCTTCTGAGCCAGTGCTGATGCGTCAGTTTCCATAACCGATCGTCTTTGATGGGGCGCTACATGGCTATAAATCGAACGGATGGACGGGTGTTTTCTCAAGAGCTAGGCTGAATAGGGCACATTTAGCGAAAGTTGACAGAAATCTGGTGGAACCAAGTCGCACATTATAGTCGTATATATTATCGTGTAGAGATGTAGCGAAAAATTCACCCAATCGTTATCTACCTACTGTAATATAGGTACATACAGGGTGTCCCCACGTATCTCCCTTATCATCTGACGATTTAAACATATCTCCCAAAACATACAGTGTGGAATATAAAACAATTTTAAAAATGGAATTTGGAATTTTTATCTCTCACATATTTTCAGATGAAAAACGTTACTTAAGTTTCAAACGCTACTTGATTCTAAGTCCGAGAATATGTAATTGTTATATAATCGCTCCACTTGTTCGTGAGATATTACTAAAAACTGTTTAATCGTGATTGATGATGAAACAGTAATATCTCACTTATTTTGGTCCAAGGAAGCTGTTCCTGACGTATGACCCATTCTTTAGTGTTAATATTGTTTTAGCACACCCTGCAAAAATTGTTTTAGCACACCACGAAAAAATTCATAGGCTTTAAGTCCGGACTTTTAGCGGGCCATGTAAAACAATTTTTTTTTATTCAGAAAACTAAGGACATTTTTTGATCTGAAAATGTTCTTACGCTGTGTTCATTTTAAAAAATATCCTTTTAGTTTTCACCCTTTATATTTTAGAATAGTTTGAATATCCGTTTCCGGAATATAAAAACTCATCAAAAATCATGTCCATTACATTTTCTAATGAGTTAAATTGGCAGGGGATGTGAGACTATATAGTATTCCTGTAAATTCAATTCATATCATCAGGAGATATTTATAATTTAACTATAAGAAAAAATGTGGACAAAGTCGTCGAGGATTTTATTGCTTTTAAGAATATAAGAAAAAGAGTCTCGTATTGCATTCGCTTTGTTGTTTAAGATTGAAGTTTCGAACGCAATCAGCTTATTTAGAATAAATTCTCAGTACCTGCGGAGTCTATCAAAGCATTAAAAATCTTCTTCAGAACAGACGCAAATGAAATCCCTTTCAGGGAATTATAATTTCTATCTGAAATGCATTTTTCATTTCACTTGCATAATGCAATCTGTTCAGGCGAGTGCCGTAGTAGAAAAAGAAACAACTCTAATTCTACATGCAAAATGGGCATGAATAACAACCATCCATGACGGCGGGAAATAAAATGTTAAATCCTCTTAATCTGCATATTCCAGCTTCAATAAGCCGTAAATATGACTTTGTGGAACTTTATTATTATATATTTCATATTTTATCCAGATGAAACTGGATATCATTAAGTCCAGCTTCATATCTCATTCCGTTTGCGAGCTCTAGATGCAATTATTAAATTGCATTTTTAATTCGGATCGTTTGATCCACTTCCCGTCCGTAATTGTAAGATATAAGGAAAAATCTTGAGATACATAAAGTTATGCCCAAGCACTTATTAACATTTTTACCTAATAATAATATCTAATTGTTGTCATGCAGCTTGGATATACAGCCCAATCGTATTTGCGCAACTCAATATAACAAGCTTTTCAAGAAACACTATATTACGAATCCTAAAAGTAATTTATATGTGGGACGGACTGTCGTGAGCAAAAAAAAATTAGGACAACTATTTTAGCATTGAAAATACTTCTGGGTATATATCGGAGCCGTCTCTTAAAAAGCATAGTGACATGCAAAATGCTAGCCTAATCAGCCGGCTTTGCAAGGTCATGGAAGAAGTCGTAATAGCAATATCAGATTATTAATATGTGCTGACTATAAGCAAAGGATGTTTGTTTATTATGATTATGACTATGAGCTGGCCCTCAACGTTACAGAGCATGTTTATTTGGGCAACGGTCGTGAGTGCATTCAATTTTATATGAGCACATATGAAGCACTGAATACAAAACTTTACAGTATCTGTGACAGTATCCCGCTTAGTGAAAATTTGCCTGCGCGTTTTATAAATTCCATGATGGTGATTGAGGAAACGACGGGCTCAGTTTCTTACCATCGATACTCTCAGTGCAGTTAGTCAATCCACTGCAGTAATGTTATTGGAAAGACACACGACTATAATCAACTTAGTAATTAAACCGACCAGTTATTATAGTATATTAAGTATCAAAAACGGTAAGGGTAATAATTTACCGTTCGAAGACAATGTTTTGTCTGAGAACGGTATAACCCTTAACGTTCGTGATGCGTACACTATTTTTGCACGACTTCAATAAATGAAAAGGAAGTTATTAGTCTGGGCGCCAGCTGCCATTTTGAGTGATACATCCGAAGAGACCTGAGAATTTTTGCTAGAGTACATTTGGTGCTGCTAATAAACGAAGTGAACGTCAGCTTGCATAGTGGGTGTTGCCGCGGCAGTCTCCCACATATGCACAATTCTGATTTTAAAAAAAACAATATGAAGAAATTTGAGAATTTGTTAGTACGCCTATTTTGATGTAAATTAACGTCACGTTAATATAAAGTGTCACTGTAAGAATGGTAAGTGATGATGATAAATTCAAGTACAAACTACCAATTAAATAAATCGTACATCATTCTGAAGAGCCTCAGTAAAGGCGAAAGAACTTGTACCACAACTGAAATACGATGAACATTTCTCAAAAAATATTTCTAGGACTCAACAGATATTTATATCAGACGTGTCTGGTATTTTCGATACGCCTAAGATACTTGCGTAAGATGCAAGCTCTGTGATTTTTTTCTAATGTAAATCTTGTCTCTATTTGAATATTTAATGAGTAGCCGGAATAACAGTTAGCACTTTTATTTTATTTTTTATTGTAATGCTGTTGTTACTGCTATAGCAAATGATGGATGGTCAATGAGACAAATTGCACAGTGTTATAATATTAACAAAAATTCGGTGTTTAACAATTTAAAAGAGAAGAATAAACGGGACATTTAGTAGAAATCCTGGTTCAGAGGACAAAGAATATCCAGCTTAACAAGAAACTAATTTTATTAATATCTCGTGCCATTTATATTTATTCTAAACTTCTATTACTCTGTCTGGCATAGAATTATATAACCTTATACAATAATAATTAGTAATAATATTTTCCCACGCAGTATTTACTCTTTCCAATTATTCTTGGGTATTCCGTGGTCTCACATTCCGTTTTCGGATACTTCTTACGAGCAGTCTCCATACGTCTTCCACATGGTTAAGATCTGAACTAGGACTGGGCCAGTTAAGAACATTAATGTTGTTATCTTGAAACCAATTAGTTACGGTATGAGCAGTAGAGTGGCGGCTCATGGTAAAAATATTAAGGTGTTGCAGAAGGAAAATAAGTGCAAAAAAAACACTTATTTTTTATAAATTAAGTCTTGACAGACGTCAAGAAATTAAGTTTTGACATCCATGACAGACATCAGGGCGCTTTTCGGGAAGTAGCACCGTTGAAGGGCTATCGGAAAAAAGTGAACTGTGTATCATTTTGGTCCCATTAATTTTTCGTTTGCGACCAATTGTTTTCGTTCTACGGTGCGTCACAGTTTTTTTTGTAACATGTGACCAAACCTAGCAGATTGTACATATGCCGACTAAAAATTACGAATTTTTTTCTCTACTTACCTTACTTGAACTTTTTTCGATGGCGCTTACAAGAATATCCCTAGAGCGACAACCTCACGTGGATTATTTGGAGGCCTATATCTACCATCCTACCCCACCTAATTTAATTTATTTCCGACCATTTGCGATCTAAACCCCCCATCCCATCCCCATAGTCTGGACTACGATTGAGGACCATAAAATATAGATAATTCCAATAATCACACATATATCTGCATTTAGCTAAGAATTTAGTCATACATTTCGGTAGGATTTTGTTCACTCTTTCGCCCATGGACTAAATTTAGTTTTATCTCAATCAGTGGGAATTGTCAAAGACTGGAAAGTCGACATTTTTTCGACATTAAGTACAAACCCACTTTTTTTTTCTCATACTTTAAGCACACTGGAATTATAATGGACTATAACTTTAAACGAATATAACTTTAAGCGACTGGAATTATAATGGACCGCTTGTAAAAACTGCATTTCAGCACTGAGAAGCGTTAATTGCTTTATTTTAATATATATGTAAATAATAATCATAAAGATAAATGGAATGCTGATACAGTATATTATACAAGATTCCCTTTACAGTTGAGGTTAAATTTTTATTTTTTACTTGTTTTCCTGAAATTTTTCCTCGTGCAGGTACCTATTCTATTTTACTACTCTTCAGACTAAGAGAAATGACATTGTCCTTTTCATTAAACATACAGTGACCACAGATTGGCTGGAGTAAAGAGCGATAGTCCCGGTCCGCCCCTCGAATAGAGGCTATGAAACAAGCCAATGATTTTGGCGCAATCAACAGCTAATAGCTACAAAATGTCTCTTGCATTTGTTTGTATCTATTATAGTTTCGGAGTTAAAACAATAAAAAAAATAAGAACACACGCTATATTTGAGTAAAAATCTACCGCGTCAATACCTTGATATTGTTATGCATATAGTAGTCAGTAAAGTAAAATGAATATTCTTAAGATTGTGTATCTCATCTGTCAAATTGGCATGGTGGCGACCCATTGAATCGTCTTCATCAAAGCTGGAGTTACCAATAATACGTTCTAGGGCTCTCCTGTATTCTCAGAGCAGAAAATATCCAATTAACATCTAGAAACTATATATTTAACATTTCAACGAGCAGCAAAGTTTGTCTGCAATTCATTAGCGAAGTTCGTGCACGAAAGCAGTGGGCGGAATAAAAACTGGTGTACATTTTATACGTCCGAATTTAGAGGGTTTTCGTGACACTCGGACATTTTTGTTTGCGTTGTAAACTAAAGCAAACAGGAAGTTTATTAAAGTTTATTTCTACACTAGTGTAAATAAACATTGTTTTGATATCTATATTTTTATAACTCTATAAAGTTAAACATTTAATTTTTTTAGTCTTAAACAAGATATTATTATTATTTGTATACAGGGTCCCACGTGACCGCCCATTAGAATATTTCAGAGACTACGTGGATTTCAAGTTTGAAAATTTGGGTAATAGGATTTTCGGATATGTCGTTCGACTATGGTGTCCCATTTGGAAAAACCAACTTATGATGGTTTGAAGTTAACTAAGTTCGGCATTGAATTTCCATCACTCTGTCAATTAAAACTGTCATTTTTGCATATATTAATTCTGTCATAAAATAAAATCACCTTTTGAGGTAGACCCAAAAAGGGACAAACGTTAAGATTTATAATCAGTCGTTTTATTGTCGTAAATCACTTATAAATTTATCGGTATCGTTATCAGTCGTAAATCACTTATAAATTTATTTGCGTAATATTTGAATTCAATATGTTGCGTAAAATGGTTATAGATCTGATAACTTTTTGGCAATATCTGGAGTACCTGTCAGTATTTAATGTTTATTGTAGACCTAAGTTTTTTTTTCCAAAATTGTAAGTATATCTGATTCTGAAAGAATTAGGAGTGTCACTTTCGACAAGAAACTTATTTTTAGATCACGTTGATGGAATAATATTATGAGCAGTTAAAATGTCGGGTTTAATTATTAGAAACTGTAACAGATTTAACAGTGTTAGCATTAAAAACTCTATATTTTCCATATGTTCATACGAAAAAATAAAAACTCTCTTATGGTTCTCTGACTTTAAATTTTAAGGAGCATGGAAACACTTTACCTCAAGTTTGATTTCAAAACAGACTCATAAAATCAAATTGGTACTACATATATACTTTTTAAGATAATGAATTTAATTTTATGCTCAAGAAAATCTTATTTTTCGTTGAAGCTACTATTTTTCAAAAATTATTTAATATGTGACTTCTTTATTAATATTGAATTTATTCTGGAAGAAAAGAGAGATATTGGTTTGCATTTAACTAATACATCTATTTATGAACAATATTTATGCTTTGATGGTGATTCAATAACATTGAACAAAAAAACAAAAAAATAAGCTTAATCTGTCCTGAGGCAACATATCATACCTTAGATTATTAAAAACGCAATATGATTATCTATTATAACAATTATTATAAAAAGAAGTTGTGGTTTGTTTGTGATCTTATTGCAAAGTTAATCCTTTGTAAACAAAAGCAATCACTCGCGCACTGCACTGCAGCTCTATTATGTGAACCCCTTTGTGGTATGCTGCTACTGCAATGGCTTCCTCGTTCGGAAAACTGCAAGTGAGTCCTCGCTGTGGTGAACAACCTTGATAAACGATCTTACGGCGAAATCAGGAACACTACTTGTGGAATTGCTGAGACGTCTTCTTGGAAATATAATAACTTGATATGCTATATGTTGATATGTTAATTTACTACTTAAATCCTTATCTTAATACGACGAAAACCACTATAGAACTATCTAGTATATACCCGAGACATCTCATTACTGCTTGTATAAACCACAATTATTATAAATTCACTAATTTACTTTACATAAGACCTTGGAAACACGTGTAACTACTATCATGCCCAAATTTAAATCATTAACTTGAATTTGACTATATAAATTCTTAGTTTACTCAGAGAGAAATTTTAACGTGGCTACCGTTTTTAATTGCCTTTACGAACTCTTAGCATTATTATCTATTGTTAAGGAAGTCTCTTTAAAGAAATAAACAAACAAACAAACACTTCCTTAGTTACTCGTTTTTCCATATACATTGTAGTTAAATGTCAACCAATCACTGTAATGTTATTAATTATGCTTTTTATATTTTCACTATAGATTATGATTTAAAACACTACACATATTAATTTTGCAATCCTTGAATAGTTATACACACCTCATTTTTACTACGGACACATATTATCATTTTGTCTTGGTCAGGTACGCTGCGCTAGTGTGTTTTGCTACGAGGCTGATAGCGGATATACTTTACTTCATATTTTATGAATAATTAGCCATAGTTTAATGTTTTTATATTTGATAAATCATAATATAATATGTCGAAACTATTATTATTATTGTCATTTCATTTTTCTGGCGATTTTTAATTTAATTATCAATAAAATACGGCTTCACCTGTCTTCGCCTGTTGCATGCGGTTTAGTTTTACTTTGTACAACTATTACTATTTTCTCACTTTTCTGAATATATATATATATATATATATATATATATATATATATATATATATATATATATATATATATATATATATATATACGCATATGTATTTCCGGATAGACAGAAGGAAATCTTCATGACCCCATCGCAAGTCTTGACAGCGATTTCAATTGGAAAGCACTACTTATAAAGTCTGAACATCGAAAGTACATTTACAATTCTACCGAAACACGCTCTGGCCGGTTAATATTCATGCTGACATTTCCAACAGGGCCCTGTAAACGTGTTCATTTTTGCCAATAAACGTGAACTAGGAAAGGATTCGCTTGTAAACCCCAGAGTGATGTAAGTTGATCTGCGCCCAGGGGCGTAGTGGCATCAGATATTTAGATTTGTCTGATAGATAGGGTCGCTACGATGACAAATAAGATGACGGCGTGTTTCTTTTCATATTTGGGAACTTTTGAATTTCCTTTGTATATTTCACAGCTATATTCAAGCCACCTCTTTACATTTTCCACTTTCATTTCGTCTCGTGTTCTTTGTCAAGCGTTCTTCAATTTATATCGATATCATACGGGCACCTGTAGTTATTGCGTGCACCCAATAAGGAGTAAGGAGCAACTTTTGTAATGTTTTAAAAAAATCCACAATATACTTAGCTTAAAATCCCGAATTGATGGACTATCTCAAAATCCGGACACAGACGTTGTTTGTACATAAAAAAATTTTTATTAAATTTTTTATAATTGCCTGCCTGCCGTTCTTCATCAAGGTGGTGATTATGAATTCTGATTATGGTGATTATGATTATCCATAATTACGAACTGGACGCCGACCGTTGAAAATATCAACTTTCAATATACTTAGAGTTAATAAAGCAATATACATTGTGTCCACTATGATACAATACTATTCTTTCAATTAATTTTATGTGATTATATGAAGCGTTATTGAACTACGCCGAATTATATAAAGCGTTATTGAACTACGCCGTTATAAGAATTACACTCCGTTATCTACAAGAATCTTCTCTTACATATATCTGGTGACCCAAAATATCTGTAAATTTTTCGTAAAGCAAATTTACTAATTTGCTCTATAATAAGATAGATTAGCACTAAGAGACGTAGTAGGAAATTGCAGACATCATTGAAAGTTGAAACTGTTAATACATTTGATATGATCCAGTCCTATATTTTTGACAGTTCCCGATCATGTGTCTGTCATTACATAAGTCAGTTACATAAACGGCACTGTAAAATTTTGTTTTGTTTCAAGTAACTTTGACTGTTATCCAATGATATTAACTTTTATTTAAATGTGTAATTTTAAGAATTGCAATCCATTATCATCAAGGATTCGCTCTGGTAACCCAAAATTGATATCAGATTTAACTTATTTATTGTATGTTACATATCTTTATTATACAATATATACAGGGCGAATAAAGAGTATGAAACTAATTCGATAAAAAAATTCCCCGTTAGTTTGTGCCAAATAGGAACGGCCTAGGACGGAAAAGTGTTACTTTGCTGACGGATTTTATTCTGCAAAATTGTATTTTGCTGCCGCTCGGTGAAATATCAGCAAGTATGAAAATAGCGTCTTAGTCTAGAACTATTGATAAAGTGTATAAATTTTTAAAAAAATAGTTCGCTTCTTGGGTGGACGACTCATAAATCCCCTGGTGGCTGCCACTGTCCCTAACTCATTTATCAGGGTCCAAGACCGTACTTCGGAATCGAGAAGGGGGCAACAGGATACGCGGACCTCTGCAATGATTGCATTTACATAATCCCCTTAGTAGACTATGCGCCCCTCATCATGGAAATGCGTGTTTATTTATCACCGACATAGCAGAACTATATCTGCATGTTTGACCACACCGTAGAGGAATCGCAGCGCATACGGATCCCCAATAGAACTGTTGCGTTTTATGTTATACTTCCATATGTTAAGATGCTTGTGCTTTGCATCTTACACTCCAAATCCATGTGGAATTTGCAATGTTTATAACTTCGACAAGAGTCAGCGACATGAAAATAAGTTCTGATCATTCGGACCGTTTACAACCTCCATCATAAAACTTTAATATGAGATATTGTTTCCCTAACCTCTCAAATTATATCTTTTATTAGTCGCATCCTCAGCTAAGATATGAAACTACCAAGCACATAATTATCTACAAAAAAGGTGATATAAAGTTTATCGATAACACTAATAGTTAAAAACCATTAATCGGGCATTGAAACTCCGGTAAAAATTTTGTATGGATATTTGTCGTGGTTGTTCAAAATAGAGTTTTCTGTGCGTTATCTTCTATTTTTTACATTTTTTATATGGATTGGGTATGAAAAATGATATATTTCAGTGAACAAAATTTATTATTTATTTATTTATTTAGATTATTGATTATTAACTTATAATTAATAATGAGTACAAAAATTAGATTAGCTAAGGTAACTTAGTTTTGACTTATTTTTTGACATTCTTCTTATGCTCGATTTATTCTTCATTTTACCACTGGACTGGTAGAAAATACCATGATTCGGAATCTTCAATAGAGGTTGTTTCTGGACCTTCGATGTCAATTATTTTTTCGAGATTATGGCCTACGATTGGGGCAGCATTCGGGCAATATGTCCCATGACAGTTGCCACAAACGGCTGTACATTGCATTCCCAACTTTCGACAGCCGCATTCCCAACTTTCAATTTTCAATTGGTTTTAGGGCGGGCGACTTTGAGGGCCAAGGTAGCACGTTTATGTTGTGTTCATTAATCCAGTTAGTTACAATTCTTGATGTATGAATTGAGCAATTATCTTGCTGGAAAATAAAATTCGGACGATACAACATAGTGACGGACGGCAGCATAATATTGTCCAATATGCGTATGTAACTCTGTCCGGTAAGGCGCTATCCTATCCTCCAACAAACACCGGGACCTAGGGAACTTATCCATGCCTAAACATTGATGGAAAAACGTCCACTCCGGTCGGTAGGTTTAATATACCTCTCTTCATACCTCGAATTCTGAGATCGGTAGACGCGGATGGAACTATCATGACATGACTGAAAGACCTTTTCGTCGGAAAATATGACATTATTCCAAAAGTCGTCTGGCCTACCGACAGCTGGTCCGCAAAATTAAGTCGTTGTTCTTTATGCCTTGGCTCCAAAAATACCTTCTTTGCTGCCGCATAATTTCGTACTTCTCTGAACCCTTCACCCGCCGCCTTGCAGACCTCACAGATCCAGGAAACTCCGTTTCGAAACAGGCCGTCACTGCTGTTTCAAAGGAATTCGTTCTAAGATGGTCTACGAAGAGGTTGTCTTGCTCCACAGTGCTTATTTTACGACGCCCTCCGCCGTGGACGTAGCCTACTGCAACGTTTCCTACTGCATTCCATTTTTGTTTGAGTATACAACTCTTACTCACATTTAGCTCATCAGCAACTGCCTGTAATGACCATTTTCAAGCAATGTAACAGCTCGCATTTTTTCAGGTTCAGTTAACCGCGGTTTGTAAATTACGGAGTTAATTACTGACATTTGTTTGAAATCTCAAATAAGGGTCAAAATGAAATATAAAAAGATCACATTACAATATCAAAAAAAATCGTACACTTTCAAATGGCCGCCATCGTACGTAAGTCTAGACTTTTCTTGAAAAGTTTCAAATCTACAGTTTTCCCTTTAATGAAAAAGGGCAGATGTGAACAGTGAAAGCGGTAGGAAAAGAAGATTGTCACTGATACCTTCGTATTTATTGAAACACAGTGAATAGTAGAGCGTTCGCTATACTTTTCCTTTCCCTGACTTGAGAAGCCTCTTCATCTATCGGAGCGCGAACAAATATATTACGAAAAGGTCCACATCTTCTCCAACAACAACTGTTTTATTTGTATGTGAACATTCCAGAGCTATTTCAATGATTAAAACGGCCAAATTATTGGCCTCGAATTTAACAAGCAACATTGAAATCAATCTGCTCTTGTTACTGTTGGAAAATAATTTTTCCTAGCTTACTGTGACATTCATCATCTTGTCGAAGTAAAAATCAACACATGAACATTTTGCTGCACGATGACGTTGTTTCGTGGCTTTCAAGCTGTTGGTGCTATGTACCTATCCATCGAGGACTATGACAGCGTTTGAACCCTTACATACTTTGCACAAACCGAATCAAAAAATCTGATACCACATAAAACAAGATGAATCACGAAACCCCAACCACAAAACAATCTGATGTTTCAGGCTTTTTCCGTGGAAATTACTAGTTCTATAAATAAACTTTCTATTACGTTTTATGTAGAGAATTTTCTGTCTTCTTTATAAGTACATTTCATAGCCGTAGGATCGATGGGAACGAAAATATTGGCAAAAAACCCAAAAGGGGTAATTTTGGGGTCGTTTTTCTGCTATCAAAGGATATGCATACACCAGAATCTTTTGGACCTTTCACAGATTTTTTGGGGAGCTGAAATGTACCAAATTATAGTCAGCTATAAACACCAATTTATAGCTGACTATAAATTTTTCCGAAGATGATTCAATTTTTCGTCTAGTAAATTCCTGTAGTATTGATGACCGTGACATGTGTATGATGTACCTTAAGAGTCTCACATGTTTTCTTATTTCAGCTTGCTTAGGATTGTCCAAAATTAAGGGCACCCTAGTAAGAGTATATGACTCAAATAATCAATACAGGGTTGTAAGGCAGAAAGCCTTTGCTTTATACTGTCGGTGATAAAAAAAACTTCCATTCATAGCACACCGTGCAGCATATAATTTAAAGATGTATGCTGTAACCCAGATAGAAATCCGTAAAATATATATCTAAAAAGATGTGCACCATTAATAAACAAACAGAGACCTAGAATTTGTAAAGAGGATGCGGTCGCCATTAATGTTGATATTTTATGAGCTAAATCGAATAGATTGCATTCGGTATCCGGGCAAATCAGAATGCGGGTTTTGATTCGGTTTTATAATAACATTTGTCACAAATGAGACTCCTTTGCAGGATCGGCAATTTTGATTGGAGTAAACAGAGTTGTTCATTTGCGATTGTGTCAGCGTTTTTGCTCTGTATATATAAGGTTTGAAATCGGATGTATCGTTATCCGGGATTGAATAATTCCAGAATTTGAAAGAATTCAGTATAATTAAACTTGCTATGTCAATTTAAAGAATCCACTGATTCATACAGCTCTGATTGCAGTGTGTGATCTGCCCACAAATGAAGTAGGTATGTCGCATTTATTTGAAACACTATCACGGACGACTAAAAAATGTGAAATTGCCTGGCCAATATTTATTTGTTTATAGTAGGAAAATCACATTTAATTTATACTTGCTTATAGGTAGATCATGTGTCTCCAGATACAAAAGAAAACATTGTTGACTTGAATAAAAAAAAATATTCTTGATAAAAAACATTTCGCCGCCTAAATAAAAATAGAGACTTGGTTAAATATTTACCATATTCTTGACTTGCACTGACATATTTTTAAACAAAATCAAAATTTACCTGAATAAATATACTAAAATTATCAGAATAAAAAGTAATCAGCTACAACGTAAGCCATGGATGCCAATGATGGACGCCAGTGATGAATTATATCAATGAAAAAAATAAATTGTTTAAAATAATGCTTAAGATAAGAAAATTATACAGAAGAATATAAATTGCGGTACAGAACATATAGGAATCCATAAAATACGTTAATTAAATAAAGCAAACGTAACTATTATATCATAAAGTAATTGAGAAAAATTAAAATGTAAGTAAAAACCTATGGAAATGTATTAATGAAATATCAAATATCAATAAAAAAAGTAACACCTTCTGAATGCAACATCTACTAGTGAAATGGTAAGTAATCCTAAATAAATATCACATATTTTTTGCGAGTACGTCACTGATATTGGAAATTAACTAGCAGATAAAATTTAACCAAATACTGGTAAACACTTTGAAGTAAAGAAAGTCGGTCGATTTGTATGCCTGGCAAATACAGATACAAAAGAGGCAATTTAATTTTTTTAGAAATTTAAGGAATTTAAAAAGTGGAGATCGCCTGGTTTGGATGGTCTAAGATCAGAAACTCTGAAACAGGGATCTATATCATCAGATCCCTGTTTCGGAGTTAAGGTTCCCTTAAGTTTTATATGTAATAGATCAATAAACGAAGGACATTTCCCTAAATCATTAAAGACAGCTGTGATTTCCCCCCTATTCAAGAGCGAACATCTATCGGGCATTGCCAGCTACAGACCGATATCAATAATTTCAAACAATATAAAGGTGTCCGAAAGGATATTATAAAAACGGTTAATATAAATTTTAGATAAATATAACGCCATGCCACCAAACAGTTTGGCTTTAAACATAACTGTTCAACATTCGATGCCATCGCTGGGTTAACGAAATTAATTTCCTAAAATAAAGCCTAGAATAATACCTAGAATAAAGCTCCCTACATTTTTGTTCAATGTAAATGTATGTTATAGTCTACGCCAATTTTATGAATTAAGGGTTTGTACATGTAAAATTATACCGTTTTAAATGTTATATTTTGAATTAGTATTTTTAAACATGTTTATTGTATTAATGTTTTTATAGACATTAGTGTTTAAATTGATAATTGCGATACTACACCTTATAATGTTACTTGTTAGGTATTACTCATAGCACAGAATAGATGTTAGCTTAAACAGAAGCGAAGGTAACGTTCGGTCCTTTAATGTTGGAGGGGCCATTTTCAGTGACCTTATACTACTGAGAGAAATGTGATATTAACATTAGAGATTAGATTAACATATTATGTGTGTGTGATACATGACACTAAAACCTACATGGAAAAAGGTGTCGTTTTTAGAATGGCAAAATATTGTAAATGAAAAGGTAGTTGAATGCATGGTTTTGTAAACCAAGCCAGTAGGTAATATCCGTATGTAAAGCATACTGATTGTTAGAACGATTGTTAAGTTACTTTGGATTGTGTAACTCTGTTGTTACAATGTTTATAGAATTTTTCTGTAACATAACATAATAACATTTCTACGTCATATAAACAACAAATAGGGTATTTTACAATTTTTTCTAACTACGTAAACATATACTAGACAAAAAAATAAAAAATAATAAAATAAATAATATGTTTTCTATTTTTAATATTCTAGAAGCTTCAAGAACATTCTAGAACAAGTAATTAAAAGTGTTCAGTAGTAATTTATCATTGTAAACAGTTGTTACTTGTTGTGTTTGGAAGTTAATAAAGTGTATTTGGATTCTAGACAGTACTCACTTATTTTACGAACTCATTGGCGTAACAATATATTTATGCTCATTATAGTTAGGTACTATAATACTTTTGTATTTTGTAAGTGCGATTGTATATTTCCAAAGTGGGTAAGGTTTAAGTTCAAATATACCAAATCCAAAGTGTGGTTGTATTATTTTATAGTGAGGGAGCTTAAAGTTAAAATTCACCTAATGCAGGGTGTGGTTCTGCTATTTTATAGTGTATTTTTTAATAGTGTAATATTATATTCCACGATTAAAACTACATGTCAATTTAAATAATCTACTGATTCATATAGCTTTAATTGAAGCGACTAGGTCTCGGACGTCATTCATACTACGATATTGAAGTAAAAAATGTATTGGCAAATATTGGCGAAATAATCCGATATTATTTTTTCTTAATTCCTTCGTAACTATTTCTCCAAATATTATAGATGTAGCTACAAATGAATTTAAGATACAAATTTGATAACAACTATTTTTTCGATACAAGTTACCGTTGACGAGATTTTCGTAAAAACTCGTTTTCTGTGACCGGGGTATAAAGTCACAGTATCATTATCAGCAGCACATTATATCGATGGGGACTTTTGATATATTATTTAGAGCCACAAAAAGGTGGTTACACGAAAATCCAGGTTTCCGGGAATTTTTCCGAAGTTATTTCCGGATTATACATATTATATAAAGGCTGACACTATATCATTTTTGGAGTAATTTCAAAACTGAAATAAGTATCGACCTCCAGTTTTCACATTTATTTTACTTATTTAACGCCTTTTGCTTATAAAATGTATTTACTATTGTACCACACAGAGCAGGGGATAGAGAGATTGCCGCATAGTTGCGACCGTCTGCCATTATTACTCCATCGCATACTTGTGGCAAATCTTAAACGTATTATTCAACAGTATTCACCATTTGGAAAATCTCTTTATGTTTGAGCCATTGTTTCAAAATACTACTTATCTGAGACTATAACTATTTAAGTTATTATGGCGTTAATTGTGGAGTAAATATGGCCGCCATATCGGAATTTGTAGGTTCAAACGAATGCGGTACTCTGTCTATCCACGGCTCTGGTACCACAACAGGAAATGCGCCCCCTAGCGACGAAGTTTGAATCATTTAGCGATCCGAAACAGTCTCATCTCAAATATCTATGTTTGAGTGCTTTAGGCCGTTGGAAATTGCACTGGAAAACGCCGGATTTACATTATAAGCTATCAATATTTACGGACGAGAGCAAACGAAGGCGATATTTACCCGCGTCTACCGAAGGCGACGTATAGGAGTAGCGTCACGTGTAGATCCATCATCGACGGGGAATCTGCAAATTGGAAATTTAGTTAGCGCAAAGGAAGCAGCTTCCTTCCAGGTCTACTTTACGATGCCGTCGAGGGATTTGCATTAAACCGATAAATTACAAAGTAGCTCATAGTTGCAGCCCCGTGTTGACTACGAATATGTGTTTAGTTTTAAATGCTATTTGCTGATCCTTTACCTACTTTAATGGAAATATGGCTGAATATACACAACGTTACTTGATTTCCATATACATTTAAATTGTTGTACCAATTTAATAATATGTTATCAATAAACTGTACTATTGACATGTGAAAAGCAATAATGTTTTGAGTTTCCATTAAATCTAGTTTAGCGTTTAAATTTAGACCTTCACATAGATAACTCTCGATATCTTTAAATAACTTTCCAATTTAATTTGGCCTACTCATTATTATTCTTCCACTTAGTAATATGTATCTGAGAATATTGAGGAGGAGTTATGGTCATTTTACTTTACATACAAAGTTATAATGTTGTTATCAACAACTGTGTCAAATTTCATCTACTTGCAAAGGAATTCAGGGGGTCGTAGAGAGCCCGGCAAATTTGCAAAAATTAAGACTCGGGAAGTGAGCTTCGGCCCATAAATTCACTTTCAGAGATTGTCTATAATATTTTTATCAATAAATGTGCCAAATTTTATCGTAATAAAATATTGATAAGTAGTTGGAATGGTAAATTTCGATCCGGACTGCTCTATATAATCTCATATATCACCCATACGAATGAAAGAAGGGCAATGGCATATATGGAAATAAGATACGATGAGTATATATGAAACAACCGCCCTCCGGATAAAAACACTGAAGTATTCAGAAATGATCAAAGCAATTACCTCGTTGTGGAAAGGAACGATACAAATGCACCCGCAAACAAAGGGCAAAGTGAAACACAAGGAGACGCATGCATAATGCATGAGGCACAATATGAGCCGTGCATTTCCACGTACCGGTTTTCCTTAAGTCAGAATCAATGTGACAAGTTAGTTAATTTAGAGCGCTCGTAAACTGTCACTCCTATTATACAACCGTTAGTTACTTACGGGCAATTGCAGAGGACGCTGTCTCTTTTGTGCCATTTCAATTATGACGTAATTGCGACGGCCACAACATTTGAATATGCAAATTTCCATTGGATGCCGTGCCGCGGCTCTTTTTTATTCAAATTGCTTACAAACGTTTGTTTTGTTCGTCTATTCTCGACGTAACAAGGCTTATTGTGAGACCCGGTGCTTTTTATTTTTTATAATTACTTGTCAGCAGATCCCGCCACGACGCGGCCATTTGCATAATTTTTATTTTTCGTAAGTTGGAATCGAATTTGCCTACTTTGTTATTTTATTGAGATGGATGGCGCGAGGAGGGCTGAGAAGTGATTTGCTCTCTTGGGACCTAAATTGGCTCATGGAAATCAGTAAAGGGGAGTGCCTCGTGCATGCTTCGGGTGGTTTTGTATTAAAATAAGTCTCTGCATATGTATGTCTACGCCACTCCAATTTTTATGTTTTTAAGTTGTCTGGTATTTTTTTTGTTTTTCCTTAAATGAATTACGTACTCTCTCAATTCCGATATATTTCTCTAATACCCAAAGGGGAACATATGGCGTCCGTCGTCTCTTAACACATATTTATAAATATCCATACTATATCCCTGATTCTTCCATATATTTATTTTTATGGAAAATCAAAAATGTATCCCATCACTGAAAAAAATCACTGTTTCTTTGGGCTTTTTTAATAGCATAGGCCACTGGATGAGTTTATGATCCGCCCTTATTTTGAACCTTCTGCCAAATAAGTAAGGTCTGAGGTACGTGGTGCCGCATGTAATGGCCAGACGCTCTTTTTCAATAGTTGAGTAATATAGTCAAATTTTGATGCACATGCGAAGAGTTTGCATTTTATACGCTCATACAATAGAATGGCATCTTTGGCTATGCTAGCAGCGTCTGTTGCTAGGTTGAATTACTTTGTAAAATCGGAATACTATAAGATTAGGTCAATAGCTGACAAATATTCAACTTCTGATACTAAATCTGTTTCTGTACTACTATTGAAATCTCTGAAATGTAAATAATTTTTTTGTAATGTAAATAAGTGTATTTACCAGGATGTTTGGGGGTAGTTTTGATTTCTTTCTATTTCATATGTATTTTGGGGTGCCGAATTTGCTAAATTTGAGGTTTGCTAACAAAATTTCGTGACGCAACATTTAAAAAATGCAAAGAAATGTAAAAAAATATTTTTTTGGCGGTATTTTGTTTATAATTCGAAAACTATCAACTTTGTTTATTATAATTTATTTTGTAATGCCTACGGATGATCGTTGCACTAAGCAAAACTTATGATTAATTCGGAAATTATAAACAAATGAAGATCCTAATCGTGGTACAGATAATTTTTCAGTAGGAACATAGCACATGCGTGTAAAAGCAAAGACTCAGGTGTACATTTTTACTTATCCTCAAAGGGTATATTAAAGTAAGTCGGGGCAATAGTGCTACGGCACTAACTCCCCGTTTTATCATCGGTATTACTTTTCCTTTATAGTTTTGGTAAATGGTGGTTGGCCCTCGGCAATCATTTTTACGGCTCTTCGTCCGCTTTACGATGTTTAGAGTCCTCAGTATGTTGTACCATCACCTGTCTGTGTTTCTTACGGAACAATTCGTATTTCCTGAAATTAGAAGCCATTCAATAAAATTTTAGTGATATTGAAAACTGGAGGGATCATCGTCAGTTCAACGTCGACGCTCCCAGCAGTAATATCGAGACGAAACCTCTTAAAATTGATTTCCGATCAATTCAATTAGATAGGGGATATTTGATACATAGAGTTGTGTTAATGCACTTTTTTCTAGTCCAATATAGGTGCCATTACTGACTTGATATCATTTAGTTCTTGCAATAGAGCACGATGCGGATTATTCAGTAGCTGCAGTTTCGTTGGATTACTCGTTACCTGCTTACTAAAGTTACTCATGTAAATATGAAGTTTGCTGCATGTTCTGCGCCTCATAATCTCTTAATGGAAACTCCATAAAGGCTTGGAATTAATTAAAACTGAGAGTTTTCAATTACCAGCACGTTGCGTATACTTTAAAATGTATCTCTCTTAATGCTCCGTCGTCTCTAGCTAAGCCGAGGTGCCAGATACGGGACAAGCCGATGGCAAATGCATTGTCTCCAGGGCCCTGCGGTCGGCTCTGCGACTAACATCAGGGACCTCCATACTCATAACACGACTTCGATAGAAGAGTGTGTTAGGCAAACCATATTGGCAAGAAATTATGAATCCTCCAGCTGAATACTGGTGGTTAAACTACATTATTCGGTTAAACAACGATATATCTACAGCTACATAAAACCACCTACCTTGCCTATAATATGAAACAGCTCCGATGATTAAGTCTACTATTTATAAAAAATATTTTCAATGCAAGCAATTAATTTTGGCGTAAAGCTTTAAATCGTGAGTTTCAGCCATATATGCATGGTTTAAACTAGATGGAGGTTTTTATCAGTTTTGTATAATGCCGTTTGGATTGCAATCATTGATAGTAGCTCCTGCAAAATATATACAGGATGTGCGGGAAACGAGTCATGCATATTACTTCTGATCAGGTGGATCTATCTTAGGGTAACAGCCTCACCATCTAGTAATATTTTTGAGTGTACAGTATCCAAGGTTTTCACGGAATGGAATAATCAAAGCAAAAAACGAGTATTTGCGATCAAGCTAAATTGAAACTTATGAAGCATTCACTGTTCAGTCACTTGTTTTTATACAGATATCACAATAATCACATAAGTATCTGAAAATAAAATGAAATTTCGAAATGTACAGAGAAAAACAGTAAATTAGAGTAACGTCTGTAGAATTATGGATGCAGTCAAGTGAAATATAGTCAACATGCATATTAATACAATCCTTTAACAATCAGTGTTTGTATAAGAATGAGACCTATCTAGTTATAGAACAGTATTACAAACATTTTGTTGGGTTTAATACCTTGCCTTCGTTCGCTATTATTTAATTTGGAGTTGAAAATGCTCACTATTTTATCCCCTTATTATTAGCACGCTGAAGAAGGGTTAATCTTGCTCCTGCTCCCTGCAATCCTGAGACTTGCCCTAAGAAGCTTCCTTATCCGTAAATGATGGCCTGTAAAGAGCAGATAGGTGCTCAGATGATCCCTACTATTTAATGAAATGGGACTAATTGGTAGATAGCGAAAAGGTATAAGATAAAGTGGAAACACTGGAGTTTCTCTAATATCGATAAGTTTATAGAGAAATACCTCTACCTCCGCTATCGCGCTGGATTTCCACCCTCCGTGTAGTTTTAGTGTTAGCAAATCTGCACATGTATTTACAAAAATGGTTGCAGACGAACGACGAAAACAGTGACCTGTATATTCGCAGGAACTGGCTAGTTTTAAATAGTTTGCTATTTATTTTGCCATACTGCCAATTTTATTGGTTTCTACTACTTGCTTGGTACATTTACTTTGTTGGTAGTTGAAAAAGAATCTTTTTTGAACACGGTGGAAGGACGTAGGCTTACTGTACTCTTTCAAGATTTCATACAGACTTCCAGAGACTGTAAAAGATCTTGGGACCTTTCTTTTGACGTTTGTGATCTTGATCAGAATGGCTGCGCCGAAGTCTTTCATATCATTAGTCGTGTAGTGCCTTATTACCCGAATTAACTAATTCTTATTATTATATAACCTAGTGAACGCATTGTAGAAGAGCCCAAGAAAATCAAATAAATTATACACCTAAATCTGAGGTGTTAAGACATCTTTCAACTTTAATAACTGTTTAATTCTTTAGATCCACACCACTCTACAAGATAATTTAAGTTATTTTGTAGGACCCTAACAATCCTACATAATCTCCGTAACAGCTTCAAGTCATCAGCATATGACAGTGATTCAATATTAAGCTGCAGTGCTAGGTCATGAATGACAATAATAAAGATCAAGGGCCCCAAGATGGAACCTTGGGGAATACCTGATGTAGCAGTAAATATAAGGGATTTGAAAATTTTTCGGAATTCGGAACTTCAAGGAAATGTAATTTTAAATCATTTAACCCATTTCAATATGGTAGGATTTTTTGTAATTTTTCTGCAAATTATTATAAAACAGTTTTATTCTGCCAGCATATTTATTTACCTCTAACTTCTCCTTGTAGTGTCCTTTGTTTCTTCCTTGTCTCCATTCGTGCTTTTTGTTGTTGACATACTGATTTCGACAGTCTTTTTGATCCCCTGATCTTTGATCTTTCTTCTTTTTGAACATGGTCGTATAGTTTGGGTCCTTGTAGTTAAAAGGCTTCTTGAATATTCACTTTTGTAGTTCTTGGGCTGTGCTTTGTGTTAGCTCAGCTGATTTATATAGGTCAGCAAAATATACCTAGACTTTCGTTGGTTTTATTATGTGGACATAATTGATTGGCGTAACAATCCCGTCACTTTCTCCTTCCTCAGAATCTGAATTTGAACTAATTTCCGACCCAGAATCTGTAATAAATCCCTTTTTTTATATATAGTGAGAAAAAAACAATTAATATATGTCAATGTTGTGTTATTGGATGTTAATATTGGTGCAGTAAAATTAGACGAAACCCCAAACATAAAAAAAAATCTTTCTAGTGCTAAATGCTTCCATAACCTCCTCATAGTTCGTACTAAAAAGACGTATAGAATGACATTTGCGTCAATCCTAGTAGTTTTTCGAGATATTTGCGGAAAATTGTAAAACATTACCATATACCCCTCTTTTCGAGGTATATGGTAATTTTGCCACGAGCGTCGGGTGACCTACGGTGACCCCCTGAAACCCGACGCTCGTGGTTGTGTAACTTTTTACAACTTACTAAGAAGAGGGTATGGAACCATTTAGTGTTGGAGAGAACTTTTTTTTCAATGTTTCATTTTGGCTGATTTTGTGCTTCTTTTACTGTACTATACAGGGTGTTAATCTAAATTGATGCGAATGATTTTAAGGGGTGATTTTTCAGAAAAAAATTAGGTGAATCTTTTATATATTTTTTTTTCCAAAACCCCTTTCCTCTCCAAGTTACAGCCCTCTAAAGAAGAATTTAGAAGAATGAAATTTGGCGGACAACTTGCACTAATAAAATGACCGTGAGAACGAAAATTTTTGTAACCCTGAGATATTGTTACAAGGGGGTAAAAAAATCAACCCCATAATATTTTTCTTCAGAACTCTTTCAATGACTTTCTTTGACAACAGCTTACTTGACTATTTCACCGAATAATAACCTCTCGGTGAATTTATTTGAAAAGCAATGTGAGTATAATTTAATTTTTTTGTGAACAAACAATCAATTTCTCAACTCAAGAGACAAAAAAGTTGAAGATTGAAGCCATCTTTGCATATCAAAAGAATAAAGAAATAAATACGAGAATAAAGAATTTAAATAAAGAGATATCGACGCGTTAAAAAGTTCTGAAAAAAATATTATAGGGGTTGGATTTTTACCCCCTTGTAACAATATCTCAGGGTTACAAAAATTGTCACAAAGTGTCATTTTATTAGTGCAAGTTGTCAGCCGAATTTCATTCTTCTAAATTCTTCCATAGTGGAGAAAATAAATAAAAACAATTTTTTTTCTCCAATTTTATAGGGCTGTAACTTGGAGGGGAGGGGGTTTTGGGAAACAATTTATAAGACCGACCTTAATTTTTGTTGAAAAATCGCCCCTTAAAATTTTCGCATCAATTTAGAAACACCCTGTATAATTAGTATTTGTGTATTTGAAAATGATTGATTGATGTATTTGAATGGGACTAATAAAACCCTATAATGAGAAGCAGCCATTGGCGAGCTCCTGTTTTTTTTTTAGTGTTAGTGCTTTTATTTTTTTTAGTGTTAGTGTTTAGTCTTTTTTATTGGTGAGCTACTGTTTTAGAAATTAAGTGTACATGGTGGTTTACTGATATTCGAATGTTACTCGGGTCTGACAAGGGACTGTGCAGTATGTGCATCTCTCAAAGAACAGCGCAAACAGCATTTACATGCAATTTGTCTGTAACTATAAGATCTTGCAAAGTATTTCCTTGTGTATACATACAATAAATAGGATGATGCCAGAGTGGTAAAGTTAAAGAAAATACCAAAACTATAAATTAGTTTTATAACGCTTAAGCGAATACGCGCCCGGAATAATGGCATATTGGAAAACTTATTTTCTAAAGTTAAGTGCTTTTAATCAAGCGAAAATTATACTATTCCACTAAGGCGAAGTATATCTCAGACTTACAAGCGGGATGAACTTCTGAGTGGAGCTTGTGCTGAACTGACAGTAAGAAAATATTAAAACTTTTAATAATCCATCAAGGCGGGGATCTGGAAGTTTCAGACAAGTTATATTGTTGTTACAACTTCAAAACTGGATGCTAACAGGACTCTAACGACTATTTATACCAGTTGAGGGGCACTCATTGTCAACTATCCTTTGATGATATAAAAGCCGACAGTGCAACTTGTGTGATGTTTGTTTTTTCGGAAATAAATCGCTAGGAAAATAATTGCACCTCGAGATATATCGTTACGTTATTTTCTGCATGAGATTATCCTGAACTGCGAAGGAAAATTGGGGTTATTATACTTAATGAACAGTGCAGGAAAGGGAACTGCTTCAAGAATAGATACGGTTTATTCAAGTTTGCAGCTAATCATATTCTTGCATTTTGTATGATCAGCATCATAAAGCATCTCCGACATAAAGTAATACGACTTTTTAACACTATTAGAGCTTTTAATTTGTTAGGTGCTATATTTTTTAATCGCTTGACTTATCTCTACCGGATCGTTTTTCTGTTTAAGTGCCTTCCGTATCAACTGAATAGAGTACTTTGTTACTTTCCGAGTAGTACGATTGATGTCGGATTTAGTAACTCGTAAATTAAGGTAAGCGATATTTTTTTACACCTCCTTGGTAATTTAGGTAGCCAGTATAGTTGGGAACCATCTGACATGGTAGCGTAACTGTCAGTGGCGTCCACGGGTAATTATTAGTTTCGGTGCCTACTTCAATAACTAGTGGTTCGTACCACTCGTTTATTTCTTTGGTTTAATTAAGCTGAGCTAGCTTAGGCAAACTTTTGTTTCCCACGTAAACGCTGTTAAATTGAACTCAGAAGGTTACAAATTATCTATAAATCGCACTCGGTACTACATCTGACTACGCGGTTAAATGCCAACTGTACCTAGTACCCTTGTTGTAGGTTTTTACCTGGAATCTACATCGGGGGAGTTGAGTTTTTGACACCCAAAATAAAAAAATCGCAAAAGTCGTCCTCTGGGGTTTCGGGAAGGGGTGAAATCATCCCTTAAATAATGATACTATTTTTTACGCATGAAGGGTCAGTTTTTTCGAAATTCTGATTATGCCCATTGCAAGAACGGAAAGTTTCCTATAGGGTTTGGTATTGTTTTATCTTAACCGATCATTTTATTCTGATTCTGATTAAACTGATTATTTGAAAAATTCTGAGACGCGCTTCGGTCAAACCATGGTACAATTTAAAATTATAATGTTCAAGGTTTCTCCGACATATTGGTGAAAAAAATGGGTCGCTTTTTTAATAATAATAATAATAATAATACATGGTCTTTATTAAAAATTGTATACCAATACAAATTTTATAAAAAGGCGAAGTCTAGCGCTAGGCTACTCAACTCAACCTTTACATATTTAAATATAAATTTAGAAATTACATATTTAAATATAACCTAAAATCCTGAATTAATAACACAAAAAAAATTTTAGTGATTAAAAATAATTAATAGCATGAACTAATAGCTAATTAATGTCCGGCATATAGCCTACTGTTATTGAGGAGCATTAATACAAGAACTGAGGAAAATAAAAATCAATAAAATATACACAAATCAATAATAATATTAAGAATAGTAATTTAACTTCAACTAAGATAAAACAGATAGAATGCTAAAATATACACTAGAAAACATGTACCTATACAGGGTGAGTCAGTTTTTTGTAGACAAACTTTAACAGGGGATAGAACGCACGTTTTTAAAAAGAAAAGTGCCTATAAATATATGGCCGATCTAGCTTCCTAAGGAAGATACAAGGTGTTAAAGTTTCTTTTTTTTTACATTAATGTGTAATATTTTCTGAACGGAATGATATATTCACTAAATATTTTACACATATCTTAACCTGCATAGGATCAACATGTTGTATTGTTCCTGTCGAAAATACTATAGTGGATGTTACTTTTTTCGGGTACTTCGGATATTCTGCATAATGGAACTTTTTTTTCGTACGCCACTGACATTATCTGATACATATTTCTAAAATAACGGCCCCTTAGTAACAATTTTGATCTCTTGTAATTTTGCTCTAACTACGACAGTTTTAGAGATATTGGCCGTTGTTTCTCTGACAGTGTAATGTCGTTATTATATTTTTTTTCTCGAATTTTCTTTATGACTTATGCATAAAGAAACGCTTAGATTTTTTCATGTTTGGGGGATAATGCCTATTAATTAAGGCGCATAAAACAAGCGGTAAGAATGTTCAAAAACTTGCACAGTGGCGGGGTGGAAGGGGTGCTCCACCCCTTTCGTAAACAGAACATCTACGCCAAAGACTATTTAAAAAAAAACTGTTATTTTCATTATCTACATACAGTTTAACAAAAATAATGTCCCTTCTTCTGTTTCGAAATTCCTGTGCGGTTCCTAGTTATTTTGATTTTTAGTGTTTGATGTGGTACTAAATTAAGTAATTTATTTATTAGCAATAATAATTATCGGCTAAATATTTAATTCTTTCAACGAAACCTACCTAAATATGGTGTGTTAAGGATTCTAAAAAGCCGAAATCTCTTATTCTTTATCTTTTTCCAATGTAGTCAAAATAAATATTTGTTATATCAAGCCTTACTCAAATACAATACTTTTATATGTTGAAATCTGTTAAATTACAAATGTACTTACAATACATTAGATTATTGTGCAGTTGCCAAAAGTCTTAAAAATTTCCTTTAAGTTTTATTAAACTTGTGCATGTACCAATTTCTGTTTCAATTTTTGTTGTTGTTTGCTAAATAATTTCCATTTAAAACTAGCGTATTTGTAACTGTACGTAATAATTGCAACAAAATATTATACTCCTTGGAAAACAAGTAAGCATTATGTCATATTTTGAAACGACAGTTTGACGTATTACAAGTTTATCTACAAACAATTTTGCTTCATCTTGAATATTTTCACTGTTATTAATTATTATTTTTAAGATTAAAAAGTTATTTTATGTGATTTGCCAGATTTTAATTAGTGTAACATGCCGTTTACATTTACAAATAGCGAACAAGCCGACATTCATTTTATTTATGGGTTCGCAAATGGGAATTCAAGATACGCAGCTAGGGAGTATCGAAGAAGATTTCAAAATAGACGACAACCTCATCATTCCGTTTTTGTGAGTATCCACCGTCGATTTGTTAACCAGGGTTTGAAAAATGTACCCGGGGGCCGACAGAACAACCGTGGACGAGATAGAGCCCGTATATTGCGGGAATTTAATAGGAACCCAACGACAAGTACTCGACGTGCTGCTATTGCTCTTGGTATTTCCCAAAGTAAAATTTCCCGGGTATTAAAACGGGATCACAGACGCCCATATAATTTTCAACCTGTTCAAGGTTTATGTCCAGGTGACGCTGAACGAAGACTTACTTATTGTAGGTGGGTTCTTAACTCCATTCAAAATAATAGGGATTTCTTATCCAATATACTGTGGACTGATGAATCTTGTTTTACTCGTCGTGGTATAGTAAATTTTCACAATCTGCATGCATGTATGGGCACATGAAAACCCACATGCCATTCGACCACGAAGTTTTCAACATGAATTTAGTACAAATGTCTGGATTGGAATTTACGGCAACCACGTGTTTGGACCTTATTTCTTGCCACAACGTGTAAATTCAGAAAATTTCCTACAATTTTTAGAAGAACACCATGGTAATATATGGGAAGTCATTCCTTTGAATTTAAGAAGACAGTCTTGGATTCAACTTGATGGGTGCCCGGCCCATTATGGCAGAAATGTAAGAAATTGGCTAAACAATAACTATCCAGGGAGGTGGATAGGTCGTGGAGGTCCAGTGGCGTGGCCTCCCAGATCCCCCGATTTAACACCACTTGACCTTTTTGTGTGGGGATTCATTAAGGAAATAGTGTATACCACTCCGGTTAATACACTTGAGGAACTTCAAAACGCACAGGAATTTCGAAACAGAAGAAGGGACATTATTTTTGTTAAACTGTATGTAGATAATGAAAATAACAGTTTTTTTTAAATAGTCTTTGGCGTAGAAGTTCTGTTTACGAAAGGGGTGGAACACCCCTTCCACCCCGCCACTGTGCAAGTTTTTGAACATTCTTACCGCTTGTTTTATGCGCCTTAATTAATAGGCATTATCCCCCAAACATGAAAAAATCTAAGCGTTCGTTTATAAGTCATAAAGAAAATTCGAGAAAAAAAAATTATAATAACGACATTACACTGTCAGAGAAACAACGGCCAATATCTCGAAAACTGTCATAGTTAGAGCAAAATTACAAGAGATCAAAATTGTTACTAAGGGGCCGTTATTTTAGAAATATGTATCAGAAAATGTCAGTGGCGTACGAAAAAAAAGTTCTATTATGCAGAATAGTCGAAGTACCCGAAAAAAGTAACATCCACTATAGTATTTTCGACAGGAACAACACAACATGTTGATCCTATGCAGGTTAAGATATGTGTAAAATATTTAGTGAATATATCATTCCGTTCAGAAAATATTACACATTAATGTAAAAAAAAATTAAATTTTAACACCCTATCTTCCTTAGGAAGCTAGATCGGCCATATCTTTATAGGCACTTTTCTTTTTAAAAACGTGCGTTCTATCCCCTGTTAAAGTTTGTCTACAAAAAACTGACTCACCCTGTATATACAGACATACACATATTTATACATACACATAGACATACATGCATAGATATACATATACATAGATATACGTATAATTGAAAGATAATACAAAATCAAGTAATTTATTGTAATGAAAGAAAAAATGATTTCACTTTCTTACGAAATTTATTTACAGGGAGGTTTTTAAGTTGATCGTCAAGAGAATTGTACAATATTATTGCATTATATATAAAAGTTCGTCGAAACATGGATGACCGATATCGAGGAAGAGCTAATTTCATAGTAAACCGCAGATTTTTTTGTGGGTATTATGTCTAAAGATAAATTTGTCGCGAAGGTAAGAAGGAGAGGATGTATTCAAAATTTTGTGAGTTAAGGTATAGGTTTTTGGATTTAGTAACAAGAGTGAGTGATTTATCATCTAAGGTTAGTTTAAGGTTTAATTCCACTTGACTTTTCACTCTATGACTAGTATAACAAATGACGACACATTTATGAGGATTAAGCTTTAAATTGTTGTTTTTCGAATCATTCAGAAGTGACTGTAAATCAGAATTTATTTTTTTGCAAGCTAAATCAATATCACGAGGATGAAATGAGTGTGATAACTGTGTATCGTCCGCATATAACTGAATTTTGGTGTGATTTACACAGGAAATAATGTCAGTTGTATAAATTAGGAATAATATTGGTCCTTAAACTGACCCTTGGGGTACGCCCGAAGAGATAGGTAGAACATGAGATATGTTACCGTTCAAACTAACAACCTGTTTGCGGCAGCTTAGATATGACTTAAAGAATTTCAATGAATTGGTGTCAAAACCATAGTACTCGAGTTTGGCGCCCAATAAAGCGTGATCTAGAGTGTCAAACGCTTTAGAAAATCCAAGAGGATAAGCGCGGCAGAATTACCTATGTCGAGAGCCGTGAGAATATCGTCGGTAATATTTGCAAGAGCAGTGGCTGTAAGTTGTGATACAATATTATTTCCTATTACATAATCGTAAATTTGTATTTGGACTACCTTTTCTAGAACTTTGGATAAAATACTGCTAAGAGACACCCTGTACTCTATAAGATTTCCAGTACCAAGGTGACAATTTTTAGGGCCTGGCATGCGTAAGAATCGGTTTATATTCAATGCGCAATCCGTGGAAGGCGCTACACGAAATAATAAATTCATGCTGGTAGTTCGGGAAGTTTTGCGGCCGGACGTGAGCTTTACAGGTGAGCCTGAAAGGCGATCAACAAAGCTCCGGTTAAGCCAGATTCGTGCGAAGAATTAGGAGTACAAGGGGACCGGACCCCATCTGGCGGTGGGCTCATATTAGTTACTAATTCCACCGCCTTGTTGCGTTGCTGTTCAAAAATATTACCCGGCAGCTTGGTATTTCTACTTCTACTAAAGAGCGGCGTAGGATACAGCCTAGGGAGTTAATTGTAATGTTTTATAATACTTCATTTTAATTAACCCACATCTCGCAGCCTAATTCCTCTCCGGGTGGCTGTGATCGAATAATGTAAATACGTTTTGTTGACACAAGTCTTAACATTAAGTTCGTGTACCTGTAAGCCGTAAGTAAGGGTTGAATCTGAATGCAAAGTCACTGGAAACTAGAACATCAGTACATAGGTATATATGTATTAATAATAATGGCTTGTTGTTTGCTAGGTATCTGTCTTAGACGCGCTGTTTTGTTTTTGACAGTGTCGTGCCGGGTGCAGGTTTGGTAATAAATGATTTATTTTTGGGCACTGAATAGACGCTGTAGACAAGCTTTTAGATTATTTAAACTAATGCTCGAATGAAACATATGTTATGGAAACCCGAGCAATTTAGAATTTCGAGAAGAAAATCTGAAAAAGATCAGGAATATATAAAATGCGAGACAAATTGAATGGTTTATTGATAATGGTATATCAATAATTTTTATTAATATTAAAAAATAAACTATAGTTTGTTTTTTAACATTAATAAAAATTATTAATATAGGTGTAATTTCGGATAATATATCTCCTTTTATATGAAATTAGTTCTTCTGAGGTAGTGCTGATTCACCATATACAATTATACATTTCAATAATCCCCACATACAAACCCTCAAGACGACATCAACTTTGACAATTAAGCAGGGTTTTTCGAATGAACTCACCTGTGATTGTGATGTACCCAACTCTACGTGATTTTTCTTCCTAAAATCCGTCACCCCTAACTTTGAAACTGTATCATCAAATTAAACAGTCCCTCCATGTCTCATGGCCTTATTACAAGCATCTCTTATTTTATAACCCCTAAGCTCCTAAAGCCATATAGGGCAGAGGCATCAGTTATGGCCACATTTAGCACATATTGGTTTTTAAATGCATATAACTCATGTGGAAATTTTAAAACTTGATTAAAAAAAGTTGGGTGTTTGCTTCTGACCACACGATAGAAGTGAATACTTCTAATTTTCGGATTTTAAAATATATACTATAACCGTCGTTAATACACGTTGACCGTACACGCCCGTGACAGAGATGCTTCAGGCAACCTGCGCTAAATTCGGCCCAACTGTATGTCGCTCCAAAATACCTACTCATAGGTAGTAAGTATTGCGTCGGACCATCACTTCGGTAGTCTATTCGATTCAATCCAATTCAATTCAATTCCATACAGAGAGGAAAACAATTGGACGGTAACCCGACCAGACGGTACCTCCTGATATATTGTCCTATATATTGACCTGTCACATTCCTTTGTGAGGTGGCACCCCCATCTCTGGCAGCGGTGGCACTGGATAATGATTTTGTTATCTATATGGCGCTCCCATCGGACGGCATTGTACTCGATGATCTTCACTGTTTTTTGTAGATGTTTCAGTTTTACAGTATTATCGGTTACTACCATATAACTGTTGTATTTTGTATCGCTCATCTTGTATATTGCTGTTATATTCAACTGGTAGCCTTGTTCCAATTCAGTTTTAATATCTTCACTACTTATACCGTCTTGATGGAGTCCTCGCGTGGACGAGTGCGTTGGTCTTACTTTTTTTGGGGATGAATGTATGATATGCTAGATTGCCTTGCTTAAAAGTTTCCATGGATTTGTCTTCTATCGTTTCCGTATATAAAATGGTCGTATTGATTGTTTGTTTGCAGTGGAATTTGCATTTCAGGTTGATGCAAATTCCCCCATGAACAATGATTGGGGGCGATTTGACTTCTTTTGGCTCGATTTTTCTTTCCTCGGGCTCCGTATCTTTGCTAGTTTGGCCGGTGGGCGTCTCAGGTATTTGGTTATCGTTGGTTTTGCCTGCCGTGTTCGGCCTTTGGAACTTATTTTGCGATTTTGTTTCCGCAGCATATTTTGTAGCTGTGATGTTTGGTTTCTTGGTTGTTGAAGGGTGTATGTATCAAGGACGTACTTTGCTCAGTGATACGTCTCTTCTTTCCAAGTTTGCACACATCTTCAATTTTGGTGCTGTTTTCAGGGCCTGTGTCCATTTTTGTAGGTCCCGTGTCAGGAACTGACATGTACGTCAAAATGTTTTGAATTTGCTTTTTTACGATTTTTCCGGGGTTTTGCGCGTGTACTCGATGCCGCATTGGCGAAGGAGGTTATATACACTGTTTCTACCACAATAAGGGCCTTTGAAATGCTTTAAAAGCGCGCTTTACCCGCCTTTACCCGCAAGAGCGTTACATAGCCGAGCATGACGCGTGACGAGTGACGACCCAGTCTCATTCAACACCCACAAAAACAAAAATGCAGGGCGCGCCTAAAGAAGTCTTCACCTCAAAAATCCATTTATGGCCACATCATGGCTATAACTGGAAAATTAATTCCAGTTATGGCCAGGAAAACAAAATTCCGTTAATCTTAATTTTTAATAAAAGTTTTTAATAGAAATATTTTATTAGTATTTTTGTATAAAGCTAGCGAAATTAGTGTTTGTGTTAATTTTTGTATAATAGCGGAAAAGTCACAAAATTAATTCCAGTTATGGTCAGAGAAACAAAACTACGTCAGCCTTAATTTTTAATAAAAATATTAGTAAATACATTGATATTTAAGTGATCATTATTAGTACAGGTTTATATTAGTACCTCTAGCATACTACAAAATTTGCTGCTTGAGTATAGTACACTTGCTTACATATATATACATATACATATATACACACACATATATACACATATACATACACACACATACACATATATATCCATATCTTGTATATCTGTTTTATAATTATTACATTACTTAATTTATAGAATTATTTTATATATATAAATGTATTATTTTATTGCTAGTTATAATATCACAGCCTATTTGGCATAAGTCAGTCTATATTAAGTTATTATAAGAGGATTACTTAAAATAGATTATTAATTGTGCTGCTGTCACCAGGTGACATGAATTTTTTTTTCATTTTACATTTGAATATACTGATGTTTAACTTTTTTTCCATGATTATTTCTCTGGTACAGTTGTGAAGCCAATTAAATATTTTAGGGGCCAACATCAGAGTTGACTTAAGTATCCGTGTTATATAAGTGAATGGTATTTTTAGCAATACCTCATTTTGTGTTCTTTTTACTTTTTTATTAATGTATCTATCCATTTGTAAGATCCTGAAGTGTTTGTACATAAGTGTACAGGTAGTTATGCAGAACTGCACTCTTAGGTTTGGGATATTTAAGGCGGTTCTTGAGAGGGATGCTCTCTAGGTACTTTACACATTATTCTTATAAATGACTTTTGCAGGGTAACGGGTGGTTTAATGTTTGTTATATACGTTCCGCCCCATATCACAATTCCATATGTGAGAACAGAATGTGCCAACGCATAGTACATCATTTTTAAGAAATGATGTGGCATAATAGCTGCTGCATGCTTAAATTTTGCAAGGATGCCTACAAGTTTTTTCCTATTGTTTTCTATATGAGGTTTCCAGGTAAGATGTTCATCAAAGGTCACTCCTAGATATTTGATCTCCTCAATTTGCGCTATAACGTGACAGGCACATTCCGTTTCCACACTGCAATTGAGCTGGTGATATATATTATATCTTTTTCGTATTTCCAGCTTTTCTCTAATGTAAAATTAACATACTTGGTCTTTTTAGCATTTAATAACATTTTATTAGTAACAAACCATTTTTTTAGGAATATTAAATCATATTCCATATTTTGTTGATTTTGATCTTTAGACTTATCTGCAGGGCAGTATCATCTGCAAAGGTGTATATTTTCCCTTTTAGATTTGCTGGACATAAATCGTTAATATATATAATAAATAGGCTAGGGCCCAAAGCCGACCCTTGGGGGACTCTGGTTTCTTACTACTTACATGGTCCTTGATGCGGACTGAATGTAATCTATCAGACAGATAGCTTAAGAACCATCTCTTTATTACCCCTCTAACTCCTGCTGCTTCCAATTTTTCTACTAATTTAGTATGTGACACTGTGTCAAATGCCTTATTAATATCAATAAACAGACCGGTTACCTTTTTCCCACTATTTAAATGCTTGTTGATATCATTTGTAAATTTCAATAGAGCAATATCAGTACTTTTATCTTTAAGGAATCCGAATTTATTTTCTGAGAAAAAGGTATTTTTTTGGAGAAATTCTAATAATTTGGCCGACATTAGTTTTTCGAAAATCTTTGAGATTATTGAGAGCACTGGTATCGGTCTATAGTTACTTTCATTTAATTTGTCGCCTCCTTTATGAATTGGTACTAAAATGATGATGAAATGATGAAATGAATTGGCACTTATTGCATATATTTGCTATTAATACTAAGGGGTGGTAATTAAAGATTAAACTTGTGCCGTTCTTACCCGATTTATTAAGCTCTTCATTCACAACACAACTGAACAATTACAAACAGCCATTTGACATTGTCTAAAGAATAACCTAGTGCCATCTAACGATGTACATCTTGAATTAGGTTGATGCATAGTCCTGTAGTGCAGTTACTTTTCAATTAGCTTTTCTGACAACCTTATAATGCAATTATTAAGTCCATTAGTAAAATTTAAGTTTTGAGGAAACCGTGAATTTAAAAAATAATATAAGTCCAACGCCAGTGTTAAATTCAGTGTCAGGTGCAGAAGGAGTTCAAGGAAATCAAGAGCTTTTACCCATTTGCAAATTTGATAAAAACATTTATGGTAAGGCTGGTTGTATGGCTGTGATAAACAAAATTCGTTATTTTATTTTGTATGTATTTTATTTTGTACATTGTAACAGCAGTGTTTAACTTTGAAAATATATGAATGCATTAAATAATATAAATTGTTTTTAATAAAATTGCTCATCATGAGCTCTCGAGTAAGCCTCGAATATGGTGTTCACACTTTTTTTACAGCGCCCCCCACCTCTTAAGTGACACTCACGGACCGCCACTGCTTTAGAATAGGTACAATATATGGCCAAAATTGACGTATGGTATATTATATGATACATACATAAATTAGAGCAAAAAATGAATGCGTCTTATACGACCATCTATCAGATGTGATACTAGTCGATTTACCCACTGCGGCGCCCCTGTCATCGAGCAGTGCAAAGAGCGGGGTAATACAAGGGATTATCCCAGCTATCCGTACTTACCGAAGTGAAATTACACACACAAACACACCCATAGACCAGGGTGTAGCTAACTTAATTATAGAAAACATACCGACGGAGTGTAAGTAGTTTGTAATAGTATTAAGGGAATACAGCAAACAACCCCAATGAAAATGCCAAGTCTTAAGGTCTTCGGAAAGACGTGAGTAGCTATTTTCGTGCGTCGAGCCTTTCAGCCGTGATGAAGAAATAAATTCCTTTGACTCTCAACAATTGGATTTACATTTATTTATCCGAGTAAAATTTGGAAATGAATCCCTGGAAAAATTTAAGTCACCATTAAATATTTATCGCCACGGCCACCGCACATGTTTTATGGAAAACTGGTTTTACTTTCCGTAAATTTTTTTGAAAATTTAGTGTGATGCAGTCCTCGGCGTATGGGCACAACTCTTATGACCAGTTTTTAAGTTATCGCAATTCAAAATTGGCTTTTTTTGACTAATATATATTTTTTAACATACAGTGTGACAGCTCGTCACTTTCATAGCTTGTCAGGTCTAAATATCCTACTATGAAATGAACTTTGCAAAACCAGTCGCGTAATATTTTACTTTTCGTAACTGGTTGTGAAAAGTAATACGTTTCCTATCGTCAAAGGGTTTTGAAAAGTTTCACTTTACATGTCAAAATTAGAAAAAGTAATATTATAGGTATCTTATATGATTCATCGTGCTTTGGGTGTACCCTATTAAATTGTCATAATTCTTGTCACCACTCACGAAATTTAGGGTATATAAGTTGCAAGTACTAGCAAAATATCTTTGTCATAAGTCATATCTTTTTCATAAATTTGCCATATTATTATGTCCTAAAATACGGAATAATATTACAAGTTCTAGTTTTTCGAAAATATCAACTATGTTAAAAATGCTAACAGAAACCGCTAAGTTTAAATATTAGGAAAATATTTTCTAATCCTCAAAGCCTCCTTTACCTCCAACACTTATTATACTGCCACTTTTAATTCCATTTCAAACAAAGCTAGTATGCAAAAAAAATACATTTGCTACTGAAACACGCAAAGAAATAATAATAAAAATGACAAGGTAAATATTTATCATTTCTGTTCATTTCCATTCTGTTTTTTATAGTAGATACAAAATAAAATCGTTACATCAAGTGTACATCAAGTACAAACGTACATGTCGTTTTAATTAATATTTAACGAATTGTATTGAAATATTCCACAATGCAACACAGAATATGACATATTATTCAACCATTCAATTCGGAGGATTTAAAAATGTATGCTCTACTATAATATTTCAACCAGTCATTATAAAGTTTATTAGTTTGTTACAGGTATTTGAAGGTTTTACGTCATAGGGAAGGGTTAATAAATAATATATATATTACCCTCTATCTTATATATTTGACCTCTTTCTCTGTAAATAGCGACCAAAGTCGGAAAAATCAGTTTTCGCATTACGTTTTACAGAAAAGTTTTACTAATAAAATTTATTGGTATTAAAAAGGCTTTTAATTTCGTTAAATTCGTTAAATAAATACTAGAGACAATGGCGAATAGGTCATTTTTGTGCACTATTTTATAAATGTTAATAACTTTTGCAATAATGGCCGTAAATGACATATAACGAGGAACCGTTGCAGGGAGCCCATATAAGTCTTTAAAAGTGCGCAAAATTTCAGACAAATTGGATCTAGAGATGTATAACAAAGTAAAATGGATTCTTAAATGGTTGAACTACAAGGTAAGTTAAAAAATATAAATTATTTGCTCTGAAAATTGTTGTTAAGAAGTGCGTTTATAAGGTGGGTATTTTTTGCTGTTTTGAGGTACAGGTTTTGCTGTACATGTTTGTAATGTAGTGCATTGAAATGTTGAAATGTTGAAAAATACGTAATTTGAAATAGAAATCAACCCTCTACCTTCCGGTTATACCGGAAATTGACGTGATCTTCGTTATTTTACATGGAACACTCTATATATTATTGCAATTTTGCATTCTACGTCAATTTTTAGGTGAACTTTCCCATCTATTTTCATAAAGGTGAACTTTCCCATCTGAAAGTTTTGATATATTTATTTGTTTCCAAAAACATTTAAAAAGCAGTGCCTAATTAAAAAAGATGTGTATTTTGCAATAATAAAGCTAGAGCGAGAAAATTTATAGGGGACATAACTAAAAGTCTAATCTTCCCTGCAATAATTTCTAAATGCCTTAATTCCATACAGGG
The DNA here is from genome assembly GCA_964058915.1 of Tetropium fuscum. Classification (NCBI taxonomy): domain Eukaryota; kingdom Metazoa; phylum Arthropoda; class Insecta; order Coleoptera; family Cerambycidae; genus Tetropium; species Tetropium fuscum. Next base: position 385,861 of record CAXKVY010000040.1, read on the forward strand.
TGGTAGAAATTCTTGCTGGCTCTGAAATTTTTAGTGGAACTTCAAAAAAAAAAACACCTAATCTATTACCAGTTTAATGTTGTCAATTTAACACATACAGTGAATGCTTTTTGGGGTATTTTTTATTGTTAGAGAATGGAAAACGTTAACATTAATCAAATACCGACGTTCTAAATTTATTATTTATTCATGGAGTGTCACAAGATAATAGGATTTAGGCAAGGTATTTAAGGAAAGATATCCTCATTTACGACCTATGAGTGGACATATTTTAAGAAGAATTTAATGAAATAAATTAGAACATGGTCGAATTTCTGCCAAAGTCGATAACTCTAGTTGAAGGCACTGTTTGTAACATCGAAATATGGGAACATAAAAAATTTTCAAAGGATACCCACAATTGCCGCAATGGGAGATCGGGGCAGTATACCTTTTCTTACAAGCTAAATGATAAAGGCACTTTCATTCAACATGTTGTTATATTTTGATAGAGTTAAATTAAAGAATAACTGTATTACTTCTATTTCAAGAATTATTATTGACCCCACTTTACCACAAAACGTTCGCTGGTATTAGGCAAATTACAGAATACAGGTCTAATGTCGCATCACCGTGGGACACTCAAAAATCAGAACTAGCCGTAGGTAGTTTGCGATCTAAATGTACTATATGTCTGGCCTACTCAGTATGTTATGTAATAAAATGTAGAGGGTTTGAATTATACCCAGATCACTCCAATCAGATCCGGAGCAGGGGCTTCCCATATCGAGTGGGAAATCCTTTTTCATGTTCTTCATTACTTTTCTGCACTTAATGTATTTCTCACTGTTACCTGACACTCATATATCTTCTGCTATATTCCTATATCTGGCTACTGGGTGCACTTGCTTAAATAAATAAATTAATTAATGAATATTTAAGTAGGTGGTTATAATTTATCTACAACATTCATTAGCCGTGGCAGACATCAATCTATTCAATATCAATTCAGTATATAAACTGTAAACCCCGCAATCTCCCGAATATTGTACAATATAATTATATCATCCCAACCGGTACAAACAAGTATGGTCATGTTAACACCAAAACAGCCTAGAGCAAAGCCTTTGTTACAGATCTGCTATACGCGAGTATGCCTACAATATACGAACCCGATATAACTTTATCATTGGATATTTATTTACCTTATTCCGAAGTAAATCCTTTAGCAAATACGACTACAAATAGAAACGTGTTGTTTCTGTTTTACATGTATGTATGCACAGGGTGAGGGGATTTTAATAACCCCCGACCGGTGGGTCCTCGGGAATAAATAGGAAGCAAATCGACGCCAGGGAGTACGTTTTGTATATATAAATAAGCGAAGCATTAAATTATTGTTTATTTGTTCAATCGGGTATGTTGTATTAATTTCGAGTTTGTTTGGGTTTGGGTTATTAATATGAAGGGATCGTAGAGATTTGCAATTTCAAATTGGTATGTGAAGCTATCTGATTTATAGAAGAAGAACACTTAAACAACAAATTAAGAATTTGATTAAAATCCATGGTTTTGAAAACAAATTATTCATTAATGGAGATCGACGTTCTAATGCGTATATAAAGATAAGTGACTTATTTGCATTCATTTTAAAACTGAATTCTGATTTTCTTAGGACAGAAATGTTTCAAGAAAAATTATAAGGGTCTGTAAAGATTATGTAAATATTAATTTAACCGATGAATAATTGGTATTTTCTCAGAGCTACTTAAAATTCAATGATTGAATTATTGTAACCCCTTGATTTTTTTAAATACATTTAAAAAATAATTGGTACGTTTCCTAACGTATATAATATCTTTATTTATCTATACCAGAGGCGTCGCATGGGTCAGAACAGTGGGGGGCATTCAGTGGCGGCTAAGCGCTAGTGAATTTTTAATTTCAAGGTCATTGTGATTTTTACTTTACGTAAAATTTCAGTGACGCCTATTTACATAAACATATCATTCGAGAGACGCGTTTGCGGTAAACTCCTGACTCGTAAGAAGCGAATATTTAACATTTTTTCTATATCTAGACTGTTTAGCCGTCAAACTGCCATAACGTCCACACGTGCTCTCAATATCCTATTTCTTATTTGTTATTATTTAAAAGTAAACTATTTCATGTATATAAACAATATTCAATAAAATGCCGACGAAGATATTAGATCAAGGGCGACTTTGTAAATAATACACAACCATACACATTGCACTGACCTAGGTAACGTTATATATAACGCTGTAACTAGGTCACCAAATCAATCATGCATTATACGTTATGCGTTAACCATTAATTATCATACGACCATTATTCGCACATCATCCAACTACTTGTTATAAAATCTAATCGATGTACCGATGTAGAAGTTTCCCAATAAAACGTTGTTAAGTGTTCTTGATTGTATTTCCGTTCGGCTATAGTCTAACGGACTACAGGTAAACTGATATAGTGCATTACATGCCGACCCTGCAAGGTCAGCACTATATGGCGATCCTGCAGGATCGCCATGTGGTGCTGACCTTGCAGGGTCGGCACGTAAGGTAATCTACCAGATTACCGTGTCCGTTAAACTACCTCTGAATGAAAGCACAGTAGGAACACTTCAACGACGGTTTATTGGAAACCTCGTTTATTGGAAACATCGGTACAGTGATTACAGCTTAACAGCAATTAATTGAATAATGTGTGAGGAATGGTTGTATGATAATTACTGCATAATTAATAATGATTAATGCTTAATTAATTAGGTGACCTAGTTACTGGGATTTATATAACGTGTACCTAGGTCAGTACGCTGAGTATAGTTGACCTAGATCTTTGGTTATTTACTAAGCTGACCTTGTACCATTCTTGTGTCAGCGTTTTATTGAATAATGTTTATATGCATGAAAAAGTTAAGAAAATAATAACAAATAAGAAATAGGATATTGAGAGCACGTGTGGCCGTTACGGCACTACAGAACAAGTCATTGGTTGTTGAGTAGGGATCACATTGACGTTTTCGTAGTTTTCTAGCCTCTTCTGATGTTTTCCTGCAAATCTTTTGATATATATCTCGCATATTCAGGTCGCGATGGGGCCCCCCCATAGGGGCTTCAGAATTTGCTTGTATAGAGAAGAAGTTTGTTGTGTATTGACAACTCAGAATACGATTTGAGGAGCCAATACATTTGTCTGAATTTGAGATTTAATTGCTCACGTTTCTTCTTCATATGTGTTTTCCATCGAAGTTTTACATCTAAAGTAATGCCTAGATAATTTGCTTCGTTGGCATGCGGCATTGTTTGCTGGTTGACAATCACTAGAGTGTAGTCATATTTCTTTGACGTGAATCGATTTCGCTCCATTTAGTTTGATACGCCATTTCTTTGTCTAAGTGGTGACATTGTTGACTGCTGTTTGAAGTTTGTTTGTGGCTGACTGAATGTCTTGGTCAGTAGTGACCAGAGCAGTGTCATTGACTAATGTTGCGATTAACTATTCCGTCGCTTCGTGAGATATCGTTTACAGCAGGTAGAGAATAGGTCCAAGGACACTGCCCTGTGGTACTCCAGCATACATTTTCTTGAGATCAGAATATTCTTCTCCATATTTAACTCTGAAGTGACGGTCAGTGCTGTATGAACGAAGAATTTGGCTCATTTGTAATCCAGGCCCAGATGCCACACTCGGTAGAATGCCTCTAGTGCTCTCTCATGCATCTATACTGTATCCAACGAGAGAATGGACTTGCACTCGAGCGAAAATTCGTCTGTTTTGGTCAGATCTCCGCCCCTTAGAACATTAGTTCAACGCCCTCAACGTCTTAATTGGCTCAGCAGGTACCCAGGGGCGGCGCCTGGGTCCGATACCTACCTGGTACCTAATTATATAAAGTACCTACTACTGCCTACCTATTCACAGTTTGTATTTGTAGTCTCGCAAGTACGGTTATTTTAGTTGTGTTGTTTACGGTTGTGAAATAAGTTTTAAATCTATTATAAGAATTGCAGCAGCCAGAGACGAGATAAATCCACCATTATCGCCAATTAAGAAGAATAAAAGAGGCCAGGTAAAGAAATAAATATAATAAATATATCATAATAAATATATTATATATAATATAAAATAATAAAAATATCATAAAATGTCATTTTAGGAATATTTAGGGTTTATATTACTTTCATAACGCTCATACATTTATAATAAATTTATGTTAAATAAATAAAATGTTTTCATGTTTTCAAAATAAAATTTATTTCACCTACGAATTTATTTCATCGAATGATGGTCCTGCGTAGCTCGTTACAGAGCCCCTCCTCTTTAGTGGCCGATGCGCAAAGCAAGTCCATTCTCTCGTTGGATAGAGTACAGTGCTTTTATATGCTGTGTAAGAATATATAAATTGTTCTCAATACTACAATATTTAACAAAGCCATGTTAGTCAATAGATATAATACGTTTTTGTTATCGAAATTTAATTTCTATTCTCTTCAATCCCGTAGCATTGTTTTTAGTTTAGTTTTTCTCTATGAATAGCTGCACAGGAAAATAACTGTCCTGAGTTGCTCGCTCGACTTAGTTTTCAAGTTTCCGGTTTTAATTCCAGGATTCATCTACTTTTTTACGTGATTCTAGAACAAATGCAATGTTAAAATCCCCATCTCTTTCACTGTGCATTAACTTTAACTCAACGCTTTAATATCATATGCGATTTTATTTTAGTCTCACCCAGAAATATTTGGTTAATTGTAAATTAAAAAGATAAATACATTGCTGTCGGTAACGGTATAATGTGGTAAGTAACAATGATAAATCTAGGTTTAATCAAGTTTTTCCGCAACTCCTTTAATAGAAATAAAAACGTTGCATCCGATCACGCACTGCATATACCTAAGACGTCCCTTGAAACTATTTTTAATTACACTGGCCATTAAAAGAAATAATTGCATATGCAAATGCCCATTTCAACTACGCTTTCAACCTGTACAGTTAGAGAGAACGGAAAATAAAACAGCAAAACACAGTTTAAATTACACTTATCTCTGTAGCCGTAAGAAGTATGTGCTGGGAGCGTAGTTGGCGTGGAGTAAAACGATATTTTACGGTGTTAAAAAAGCTAAAAATACAGTTCTAATTTATGGTTCAAATTGCGGAGCAGCTGTATTGTCCTATATCCGAACAAGGGTAGCATTCTACCGGTGCTATAAGTCACTTACCTACTCTGGTTTATAAAATTATTGTGTTGTTACTTTTAAGGTACATTTTTAATGAGAAAATGGTTGGCAATGGAATGCCGCATTTATGTAAGTAAAATGTTTGCTTAGTTTTCTTTATCAGTATGCCTATCTAATATTCCCACGCCTAACTAGATCCTAGTACACAATCCCTCTGGTATGATTTATAGTACCTACATTATCCAGATACTCATAGTAGGTATATTCAGTCGCGGACGGTCCTAAGGGGCACAAGGGCACGTGCCCACTCTTCATTTGTGCGTCACGAAAAATCATATGACTCTATAATAATTTTACATTTAATTGCAATTTTATTATCGGTTTCGAGAAACTATCAAAACTAATTTTCGCAAAACTTCTACCCCTCACGCAACAGACTATCAAAATTTATTTCCGGGTATATTTATTTTACGACGTTCGACATTCTGCGTAACAAAATTCGCCGATTTAAGCCGACCAGGAGTCACGTTTCGTTGTTCCCTTACCCTTAGTCTTAGTCATGTCAGACGCGTCTGAAGTGTGGTTTTCTTTCGTCGCGAGATCGAGAGTTCGAGAGTGACGCAGAATCAAACTAGTATAGATAATATTACAGTGTGTAATAAAACTTTTGTTAGAAGTTTACCAGTTTTAAAATCACTTTCGGACTAGGACTAGATAGTATAGTGACAGTACAAAATAGTTTTAATCTGATTGTGATGTTTTACTGGTCGATTTACTGTGTTTATTAATTATTTGTGCTTTATCTGAATACATAAATTAGAGATACAGAATAATACAAATGGGAATGTATCCAAAAATAAAACTGTTGAGTATCTGTTAAAATATAATCCAGTGCTGCTTGAACAAAACGTTTAATTAAATAAAAAGGTAGGTAAGTAAAACGAGAACATATAAGAGAGTTTTTAATGAAAACATATACGCCTCATATGAATGGATGTGGTTGGTCAGTGACTGTAAAACTGTTTTGTTTTGTTTGTTTAATATTTAATATAGAGGTTACTAAGGTTACAGAGTGGACCAAATACGGACTTAGCGATTTAAAACATGTAGTATAGATAGGGCGAAAATAAATTAGAAATCTGTATCTGTATCTCATCTAAAAGCATATATGGACTTTAGTGATTTACGAAAAACTGATATACGTGAACAATTTCAGTGCCAGATTACCATTAACTTCAGGATTAACAGTTACATAAGCCCATCATAGAATAATAGAAAATAATTATTATCAAACTATACAGGGCTTAATTCTAACTGGGACTAGGTCGGACTAAGCCTGGGCCTTACGGGCCTAGTCCGACACCTGCAACAGTGATATGTATAATATAAAAAATATGAAAAAAAAAATAATTTTGTAATTCAAAAATCGTAACCGGGCAAGAACGCCGGTTGAGATGCTGCGCATGCGGAGAAACGACCATCCCGTACTCTGCAAATTTTACATTGTAGTAGATTCGTTAAACTGAAGCTAACACCATTTCTACCACTGTTGTAATAACTAATACAGTAAAATAGGACGGTGTACTGGGGCTGGTATATATTTACATAAATATAAAATAGACAAGCCACACTACTTTATGATTTGTATGAACATATCTAGATCATATATTGTACACCACTCTGTAAACATAGACGTTTCCGTTGACGCGCCTTGCAGATTATTTTAACATGAGCTTAATAGTACGCATAGTACACCACTAGTAGTATAGGTAATCATATCCAGTGTCGACTAATTATAGAACATTGGCTAATGTAACCACTAAACCACCGCTAATGCAATGGATCAGTTCTGTACTGTGGCGGGGAGCTTGCGATGGGTATTGATGTTACACCTACTACTCGTATACCTACTGCGAAATAATGATTTTATTCCTGAATGATATTACACGTATGCAATTCCTTGCGTGATCAGATGAATTTTGTTATTTTAACATCATGTAATTAATTGTTGCTTTTAAAATATATTTTGAGATGTTTTGGGGTAACGTCTCACGATCTTTTGTTCAAAATAAATACTCAATATGCAGATATTTTTGCCATGGACTTAATATCGGGATCTGCTGAGTTTCAGGTAGCGGATCACGATTTTTTCCTCAATATAAATAAAAAGATGGGTCTTGAATTTTGTCATTTATGGTCCGAGGTGACTCAAAATTTGCATCAATAGTAGCATCATAATATGATGTCATTGCATCATAAAAACAAAAATTAAAAAATGTGTTTTATTAAGATCTATTAAATCGCGATAAATGTATGAAAATTAATAAATAATAATACAAGCATGATTTTTGTTGTTTGACGGTCCCTCGGCCCCCCTGGCTACGTCACTGGTATCCTGCATCCATAATAGAGTTATAGTTCCGTTGTATAATGAGCATACCATCAACTAGGGTAACATGGGCAATGGAAGATAACTTTGGCCCACTACTAGGAAAGAGATTGTAATATCTTTAAAATTAAGAAACTTGTTCCTCTCGTTTTGCTACCAAATCATTGATCATAGATGGAACCACTGGTTCCAATATATGTCACATGCAAAGGTAGTTTCTGCATCGGCATTCAGTGCATTTGCTTGTTTGTCAAAACGTGCAATTTTGAGGTTATAGGCTTCTTCTCCAACTTCTTGTTGTTGACATTGTCTGCAGGGGTATTTTGCTATGGTAAGTACACTACACTATTTTCATATTGTTGTAGATTCAGAGTATGTGCAAAAAAAAACATTTTCCCAATCACTTTTTTCCAAGAATGTTTTCGCTATTCTCATGCTTTGCCCTGCGGGCCCTTTGCGTCCAAAATAAGACAATTCAAATTAATTTTGTTATTGTTATAGGTCGAGTATGGCTAGAACAAAAAGAACACAGCTAGGTTTGAGGAATTATATAAATTATACGCCTGAAACATTATAAGAATATTTGCCTTCTATACGAACAGGAGAAATGATGAGTCAAAGGAAAGCATCACAATACTTGGAATAGCCAGATTGACAATAAAAAATTAATTGAAAGTGAGACGCAAAAACACTGTTCGACAGCCCTGTATTTTTAATGCAGAGGAAGAAAATGCTTTTGAACAGTACATAATCAAAATGTGTGATTTGGTTTCCCTATGAATGAAATGGACTTTAGAATGATTGTAAGAAATTATCTGGACAAAGAGGCATACGAGTTGACAAATTCAAGGACAATCTTCCTGGTTATGAGTGGGCAAAACTGTTTTTAAAGCGGCATACTAATATTTCACTCTGAATATCAGCAAACATAAAAAATGATCGTGCACAAGTAAGGGAAGAACTAATAAATAAATACATGGACAACTTATCAGCCGAGCTGCAAGACATTTGCTGCGGATTTGGAACTATGACGAAACTAATTTGACCGACGATCCCGGAAATGAAAAAATTTTGTGCAAACAAGATTCCAAATATGTGAAAGAAATTTTCACTTTCAGCAAAAATGCAACATCTCTCCTCATGTTTTGTGGCAATGCAGATGACACATGCCTCCCCCCTTACACTGTCTATAAGGCTGAGCATATGTGGTCGACATGGACCTAAAACGGTCCCGATGGAGCAGAGTACAATAGATCCAAAGTAACTACTAACATTTGAAGACTGGTTCGAGTTCCAATTTTTGCCCGCCATTAAAAATAAAGATGGGCCTGCCGTTCTACTTGGTGATAATCTGTCTTCATATATGAGCGTGAAAGTACTGCACTTATGTGAAGAGAGGAACATCAGATGTGTGTATTTACCACCAAACACAACACACTTAACCTAGCCACTCGATGTTGAATTTTTTGCCCCTATGAAACGACTGTGGCGGTCAATACTGACCAAATGGAAAGAATTTAAATCTACGTCAAAGTATACCACCATTCCTAAAGATATATTCCCGACATTGTTGAAGGAACTTTGGGAAAACTTGCAAGAAAATGGAGAAAACAACTTAAGATCTGGATTCAGCAAATGTAGAATTTATCCTTTAGACCGACAAATGCTTCTCGGTCAGCTTCCGAAACAGTTACATGAATAAGATAGAGATTGTATTAGTGACTCGTTCTTAGAACAATTAGAGAATCGTATCTTGGACAACATTCTACAAGCATTGTTGCATTAGATTTAGAAAATGTAAGCAAAACTGGCCTTTAAAGCCTGCCACCAACAAATGCAAAAGAGCACCACTTCCAGACTCTTCAGTAGAAGAGGAGGACACTGTAATACAGTGTCTCAGTGAAACATTTTCTGATCTAGACGATAGCCGACATCCGGAACATCCACCAGCAATGACATTACTACATATTTACCAAAGTCAAAATTCAAAATAGGGGATTTTGTTATTGTCATCAACAAGGCTACCCTGGGAAAATAACCACTATCTCTGATGGTGGAGCGACAGTTAATTGTATGGAAAAAGGACTAAAATTTTGGAAATGCCTAGAAAGTCAAGATAATTTACTGTATGAATGGAATGATGTGTTGAACAAAATTAATGAACCAAGAATTATTTCAAAAGGAAATCAATTCGTTGTGCCTGAACTGGACAATTTTGTAAAATAAGCAGATTCTGTTACCAAACACTAAGGCGTGATACAATGTACCTACATTGAAGAATTCCTATTTTTGTTAATATTTGTTAGAAATATATTTTTACGTTAAATATTAGCTCTAATTTTAATAATTTCTTCCATTCCTATCCTTGTACTTGGAAAATTAGCGATTATAATACAGACTGTGTGTCTGAAGAACTCAGACATGACTAATGTTAAGTTTGGCACTTTTGTATGCATTTAGATAGGTTTATAGTCTGTGGGCCAGTTACACTTTTTAGAGGGTAACATTTGCCCACCTTAAAAAAATGTCACACTGTTCTCTAATCATCATATTACATAGGGAAAAAAATAAATTCTAATATCTTGCTATTTCGCCGAGACATCAGCTAATTAATATATAGATCGAGAGCCCGCCGCAAAAATTTGCTACCATAGCCCAACAAAATAAAATGTTTTTCAAAGCTTAGTACGTATAGTAACCATTCACAAAATATCTTTGTGCCTAGGCAGGGTCTGAACCAAGAGTGGATATATCGTTTCTAAGGGCATTTTTTTAACTATAACTATACCAATAAGCCAACAGCTTGCAATTATGTTTAAAATTTATTTCAAAGTGACTAGAATATATACTAGGGCCTTAGCATAACCTTTTTTTTCCATTTTTTATGCATTTTTATACCTATCGAGTGACAGCTTAAAATTATCATGAAATGAAAGATTAAACGCTTCTCTAGTTTAAAAAATATAAGTACCACGTCTATGCTTGAACTTCATACGTTTCAGTCCTATGCTATTGTTATATGCTTAGATATTCTTCACAGGTATGCGGCTCACAGGTTTAGTGAACGACCGAATGTTCGGCGTTGTCATGGTATTATTTTCTACGCTGAAGTCACTGGATTCACTGGATTCATAGGGCTCTTGGACTAATAGGAAAACATCGAAATTTTGGCCAATGTTACCCCAGTTGACGGTACCTAAATAAATAAACAAAAACGTCAAATGCAAATATATCAATATATCATAACTTTGTAACGAACAAGTTTAATAATTGCTGCTGTTGCTTCGGATATGCAGTTCAAGTAATGTAATACAAGCGCCCATGTGCTACTGCCTCAATTTTCTTCGTTAATGTAAGAAAATAAATGAAAACTAATCAGTTTGAACTGAGAGCTGTTCGCGCTAAACGAGATTTTTATGTACACAAGAAGGAGCTGCTCCGGAGGCACGTAAGAAGAAGGCGATCTCTCCAATTTATCTTTTAATTGGCGATTCCATATTTCAGTGCGCCGTCACAGAGCATCTGTGCGAATTTTAAGAGAAAAATCATCCGAGATTAAACTCATCGTAAACATAAATGTGATATATTATTCTGTGCTAGTTCTAAGTGTTTCCCACTCATCCGCTTCTCGCTGCTCAGCCCGTTCTTTTGTTATTAGCTAGGATGCGATATCGCGTGAAATTTTCCCAGCGCTTTTCCGACGCCGATTTTTCCCCTTGGATGGAGCGGGACGCAGAGAGGCCGTAAGCGAAATTACCGCGGGACAGGAGGACGAAGGCATGGCCGTGAATTGTTTCAGTAAGCAGTTAGTTGCCAGATTCAGGCAGTTCAAGTTCGACTTGATAACAACTCTGATTTTGGTTATTTCCTTTATGGAGGGTTCTTTTAAACATTTCCCCAACCTTGGGAGCATCTTTAAAACGAACGGCTTTCTTGTTGCCGGAAATGAGGAATTTCAACATGACGGTCTTTCACTTTTTATTTTATTCAAAGGAGGCTTTCCTCCGTCAAGAAATGGGACACGAAAATAAAATGTGCTTTTATGTGGATGACTCCGGCGAGATATAACTTACTGAAAGCGGCAAGGGATAACAGATCACTATCGCCCTAATATTCTTAAAATATTTTGATGTTTTTTTAATTTTGTCAGCAATTATTAATTATGGCCATATTTTAAGACACAGACAGTGCCACTGAAAGGAATAAATAAAGAACAATAGGTCTAAAGTCTAAAATAGATTTAAAAGTATCTCTGTCTAATTTAGAACTCATAATATCCTTTGTATATAACATATTTGTAGGGAACATGGTGCCCAACTTTAGCTCAAATACGAATATCCAAAGATGCAAGTAACACAAACAACATAACACTAGGGGCAATCCTACCTTATGGTAATGTATCAAACAAAAATCTACTAGCTTGGGCTTCCGGAAAACATGAGGTAAATAAACATGAGGTAATTAATCCCTAACAGAAAGAGAGCTTTTATCGATTGTGTAGGTGTGTAAGACATTTCGTCATTATCTATTTGGAAAAAAGTTCTCACCGAACCTCAGGTACCTCAAGAACCTCTCACCGAATCTCACCGAACACTAGGGTGTAGCGGAACACCGAACACTAGGGTGTAGTACAGTATATTTTATTTGCCTATTATTCAGACTTGGTGTCGCAGGTATAAATGATATGATAGAGTGAACGTATCTTTATGGTGAACAGTATCTGTTGAAATTAAAATAAAACATAAGAAATGCAGCTTATATAGATATAATAAATTCTCAACGTACCTGTTAAAATAAAAAAACCAGGTTACACTTTTATCCTGATGCACCCTGAAGACGAAGAAGAAGATATTTCTGTCGAACACCTCAACATTAAGTGTTCTGTAGAATGTTCGTTGAATTGTCTTCTTTTGAAGGTCATGCGTCCTCTTTTTTTAATTCAAGATGGCTGTCGCAACATGGTTGCTTAAACGATAACACTAACTTAAAAAATTAATAAACTCGGAGATTAATGGTTTGTAAGAGCAGCTATTCGTGGGTAAAAAATGATCTGTATGGGCTTAAAATATTCCTTAAAGTGTCTACTTGAAATGATAATAGTTTCATTTATGTTAGTTAGTTAGTTATGTTAGTCAATAGTTTTTTCAAGATTGTAGTTCCAATATGGCCGCTTAAACAGAAAAATTCCCCAAAGACGACCAAATTATGAGATGAATCCTTAAAAAATGACTATGTAGGACGTACAAATGTTCTGTAGGGATCCAAGATTTGGCTTGAACTGTCTAATTTATAATGACATTAGTCCTATTTTAAAAGAACAAATTTCCCTAGGAAATACACAGAGTTGACTTTATAATTGAGTTATCAGGTCGTAGATGTATTCTCTAGGGCCTTAAAATATTTCTATGGCTCTTCCAAGTGTTCAATATGGCGCACAGTGGGAAAAAATACCTTTTTTGGACAACAATCTGGTACTAAAAGCTACTATTCGTAACGAATATTTCCCACTAAAAAACTTTGATTTTCATTAAGATTTGAACTGTCGGCAGATTTTTGTCCAAAAAAGATTTTTTTTCCTATTGTGCGCCATCTTGAACTTTTGAAAGAGACCTAGAAATATTTTAAGGACCTAGAGAATACATTTACGACTTGATAAATCAATTTTGAAGTAAAATATCTAGGTGTCATTTTTTGAGGAATTTGCTCGTTTAAGCCGCCAATGGGAATCGCCATCTTGAGTTTTCAAAGAGGACTAATTTCGTTATAAAGCAGAAACTTCAAGCAAAATATTGGATCCCTACAGAACATTTGTACGTCCTAAATAGTATTTTTTTAAGGATTCACCTCGTAATTTTGTCGTTTATTGGAAAATTTTCCTATTTGAACCACCATGTTGGAACCACCATCTTGAATTTTTAAGTAAAACTATGGTCATTTTAAAGTAGACACTTTAAGAAAAAATTTAAGATCGATCATTTTGACACACGATCAACTTACTTTACAAACAAACCCTTAATCTCTCAATGTATTGTTTTTTTTTATATCGGCTTAAACAAGAACACTACGTTCTTGTTTAAGCCGATATATTGCGACAGTCATATTGAAATTAAAAAGGAGACACATGCCATTCAAAAGTAGACACTTCAACGAAAATTTTAAGCCGATACAGAGCACTTTTACTCCAACCCTGATTATTCTTCTAAGTATTATATAATATTAAGTTCCAGAGTCATTTTCCAGGATTTTATTTCAGCTTCTGTGTCTGCTAGTTTCTAAAAACTAGGCATTACACGATATTATATCATAGCGTACATTTCCAACTTCCAGAATGCCAAAGAAATTAAGAAATAGCTTCAGGATTTCCAGAGCACTTGATCATTACTAATCCCCAGTGTTAACTGTAATAATCGGCTATATATCGCGACTTTAATGCAGAAACTAAGCGAAGCCGTAGATCTACTTAACAATGGCATTTGTTTGAGTTCTGCATTTCGACATTTTCCTTCCTACGCTGCAGCAGTTCCAACGAAATTGCTTAGTAATTTAGGTCATTTAGTAATTACCCACTTCAACAGCCCTATCCATTGTCAGCCGTACTAAATGTATCTATTCATGACTCCAGAAACTACTTACTGGATCAATTCCATTACCGACCGAGCACACTCGCAGCCTCTCCGTATTCCGGCCGTATTTCCAAACGCAAATAGAATATCTAACATCTCATATCAGATAGTAGCAAATTCTATACGATTCCATGCAATTGCTTATGTACAGTGTTATAGCCCCGTCCATATGTTTAAAGAATGTGCGCTTATCAGAATGGATATTTCCGAGGAAACGTGATGATATAGGCCCCTTTCTCTAGACAATATAAGCGGTACCTACCGTTATGCGTTTAAATTACTTTAATACTACTCCAGTCAAATATGGCGAAATAATGGAGAATCCTCTGAATGGATCGGAGTAAGCTGAAAATTTGTATAAACCTTTATTTTGGTGAAGACTGCGTGTCTCTCGGTGTCTCAAGATATTCGTGGTCAAAGGTCACCGAAATCGGTTTTTCGCAATTAGCTCGTCTCCTATGCGAAATACGTCATGTATTTATTTCTTTTGCATGCATTCACTGGATGTGACACAATATCAGCTCAATTCAAAGAAGGAAAAGTGATTGTGGATGTAGAAAAATAGGATTACAATGCGCCACAATATGTGGCCAGTGTAACGGATAGGTATGTACCTATGTCGTATCACAACTTAAATTCATAACTTGATGCTTATCTCTCCAAAGCATTAATTTGATGAAGTAAACAATTATACTTTTATCTAAACTATCTGTTGTACTTTATAACTTTCATCTAAGATGAGAGCTTTGTCGAAGAGTTCTTTAGCAGTTCGACAGCAAATGAAAAGGCCGGAATTATAGATCAGACGAAATAGTGGTTTTGTCCCACAGGGACTTGCATCGCGCCCCTCTATTATATTTCATAATCAATTAATAAGAATTTTGTTAAACCTTGCAGAATACTTTATGAGCTCTCATGAGTACATTTTGCTTCAAAGCTAAACATGATTAAAACATTAAGTTGACTATGCTTGAATTTGTACTTAGAAACTATTTGAACTTATCGATTGCCTCTGTCAAATTAGTGTATTGTTTACTTGTAAGATAGACGGTTGGGTATTCTACAATCATTTGATTTCTGTCTTAATTAGAATATACTAGTAATTAATTAGTAACTCCCTTGAGCAGGCATAAAACAAATTCCAAAGACGTGTATGTGTACAATATACACAGATTAAATTCTCAGTTAAAATAATATCACTTATTCCATTGTATAATCTAGATATGAACCTAGTGACCTGCAAATCTTTTACAATTTTTTCGAAATAATTTTCAATTATTTGAACTCATCAAAAATCTGTTTACATTTCGCTGTATAATTTACCATGAAATTGATACACACATACGTAATTGATAAAAAAGGTTAATGCGTGGTTTATTTTTTTTTTTTTTGAATTTGTATTTTTATAATAAGTATGTTTAATTATTTTTCTTAGCATTTTTGGTAAATGATTATACAAAAAAATGTCACACCCGATTTTTTGGTTAAGTTCAAGGTCCTCTAACGTTTATACTGGTAAACTGATTAAAAAAGGGTTGTTTTGTATGTAGCATAACTTTCAAATTTAAAAAAAGCTTTGACACCAGTTTTGTATTCTATAATTGGACATCTTCAAATATTCCTGTCAACCATTTACCCACTAAATAATTATTATTTATATATTAATTAAATTTTACTCTAGCAAAACATTAAACTCTGATATCCATCCACTTAGCAATAAAAATTTAAACGATGACTTGCAAAAATATGACGTATATTCCGTTAAAGCCCGAAGTCGATATGGGTTTAAATATTTGAAATAGACAGTATGAATAGACAGTCTGAGTGTATGTCTTATATCCCATTGACATTGATTTATTTAATGTCTTCTCGGGTTGATTTTGCTTAGTAAAAAGTTTCTGTATTCAAGACCGGTGAAGTCTGAGGCGACGATTTATCCCGCCCTGTCGATGCCATCGAGGAAACGTGCACCGGGAGCCAACCGACGGTACCGGATACATTGGCGTGCATTCTGACTGTGGAAATATTGTATATCGGATCATTTTCTAGATAGTTCAATTTATAAATATCGCAGTGAAAGTTTATGTTACCCTTACCAAATTTTATTGCAGATAATGAAACCATAAAACAAAATTAGAATCGGGCAGTTAATTCTTTATTTCTGACCCAATTTCCGACATCATGGGAATTAGATTTCACATCATCACATATTTCTTGGCAGTGCAACTTTTTCGCATGAAAAAATTCTTTAATAGTGCACTTGTATTTAAGAAAGACCTAGTAGAGACCGCAATGTCAGTTATTTATCTACAATAAGTTTATTCATGCTACAATAACAAAATTACACCTGAAATAATATCTCTAAGTCTAAGTTACCTCGACACTTTCCGTTTCCTTACTAGTTTATATAACAGGGCGGCCAGGATGATTTTCCAGCCTCCCCATGCGTACGCTTTTCCCAGGAACAGTCGAATTGGCCCCGTCAGCACATCAACTTCGTTCCTAACCCGTTGAACTTTCCTCAAAATGGTTACAACTTTCGACCTGCCAAAGAAATCCTTTCATCCCCGCTAAAAATAACAAATAAACGGGACAATGACAAATTCACTTCCGTCTGGATTTCTATAAGGAATCCACCAGGAAACTTTGATTTATTTTTAATTATTTTCGCCCCAACTCGGCTACCGGCTAAAACTATGTTCTAAAATAAAAACAATTGATGATAATACTAATAGTAAGTTTACCTCAAGTTAATATTACAAATAAATAGATAAAGGAATTGAACTAAAATTAATAAATGTCGACAAACAAATGAGTTGCAATATTACAAACCTACAGAACCGTTTTTTCAGTCCGAAAGACTTTCGTTAATTTATCACTTGAGAAAAGTGAAAAACGACTAATTTTTTTAAGTATTATTGAAATACAACAAAATATAAAGGCAGAATCTGCAAACTATTTTTTTAAATCATAAGCATGGGTGAGAATGGTGCATATTCAGAAAATAGACTAGCAAGCCAACATGTAGAAGATATTGAAAGGCTTATATGAACTTCCTTAGTTTCCAAATGTTGTATTTTTTCATAAAACAAACATCGCGTAATATTTACGCGATGTGTTTGAGAGCCAATTACGCTCGGTTTTTATCGAACACTTTACTCTGTCTTTGGACTGCTCTGATCGATAGAGATCCTCGTTTTATCGTAAAATATCGTTTGACATGTGCCGAAAAGTTCTTTCGAGATAGAGGATCGTAAAGTTTTTTTACTACGAAACTCCTCTCTTTGGATTTGAAATTTGTCACGTGTTTTTACTTCAATATAGCTATCTTTTGCACGCCGCTGACATTTGCATATCCGACAAAATGGTAGCCATTTTGTACAACTATATAGGTGTTCTCGAATAAAATTAGAACACAGCGGCCCTTGATGGCGTTATTCTGGCAAACCGTGCACCCTATATAAAAATTGGAATACCAATTTATTCTTCTACTTGATGTAGACAATTAAAGTAATGATATATTTTTAAAAACCTCACTGCCGTCCAAATTCTAGACATAAAAGGGGTTCTACATAACTGGATATTGAGACAAATGTATCGCATTGACAAAATGATTATCAACAGTAAAACCACGAGAGTTTTTTTTATCGGATAAATTTCTCTAATGAAATAATTTTGCCAATCAGTGATTTTATAAGAAAAACTGACATGAAAAAATTGCGAGACCGGAGGTCCAGCGATTTTGTCAAATAATGTCAATTTTTCGAGCATGTAAAAGTAGTTAATATTTTTTTGTATTCACCATAGGTATATAATTCCTGTGTCGTAATAAACATTGTTCTTTTACAGGCTCCACTGTTTTCATTCCTCATAATCGGTAGTTTAGGAAAACGAGAGACAAAACATGCTCGCCACTATGCTATGTCAGTAAGTATTGCTGAGTTCTTTTTATGGGAATAATGTGCTCTTAAAGCCGTACAGTTTAGAAGCAGATGCGGTGAAGTGATGTTGTTTTAGTGGTTTGTGTAATTATTATCCGTAATTAGCTTAAGGCTGCAAGGTGAGTACTCACTGAACATTTCTGTTATTAAACTACTGATTGTGGGTGTGAGCGTTATTTGTATTATTATAAAATTGCAATGCACACTGAGATAAATCTGTAGTGAAAGATGTTAAGATGCTAAGATCATGCCCTACTATTATGGGCATGATCTTAGCAGTGTTGTCCAAGTTGAATAGTAGAGACGTACTCTTGGCAATCCAGTTGCGTCTACAGGATGTTGGGCAATCCCGTACGTAAGCTCGGCGATCCAGTTGCGTACCTGGAAGGAATTAGACAGGGTATGGCAATCCGACCTTGTCATGTGATAAAGTCTTCATATTGGCATATGCTTGGCGATCCAGCTATGTCAATTATGTGTAGGGTTGGCTATCACTCTGCACATATCCATATTGTTGTTACAGTCTTCACATTGGCGTATGTTTGGCAATCCAGCTATGTCAATCATGTGTAGGGTTGGCTATCCCTCTACACAAATCCGTATTGAGTACGATTGAGAAAAAGGTAAACGAATATACTATCATTGAATTTATATTTATATATAATTTATATTTATAATTTATATCTCTTCTGTGATTTAATGTTGATTATACTCGTAGAATGATTGTCTTCGATATCAGGGTTTGACGGAGGCGTTCATGTATTGTGTATTTAGTAATGTGCCGAATCGGTCTTCGGCACATGTTAAATGGACATTATCTTAAAATGAATTTCCATTCCGAATATCCAGTTTCTTTTCAACATTTTTCTGAATATTATCTATACCTAATTAATCATTCGTCCGCATAATAACATAATAACCACCTTATCGGTCGGCAGGGCAGCCTCAATCAAATCGAGTGGCTTTGAACCAAAGGTTACTATGATTGTTTGGTGTAAGCCTGTGATTGACGAGTTAATCAATTGCACGGCGGCGCGGCAGGTCGTGGCCCGACGCTCAGTTATTATCATTTATATTTAATGACCCATACAAGTTCTACCCTGAACCTGGACCCAGCCGCACGTGTAATGGAACCGTTCTACAGAAATTGTATATATTATAGGAAGGTTTAAAATTGTTATTGGCTCCGGTTGCGAACTAAATAGTGACAATAATTTCTAGCTATCCATGCCTTTTATATATTCGATGTCGTGCATGTATCAACTTGTACATATGCGTTCGCTTGTTTGCGAGGCCGGTGCACTTACTCTGTGAATAAGTCATAACAAGATACTGTTTATAACATCGAAATATGAGACACAAAAAATTTTCAAAGGATACCCACAATTGCCGCAATGGGAGATCGAGGCAGTATAACTTTTCTTACAGCAAGCTAAAATCGTCACTATAAAGGCGCTTTCATTCAACAAGTTATTATGTTTTGATAGAATAGTAATAACTAATCAATTTTAACACAAAACCCATCAAAATAATACACTAAATTAAAGAATAACTTTTTCGATAAACACTGTTATTTTATTTCCATTTCAGTTCTGCTTACGTCGTGCATACAAATAAATATTTTCTGGGAAACCTCGCGTTCAAAATGTGATTTCCAAAACCAAGAAAACGCGCCGCGCCGGAGCAATATCCAACACACACGATAAAGCTTCGGAAATTTGTGGTGAGGGAGTCGGTCCCCACCGCGCCGAAAAAATTATTAAAACCAGAGCTCCTACACTGAAACAGGCAGTCTGGGTCCAAGACTCCCGGCAGACAGAAGCCCTAGCAGTAGCGCCTACCTGACCAGCCTGCCAGACTAGTTGTTCCACCAGAGATCCGAGCCGAGAAGTAAGCCCTATACAATACTATACATGCAGTACAGGACTGAGGAAGTACGACATCCAGAAGTCATACCAGACTGGAGTGAGCACGCGATTTCCCTCGGGCCGCGGTTTCCGCCAACAATCGGTCGTGAGACCTTGTTGCTGGTAGCTGTTGACATCGGTCGAAAGGCCTTCTTATCAACGTCCTAGGTTGGCATCGGTCGAAAGGCCTTCTTGTCAACGTTCCAGGTGGACATCGGTCGCAAGGCCTTCTTGTCCCACATACGCTTCTATACACGCCGACATTCGTAGGCGTACATTTCCAGTCTAGTAATACTCGCTCGCTCACCGTACCTGGTACGGTAAGTCACTTCATTTAAAACATTCTCGAACATTCGATCATTATGTTTATCCGCATGCATTTTGCTTATACTGTTGCTTCTTCCCTTCAACTGTAACTGTAACCAACCACCTATCTGATAATCGCTTATCTGATATCGCGTTCGCTACAACCCCCCATTTTACCACTGTAATCATTCATTATCATCCCCAAACCAGCGGATTATCATTCCCCGCCATAGGATTTTCTCGTGCCACAACTTCCTCGCGCTACGCTGACCACCAGATACTCCCGCTTAATCATTAACCAAGTATGACGTAGGCAGACTGAATTACCTGTAGATAGTATGTGTAGATTGTTTGTTAGAGAAAGATAGAATGCAACCATTTACCTGTGTATTCCTTTAGATCAGGTCTATATATAAACCACGTGACCCCTGGAATTACTGTCTGTCTCCACTAGCAGCTACCCGTGGCCATTACAAAACGGCCTCTAAGGAAAAGTGGTGTGTCTGCACTATAAACAGACAGTAGTGCTCGAATGAAAACTCTGCACCGAACGGAGAGCGTATTTTAAATAATGCACTCGAATTGTCTGCCGTAATCTAAAGTTATAGTAAATGGAACGTTATAGTAATGGTAACGAAATTAAAGGATTAACTACTGCAATAGCGTTTAACTTGTTTACTCAGTCACTTTTTATACTCATTTTCTAGATGATAAAAATCAAAACATTTTATATTATAAGAACTATAAAAGTCATGTGAGTAAGCTATAACAGGAACAATAATTAAATTTCCCACATATATTATTTCTGGTTACGTAAAATACGCCGGCATTGAATTAACCTTATTCAACCTAAACTAATCCCTTGTTCGAGTTTTGCGAAAACACCCTTTATTAGCTGTTATTTTAGGGTAAGGGTTAGAGAGAATGTAGCTTTTAGCAGAAGCAATTCGATAGCACTTAACCCATTTAGTTAATATTGAAATTATCCTTTTAGTGCTTTGTTTAATATTGATTAGAACATTAGAATATTAATTTAGATTTAGGCGAAGAGCACTTCGGGGCTTAGATTAGACGTCTAGCGATCAACGGAAGCTATTCCCAAGAAAACTGTCTATAAGTTAGAGCTTATATTAAAATATTCGTTTTAATCTATATTGCGCTTATCTTACAGGATGTTCTACAGAACCAAGATAGAACTATCGTCCCTAGTCATTCTATCTATTTTTATAATACACTACTCTGAAAAATGCTTAATACAGACTACTGAATGTTTTGTAGGACGAATCTCTATGAATGGCTTTAATCCATATTTGTTTAATTTCCTCATCATTTGGAAAAGAAAACACGCACATCAGTATTGGTACTATCACAGTTTATAGCAATTGTTTGAGCACGTAGGTGCTTAGGTACGTAACATTTAGAAGCCATAATTGAAAAAATAAGATTTTACTTGTTAAAACACCTGGGTATTATTTTGTGTGCACTTTCTTCTAGAAAATAGCCAATATCTTTATGGAATGTTATTGTAAATGATACCTACCTTAAGTAGTGAAGTATACTTTTAACTAACACGTTTTTAATAACACAAGAAATATACTTTTAAAATTTACACAGAACATTTAAAATTTACACAGAAACACGTCCACTAGGTACCGGCATTGGCCATTTGACAGATAACAAGTCACGTTTGCAAGATAACAAGTCAGATAACAACTACACTGTTGTATGCGGGATTCATGGAATTCACGTCCGATCTTGCTTCTCTATCTAACGTACACATTCCGTATATCTCTATCATATCATATCGAGAAATACGTAGGGAATGATTTTTAGAATTGCCAATTTTAGATAGCGTGCCCGGTCGTGTGACATCATAGTCGTCATATTTTTGATTTTCCCGGCCTATACCTTACGGAAGTCCCGGCTTACTATATACATCAAGATTCACCTCATTCATTTGCTTTAAAAAATAAGTTTTTGAGGTCATTGGTCTATTGGTCGTACAAAACTGCACTTAGTCTCTAAATAAAGGAAATTTTATCAGATTGAGCGAAGCTGAGATGTGTTTTTTTACATAGGATCCATAAAAAAAGAGCAAAAACATTGTGTTTTTCCCCACCAATGATTTTAATGATTTTAATAGAGGTGTTACCTATCTTTACAGACACACTCAATTTCTTCCTACAAACCAGTATTTCATATTATATCTAGGTTGTATTAAGAGTTTGGATATTTTCATTGTAGAACACAATCTATAGAAACCAGAACTGATCAATTAATTTATTTATTTTAATATACCTAAGGAATAAACACCATTAGAGCACAGAAAAAATACAGATAATAATAATTATATACAAGTTATATTGCTATAACTTGCTGATCTAATGCCTTCAGCAACCACACGGAGAACGTGCGGTTAGCGGTGTCCCGTAAACATAAACTTTTTCTTCATTTCGAAAAATGGTGTAGGCGTCGGGTGGAGCGCTGCACTCGACCCTACGTCAGCAGAATTGAAATAATTTTAGAATAAGTGGCATCATTTGTCCTGACGCACGGTCTGGATGCCGGTTCGTCTAATTACTACACAAATTATATCTGGATGGAGTGCGGAACCTTCTAGTTGCAACTGGCATACCTCTGACACTGATCGCTGCCGCTGATCAATTACTAAGAAGTTCACAGAAGCGAATACACCCCTTGATTATTACGGAGCGGCGATAAAAAAAACAAAACTATTTCTGAAATTTTATCTGGCAGCTGCACAATTTTGATGCTTGTGTGCATGTGCAAAATGTGGTTCTATTTCCGGACTTATTGTCTAATGAAATATAAATAGTAAATAGTCATTACTAATTTAAGAAAATGTCAATTAATAAGTTAATAAATCATGGGCAACCCACGGCCGTTACAAGTTCTGCAACCCAAGTGTAGAACTTGGCTTGAAATGCAGAGTTTTGGTTGTCTGATATGCAATGGATCTGTCTATTTTACTCGCGCCTCGAACCATGAAATACACTACAAGGGGGGGAAATATTTGTCACTCTTATTTTCCATTGTCATTCCTTAAAATTGCAGAAACTACCCCTGTTGCAGTTTAGAACGTATATCTACTAAACCGCCCATTTTCCGCGAAAATGCTTAAATAGAAAAATATTCCTCCTTATATTTCACACAAAAAATGTTCTAACAACTTTTTTCGTAGGATGAGTAACGTTCGCGCAGACGCAGCATCCATAGAGCGAACGTTATTCATTCTACGAAAAAAGCCGCTCCCGCTCGGCTCCCTCCTATCGAGGTCACATCTTTAGTCAAGAATATTGGCGCGCATCTATATGGGGATAAATAAGAAGCGCGCTCTGGTTTCTGCGATATTTAGGCTATTATGCAGAATCTGTTAATCGTAACACAAAATTTAGACGAGCGGTGCACCCCTAAAAAGATTAATAAAAACGTCGCAGAATATAGTTACCGTAGTGAAATCAATTGAAGTCGATTAGTTACATTTTAGGGAATAGGCGAGGAAATAAAGCACTAAAAACTGCTTAACTATCGATTTTTTGTGCAGTAAGATGGATCTTACTGCGGTTTTGTGCGTTCGCTTCCTGAGAGCATCGATAAACTTTATGAACTAAAATCATGAGTTCAATTCACTTTTGAAAAAATATATTACAAGTACATCTCGAAGAGACAATAAATACAAAATTTACAACTCGGTATATATTGATGGGTCCAGTTTTGCTACTCGGAGGTTTTTGGGATCGTTGAATACGGATATCATGACAGCAACGGTATCCGAGTTACCTAGTATCCAGGGTGGACAGTATGAACGTCGTCTAAAGTTTTATGGGGATTTGTAACATAAAGTCGAAACTCGTTACTTACTCGAGGTTTTTTTGGGTCGCTGACATGAATATCACGATGGCAACGGTCTTCGAGGTACCTGGTGCCCAGGGTGGACAGTATGATCGTCAGGATCGACAACAGTATCGATCGATTTGAATGATATTTTATTGCCATGCAATGATTGTTGTATTTTAAAATTAATTGCGTCGATATTTTCCGGCCAAAATAGCTCCCTCACGTTGCCACGCATGATTAGTGTAATTAGTTTGTAAATCTGGAAATACACTTTCAATCAAAGCATCTTTGGTAGCCACCATGTTGCAAAAATTATCTGGGAGTCGGATGCATTGTGTCCGACGGACAATACACGTTGACCGTAAACGTCCGTGACACAGATGCTTCAGGCAACCGGCGCTAGATGCCGCCCCACTGTATGTCGCTCAAAATACCTACTCATATTTCGCAAGTACTGTGACGGCAGTCGATTCGATTCAATCCAATTCAATTCGATACCGATCAGAAAGCAATTGGACGGTAACCTGACCAGACGGAACCTCCTGATATATTGTCCTGAACAATAGGCCTATGGAAGCTCAAATATGCTGTAAATACTTTAGGTTCAAGTTTATCTCTCTCGCTTAGTCAACGAGTGGACTGATTGTTACATAGACCAACGTGACTGCTCAGTCTCATTCAATACCCCAATACCCAAAAACGTCTCTGGATCTTCTCTAAGCAATTAATATAAATATTATAAAAACGACTCCAAGCAACTGATCCATATTCGAGACTAGATCTAATGTACAAATAGTACAGATAAGGTAAGGTTTAAATGGTTCAATGTGGTAACACCACAATAATATTTTACTTATTGTTAATTAAAGAGACAAGCAATCGTGTACGATGCCGATTATAGAGTTTTAGGTCATCTCCATACAACAGACAAATAAAATTCAACTTATACACAATGCCATTTATAAAGATATTAAAAAGTAATGGACCCAAAACGGAACTGTGTGGCACTCCAGATTTTGTTATAAACTGTGTAGACTTTACGCTGAGACACTTGATATACAATGGTGATTTTTGAGGTATGTTGAGAAGAATATCAGTAGACTGTCCGAAGCCCAAACCGAGCAAATTTTTAAAGAGCAGATTATGATCAAATCTGTCGAATGCCTTGGTGAAATCCATATATACTACATCGACTTGCGAATTGTATTGAAGTATGTGTAGTATTGAAAATATGCCTGCATAAATTTTGAATTCGCCAATGCAGATATCAGAGCGATGAACTTGACAATAACCTTTGTGTGTCGCTTAGGTAGTAAACAATCTGCATAAAGCTAGATTAGCAAAAACAGTCGTGTTATTTGTGAGGATATGGGAAATTACGAGCACGCGTTGCGCCCATATATCAGCTATATACGAAATGGGGTTTCTTAAGGCAAACCACTAGATGGTAGTTTCTATAACTGTATTACGGGTATGCAATTAATTACTTGATTAATGCAGGATAAATTCCCTCCAACACACCAGGGGATTACTTGTTCGGCTCTAGTTACCGCCCAGCTGGGTATGTGGTATGGCTATCAATAAATTTGTTTTTCAATCCTTAACTTTGGCCGTTAATAAGAAGGATATCGAGGGAACCCACATGATGTTTCATCCATTCAATTTCAAACTATGTGATATATTGTAACGGAACGCAAGCGCTCGCTACTTGCACACAGAAGTTCCTCGGCTCGTGTTTGTCTGATTCACTTTTGCAAAATATTTGACTCGGTACTAGATTTCCTTGAAATCGCAGTTCGCGCGCCCATCTTTCACAGGCTTGTTTAAAATATTTAATGAGGTAAATTTACAATTGCAAGGTGTTGAGCTAAAACAGAGAAACATTATGAAAATAGAAAAATTCACGGGTGATCTGGTGGGGATAATTTTTCTGTTCACACGATACCTCGTCAGGGGTGAACAAAATTTTCTTGTTTTTCCCACCATATCAGCAATCTCTGCGAAACAGGAAGATTTATCAAGTCGCAACTATGTTATTTATAGATTATTTAATCTTGAAGGTAATGAGACGGTATAATAAGTAAACTTAACCCACTCCCTGGCGTACCCCAAAAGATACTAGTATTATGACAATAAGATTTACACGTGGCCTCATATTGTTGTAACACAACGATATTACGATACCTTCACAAATCCTATCGGCACTATCACTCAAAAAAAACAACGGAAGAAAACTCACTTGGTCAAGTTAGGTAGGCGAAAATGGATGCTAAAGAGAGGTCCAATGGAGGCGTGCGTTCCTATTTATAAATTTCGCCCTACTACCTCAGCTAGGTGGAGTACCCACGTGAGTTGTTCGCGCAGAGGGCTATTGTTTCCAATATATTTGATTTTACTGGAACGGAGTATATTTCGTTACAATGCAACCAAGAATATAGTTCAGCAGATGGTTTCAACCCTTTTCTCCAATAAATCCCTTATTATTCAGGTTATGATCGAGATTTGATCGGGTACCCTTAAATGAAAAGTCGCCCTTGTTCGCTGGTGCCTACGTGTGAAATTATTGTTTTAAATTTCCACCAGGATCTTCAGGTTTAGGGACACATTATAATCTAACCATAGTAGTAGTAACCATTGCAACATGACTGTCAGCAACAGCTGCTAGGAAGAAAACAAAGAGAATTCCATGAAACCACCGTTACTTTAAACTTTCCAAATTAATTATCGCCCTTTGATGGCTATTCTGCTAAATCCCACTGGTGTAAGTGCACTATGTTTCAGATTATATCGGCATTTATATACCAATTATCAACAAGCGGTATGCAATTGCACTGCAACTTGAATAATTATTATGCCTCCATTCCTGCATTATGAAATATCTTGAAATCTCTTTGGGGAAAATAACTCGCCTAAAACAATTTTTGCCCGCTCTAACACGGCAATTCGAGAAGTTGCGCCCTCGTTCCATTTACATAATAATTTTCATTGAAACGAACTGCGCGCCCATTAAAACTTTCGTGAAACTGCACCAACACGGCAATCAATTTATCTACAAGGGGTCGAAAACGTAGCAATTACACGGCCGGCATCGGCCTCCATAGTACAACTTTCGCATGTTACAGCTGTGAAAATATCAATAGGGCAATTAAATTTCTCATTTTTCTGGTCAATCTTAGCTCCTGGATTTTTATATACTATTATACTAGATATTTTGACGTGCTCTAAAATGTATTACTAGTTGCATGTTCTTTAAATATCTGTTGAACATATAAGGCAACACTATAAGCAACACTATACGAAATTTTTCAATGAACTTCTAGATGTTTACTTCTGCGTCCTGAAGATTCTCGCAGCAGAGAGATAATTTGTAATTTACCGTGAGTATTGTCCATTTTTCTGCAAATGGTGCAATATGAATTCCATTTCGTCTTCTTCTCACAATCGACACACACGCCATGATCCTTATTCATAGGTTATAGAAAATAAGGGCATGCGCAGAGGATTATTCTCGATATCAAAGGAGACGAGTCCATTTGGCTCCTTTCGAAATCCAGCTTACTAAGGGTGAATCGCGCTAGTAGTGTTTTACCATCATGCGATATAGCCTTTTTTGAGGTACCGTTTATACCCAATATTTTTGTGCTTCGTGGATATTCTTCACGAAAACGGAGTGCATATAAGCAACAACACCTCTAGTACAAGGACAAAGTGCTGCTTCGTGACGTCACCATCCGGAGGCCTACGAGATACTTATGTTATTACGGGCTTTATGTAGTTATTTAGGTGGGTATGTCTGAAATCGATTTAATGTAGTTTTGGAGATCAATAAAAATATCAAACTAAAGAAAGATATTACGGCATAAATCTATCGGAGTCTATGAAAAACACAGGTAAAGAATAATTTAAATGGTTAACTGTTAACTGTTAACTGTTTCGAAATACAGTCAAGATTACACGTGTCTAATTATTAGAGTCTAGATGGTTAATTGTTTTAAGAAAACTGAAAAGTAATTCGTGATTAATTTTAGACACAGGAGCAATATGAACAACTTCTTTAAAATTTGAACAAATGCTAATAATCATAAATGTATACACAGATGTCGCTAACGAATCGTTATTATTTATTGCAGCTCCTACAACATTACCACCTTATATCAACAACTATAATCTAAATATGGATCAATGTGAATTTCATCCATTAGTAAACTAACATATTTGTCTTGGTCTTTTAAATATTTAAAGATTTTTTGTGCATAGGTATGTTAAAAAATTTTCTTCTCATCAATATGAGGATCAGTTAGAAAACCATTGCAGGCTCCTTTGATTGTTTCGGGATGGGGCAAAATTATAGGTCCACGATTTCGTAAATATCTATATGCATGGGGACTAATTGTATATAAAATTGAACAAAAAACTATAGTGGTAGTGGAATATCTATAACGTTCTTTCGATAATGTTCGCAATTTAAGTTGATCAGAAATAAATTCAATTCCTTGTGAAACATTTTCGACCTCTATTTTTAAGTTTTTAAGTATATTGGACATAAAGTTCAAAACATGGTTAAGCTTTGACATGTATGTCTGAAAATGTATTTCATGTAATTCTGTAAGTTTTTCGTGTTTGCTTTTTCGATACGATATTTTTTTGATAAGTAGGTATTTGGGACAGTTCAGAAATTTACTTGGTACGCTAGTTTGTTTTAATAGGGGTAAAGCTAAAATAACTGAAACGATCTCATCAGTTTTTGTATCCTGTTGGGAAATTTTGTAAATAAAATCTTCCGTTTCAAAGTGGCACTCACACACTCGGGAATTGTCACTCGGCACAAAACTTTCACGTAAAATTGCAGAGAGCCATTTTCTGCCATACTTTTCGTCTCTGGGAAAACGAAACACCCGAACCTCTCTACTGGTTTCGTAATTTCCTATACAACCGGGAACACAACACTTTTGGCGCATTATGATATAATACCGCAACAAATAAACCGTTAAAAAAGATCAAGAATCGATTAGGAACTAGGCAGGCGCGCGTGTAATAACAATATCCCCTCTAGAGGTGTTTTTGTTGGCGCGTGGTGGCGTCCTATACTAAAACCCAAAACAAAACATCGTTAACAGGGTTGCCAAATTACAATTGACACGAGAGTTGTTAGTTGCTCGCTTCTTAATGACTTTTTGCGGCCAATTTGATTTGATAATTGACTAATGAGAAAGCTACTTTATTTTGTTTACATTCTAAATTTGTTTACATTCTAAACACACTACAACATATAGGCAGAGAAGCGTCACACTGGAACACATTCTGGCATTCTGGCGCTTCAACCGACCTAGACAAGCCTGTTGAATTAGCTTAGAGAGTATATTAGCCTCCATCTGGGTTAGGCCCCCAGAGCGTGACGTCACCATGATATTTAAAGTAAGCACTTTGTCCTTATTAGAGGGGTTATTGATATAAGTTGAGTTTGGTGAAGCTATACAGTGTTGCCGCGTCTCTTCGCATCCACCATGTTATAAACGAGAGATTCGCTATTTTGTTCCGAGATTCATCTATTTCATAGAAAATAAATCGATAAATCGATTGCATCGAAGATAAAAGCCATTCTACCATTGATTAGCCCTCCCATCTCTGATCTTAACACTATGTCTCTATTTTTCTTCCACTTTTTTTCGAATAAACTCAATTTTCCGAGGGAACTCGCATAAAATTCTATGTATAAAGACTCAACTTTGAGATCAAATTTCTCCCAAATGACCTAAATTATATTAAAAAAAATTGGCGGTATAATACAGGAACGACCAATCCTACAGAATTTCATATTTTTTTCTTGTCCTCGTTTGGCAGAAGAAACCGGCACTTGATGTATAATTTTGTTTACGATCTGCTGCGCCGATTCGATGGACTGTTCGTCTACCAAGCGAAACGTATTATGAGGTTAGAGATAAAAGTTGGTCCGCTTATACAGGAGAGTCTCTTTAACTGATCTCTTTTTTCCTAAATGACGGAAACACCGGATTTCAAGAAGAAATCAATCTATCGAGATGATTCGCTCTTTTTTCAGATTCCTGATATTGTCGCATCAATCGCACCGGCTTAAGCCGCCAAACAAACAAAAGCAGACACTGTGCCGACGAGCAAAGACACATAATGAATGGGCCGACGTCCCAATCCCGCCCAATTCGCGTCCGCAGTTCGAAACGTCGATACGTTTTGCCAGCCGTGATATATTAACATTGGACTGTCCACCCACAAGATTAAGTGCAAATACCTCGATATTCAAAGTTTGCTCAGATATCCAGGTTTTAATCCCCCGGCCTGCCCAGATTTATGGGACAGTATCCTTAAAGTAATATGCTACCCGGGATCTATTTGATTCATCGCTTATAAATTTTGTTAAATTTACGTCAGGATGCGTATACAAATATTAGTCCGTCCAGGGTCCGGACAAGAAAAACATACAGGGTTATAGAACAGATACATGGTCTGAAACTGATGGGATAATATCAGTTTCAGAGTCAACAAACAATGATATTTAAGATACTGTTTAAAAAGGATAGAATAAGTAACAGGAACAAGATTATATTGCTTCACATAATATTATCTTCATTAATCAAATTATTATATTATTATAATCATTGATGTGGTCTAAACAGGCAAGATCTCACAGGAAGATGAGACAGCTACAGAAAGAAAAATAATCTAAGGACGGAAATTAGTACAAATTTATGTGGAATAGAAGAAAAAAATATAAAAAGCTGAAGTATCTATAATAGTTAACTTATGTGTGTAAGAATACATATCAAAAAAGTTCCCATCCCTAATGGGTAAGCTTCATCCCTATCTCACCCCCTTTAGAGACACCGCAGTTTTTTTTACAATACGTTTTAAACGCTTTATCTTAGTTAAAAAACGTAAGTATAAGAAAAGGTTTGTCACAAAATTATCTACAAAAATTTATTTACTTTTTATGTTATTAAAATATTCAATTATCAAAATTACTAGTTACTAGAGTATTGAATTACTAGTTTCGGTTCCTTGCATTCGACCTTTGTTTTTGTTTAATTTATAAATAGGGCGTTCATCACAGTCTCATTTCTACATATGTTTTAATATTATAAATGTATATACACATCTACTTATTTCTTAATTCAATTAGAATTCGTTTTTAATTTTTATAAACAGTCATGACAGTCTCATTTATATTTATGTACCTTGTAAGCGTTACTGATGGCATTTATGCATTCCGTATATGTAGTTGGCACCCAGCCATTGTTCAAAAGCGAACTATAAGGAAATAATATTTATTTAAGTTTTCTAATATTCAACAATTCTTAAGCCTTCAGGCCTAAATACCGAATTAAATATGGACTAATTATTTCTATCAGAAACTCTAATTTTGTCAACTATTTGGTTACACATTGATTGAAATCAGAAAAATGAGGCAAGTGTTTGATATTTCTAGAACATCACTTTTTTTTACCTTATTCATAAACATGTAAGCGTGGCTACCTTATGACATAGTGCATGTAAGATGTAAGACTATACAGGTACAAACGTCGCATCTACATTTTAACACTCGATGTGGGCCCATTTTCCGGACCTAATCAATATCGATTGGTTAATACATCCAGCGGCATATACCCTGCCTGCTCTTTATGCAGTGTGATTTGTTAATTTGTTGATTTTTATTAACTCAGAGGGGATTTGAAAGGGGTAGACAATTAAAATTCTGCCGGAGTTGCCAGTCACAGCAGACGCATTGAATATCTCCCAGCTTTCGACAGAGCACGCAATGAAAGTCATAGACATTCATAGAGAAGGTGAGCCTTTACCAAGAATACCAATCTAGATATATGTAACTAAAAAATATATATATAGGGAAATTTGTAAACTAAAATGTAATTATAAAACTTGACATTTTTGACTAACAAAGCAGTAACGAAAATGGAGAATACACAACACATAACTAATCATATTACTTATTAACGTAGTAGTTAATAGTAAAGTTAGGGAAATTACTATATACATATTAAGCCCTGCAGGCGGTGTTACATATTTTCAAACAGATGTCATATATACCGACTTTTCGAAAGTTTCGACAGGCTGGATCACAGAATTTTATTCTCAAAGATGCAGCAGTAGGGATTCCCTCAAGAGCTGGTAAATTTATTTTAGTCATACTTATATGATAGAGTGCAAGTAATGCAATGTTGTAGTTTCCAGTCTGTCGAGATAATATCTACATCTGGAGTGTCGCAGGGATCAAACCTGAGGCCTTTATTTTTCATCATATTCATCAATGATATTGTTAAGAATTTTAATTGCAAATATTTGTTGTATGCCTAACCTTGTTGTAGGACCTAAAAGTATATTCATTTATTAATGGCCCTAAATACTGCTTACACTTCAAAATATTTACAGTCTATTAACACTTAATATCGCAAAAATAACTTAGACCTAAATATTAACCTAATATTACCTAATATGACGTATTATTTTAGAGTTGGAGTAATGGAGTTTGAGTAAAACACTGCGTTACTGTGTCGCTTGTTGAAAATTTGTGATTTGTTGAGCTTATTTAACTTGAGTTTAACTAGTTTGTGTATAAGCATGCATTTAAAAAGTTTAGTAGCTGTTAGTTGTCTCAAAATGGTATTAACAAGCTCGATGAAATCAGGCGATTATTACAGAGCAAGTCTCTTCTATTTTAATGGACATTTTAAAAACAAACTAGCAGAAAGTGTTATGAAGAAAATAGATGAAAAGTACGAGGAAAAATTTGAAAAATGTTATAAGGAAATCGACAAGACTAATATAATATATATATATATATATATATATATATATATATATATATATATATATATATATATATATATATATATATATATATATATATATATATATATATATATATATATATATATATATATATATATATATATAAATTATAGAGCCCGTCGTGCATTCCAGCTAGTAATTAGTCAAACGAGTAGAATACATAAACCGGACGGAAAATCGATATCAATACATAAAAGCTAAATATAATGCCCATGTTATCTACGATGCAGTTACACGTCATTGGAGTTCAACTATATTTTGCTTAGTGAATGCTAAATGGCGTTCGCCGATTGAGCGGGTTCTCCACTCCTTTGTTTTTGCTCTATTTGCTGGAATCTGATATGGGGGATGATACATATATTTACATTTTGCATGGACGGCGGAAAACTTTTTCGCTATCTGTCGTATTTTTTCTCTTTGTGGATATGTGGGAGTAGGCCGGGTGATTTGTTGCATTCGTTTGTTTCGCACGATCCACGGCCAGAGTTGACTTTCTATTTTTTGAGAGATTACCTATCTACTGTTGATATAAAAGAAAAAGTTCAATATTCTCGCCAATATTGAAATGCGACTCTATTTGGGCAATTAAATATTGAACTTTCCAAAGAGAGGCATTAAATATCTTCACGAGAATATACTTAATACTTTTTGAAACAATCAAAATTACTTTATATCTGTCCAACTTTTACTTCTTCAACATGATTAAAACTGAACGGTATACTAATTAATGTTTTAATTAAAATACTGGATACAGACAGCAATTTGTAAATTAAATACCCATGAAACTTTTAAATAGTATCTAAGAGAAAATATACAGAGAGGGATCTTTAAGGAAATGACGAAGCATCGAGATCCTGTCTCTAGACTGAACTTGATATTCTAAAAAGACGATTTTAAATGTATCTAATATAATCCTCCACATTATTTTGTTCTCCTACAGCTAATATCATAAATAATTAACTCATTAAATATTAGCAAAGTAGTACATTCTTTGTTCACAGGAGACATAATAATATTGATAAGTATGTTGTCCTGTTATATATTTCAAGGCAAAATCCCGATCAGCTCCAGCAGGTTTTTATTTTAATAAAAAAAGGATCCTTTAATTTCGCATACGTGACATAGAGATACATGGGATATAATTTCGCCATCTTCCGTTTGTTCGCTTATTTTTCAGATCAAATATTTGAAGTCCTTGGAAAAAATTGTCCAAGCACACGATAAATCCATAGATTGTACTTCATTTCTGCGCGAATTGGAAAACCTTACATGTAATTTTACTCTCCCCCATTACTTTGATACTTTTTTATATCATGTTTGCTAAAAATAGGTAGATACTCGCGATCTGTACAGATAAGGAATAATTAATGTTGATGAAGGCTTTCGTGGTTGCAATTCATTATATGATAATTTCCGGGTAGTGACGTATTAAAACAAAATTTTCGTTTCCTAAAATAATAAAATTAATGTATATGTAGATATAATAACGGGTAGATTAACATAACAATCTACGATGTAAGCCCCTGCTGAGGTGGACTTTTAATGTGATTTAAAAGTAGATATCCTGGTATGGTCTGTCCGGGGTTTGAAAACTCTTAAATATTTCTGATAATGTTGATGTTCATGTTGATGAATGCATATTGTTAGCAATTATGTCCAAAGTAAATAAGGTCGATAATCACTCAAGTAAAATATGAAGAAATAGGCGCTGTAGCATCACCACTAGTTTTACATGTACACTGCATATGTAGATAATTAACATCACTCGGTAAGCTGGGCTATCTAACTCCACGAATATTTGACTAGACGGGTTGATGACGGACGGTCGAATGGCCATAACTTTTCTATTCATACGTCAGGTTACCGGTTAGCCCAAATGAATGATTGAAACCCCTTTAAATCAAAACAAAATCTATGCTGTGGCGCAATGATTAATTATAATAATTTCTAAAAATATCGATTCCACCAATCAAACACAACGTGGTTGTTACTTATTACGTTATAGTAGGCTATGATTGTAGTTAGATCGCTCGACGTCGAACGCATGTATTTGTAACTGGACCAGCAGACAGCCAATAATTATGATTCATATGATTAGAAAATACCATCATCACACCACGTAGATAAATCACACAAACCAAAGTGTTTTTGTGAAAGACACCGGCAGTGCTGGTGACTAATGGAGGTGGTTGATACGTTTTTACAGCGGCAGATTTATTTTTCTGAGGATGCGGACAAATAGAAGTTTTTTTAATGCTGATGGACACATTTGTTCTTCGCATGAAAAACCCTGTCAACCATTACGAGTAATTGCTGCGCCAGGTGCGGACCCAGGATGTTTTTCGGGGTCCATCATAATTTATCGCCATTTTCACCTTAATTATAATAAATAACAACCCTGAGTTATCAGAACCAACATATACTCCATACCATACTTTTTTTACATTAAATGCCCGACTGAGATGGGTGTCCTGTAAAAATTTGCACACCTAATAACCACTTATCTATGTTAATTCTTCGTAGGGAGATAGGTTATTATCGAATTTTCTGCCCTTCCCAATTGGATGACCTCACAGATAGAATTGAAAAGGTCTACCATCAGAGACATTTTTAAATGTCCTACCATATAAAGCACATATACTATCTACCATATACCATACATACACACCTGCTGCAAACGGTATGATTACAACACGACAAACGTGCTGTTACGACGATTTAAAGCTTGCGTGAAGTACAAAGGTACATAATTTGAACATCTCCTGTGATGTAATGTAAAAATCCAAAAATTTCCAGCCTTTGAGCCGTCTTCGTTTAGCTTCAGTAAGGCGAGTCGGTCTTGTTCACGTGATGCGGCTACACTAATGAGCAGCCCGCGGCGAATAGTAACGTTTTGAGGCAAATACTACGTCTGTACCGTCCGCTTACCGCTATACGACTTTGACCAATGGTGGCGTCGTTTTTTCCTCAAAGATAATAGGGCCATTAAACGGTAGTGCAAAGTAGGTACTAGTGCAAGTTCAAGTCATTAAATGAAATATAATTCAACTGAACTGAACAGTGCACTAACTCACTAGGACTAGGTGAAGTGCAGATCCCGTTGGACTAATAATTTTCCACTCAAATGTGACATTAGCAAACATACTCTCACAAAAGCACACAATGCGGACAGGAAACGATAAGGAACGAGATGTGGAATTTTATTTCACAATTGTCAATAATGTCCACGCACTATAAATACCTCCCAAGCGACCTTTCAGCAATCATGTCGGCCCTCTACACATTGCCTGCAATCCACGAACAGTTTTTGCAGCACCCGGAAGACCCAGGCTTCTTTCTGGTCTTCTTTCTCTTCATGCAGCACCTTTTGGAAGTCCCGGAGAGCACCTACCTCTTCAGCTGTGACGTCATTGCCGACAACCCCCCCTCCCCCACCACAGACTTCTTGCAGTGTATGGTTTCCGGTGTAGGACCCTCATTCTTAACTACTTACTGAACACCTGAGTAAGCATATGTAATTGAATTAACGCAACGTCACGTTATTGCCCCTTAAATTTATCTTGGGGTCATATTTTACTTCTTTATTAGTACACAGATACAGATGATTTCACTGAGCTGTTAACTTCAAACTAACTAATTCAAACTAACTTTTACGCCAGTGCCACTATCCGATTTAATTCCGCATTTAAGCAAGCGGCATCGATGTAACCCGACGCGCCGTTGGAACGCCATTTAACTAAGTGGGGGTGAGACATCCAGACCCTAATATCCCCCCAGAGCTACTTCCTTCCGGCAACTACACAACTTTGTTGCAGAGCTCAGACTCGAACGCGTTATTCATATGGAACTACCTTAGCATGAAGCATGATATGAACTACCCCCTAGGACTTTATGTTGTTATTGTTTGGTATTAATATACGCAAACTTGGCTTATGAATATCCAATCCTTTCTCATCTTGGCATGATAAACAAAAGTAAAGGAAAAGACAAGAGTCATTAATATTAATCATGGAATGTGCTTTACTTGCGATATGAATGGGTACCTACTTTTATCTCTGTATAGCACGTATTACATATTATTTGATTTGATAACATAAATAATGTTAGAAGTAGGTTATCTTGGAATAGTAGTAATAAATTATGAAGGAAAAAAGTGCCCATTCCGTACTTTGCAAATTTTACAGTGTAGTAGACTCGTTAAAATATAGCCGCAACACCATTTTTGCCACTGTTTAATACCTTTCAAAAAAGGACGGGGTACTGAGGACTACTAGGTTCTTAAATCTCAAAACAAATATGTTTACTTAAAAGCTAACTGGATAGATATTCACCTCGCGCAACTTTGTTTCAAATATAAATAGGACAGCGTTTAATAAAAAAATAAATAATTATTATAGCAATTTGAACGCTCATTTGACCTTGAGGCTAAGTGACGTCACAGTCTGGAATTAAGTCGGCAGCATTAGGTACTTGTCAGAACGCCTAAATAGCCCATGCCCAGACCTGTAGTTGTTTACGCTTAGTTTTACGGTTATGTTATGTGCGTTCCTTTACGAATTGTGTTTTGCTTTGTTTCTCTACATTATTGTAAGAAAATGGAGCCAGGACTTTCTAAAGGAACTGCAGAAAATCTTTAAGATTTTCACATGATGGACGAGTTTTACATGTCAAATTTAGATAATTTATCATCAGAAGTCAAGTGTCAATAAAGTCAATTTCAACGTCAACTGTCAAAAATCATGGAACCAACTTTGGAATATAGTAGATACTAATACCACAGTTTATAGCCTAAAGGAATCAGTTAGTGCACTCCCTTTAAATCGTTGAACAAAAATGCACCTACTCCTGGGAAACAAAAATTGTATGCGCAGTAGCACAGAGGATTTAAATGCCATGTTGTTGTCAGCTTGTGCCCGATATATCGTATATAGTACATTGTAGACATTTTATAATTTTCGTGGTGATTTACGTGGGTAATAGGTAGTAATTCTATGTGAAGCTAATCAAAAATGAGCGAATGACCCTTGACGTTAGCTTTTGCTGGCAAAAATAATTGTTATGTGGCATAATTTTGTTTGGGCATGGTATCACATAATTGTATCAAATTGTGTAGACTAGTATATGCGCCATGCGTGTGGGAAACAAATTCAAGCTGCGCAGTAAAAATCCTTGTCCCAAAAGATCAAAGGTGACGCCGCCGCCGGTAAGTGCACAAACTGATTCCTTTAGGCTATAAACTGTGCTAATACACCGTTGTGTCATGTGTACGGCTTGAATTTTTTTATAAAACTATCACATAAAGCTATAAAAA
Organism: Tetropium fuscum; assembly: GCA_964058915.1. Classification (NCBI taxonomy): domain Eukaryota; kingdom Metazoa; phylum Arthropoda; class Insecta; order Coleoptera; family Cerambycidae; genus Tetropium; species Tetropium fuscum. Next base: position 424,214 of record CAXKVY010000040.1, read on the forward strand.
AACCCGTGAAAAAGCCCATTATGTAATATATTTGTGTATGGGTTGAAATTATACCGGCTTTCTTTCGTTAGGAAACAACCCACATTGGATAGAACACACACATCGAACTAATATATCGCGGTTAGCCCTGAGAATTCTATTAAATGTCTATGTGAAAGTCCGGAGTGGAGTATGTGTTCTTTTCAAGTTTTTGTATAGTCAAAAGGGAATAAACATTGATATCATCTTCCATGTACGCTAGGCGTTGATGGAACCACTAGGCAACATCCGCTCTACATAGGTAAAGTAAATAAATTGATTGATATCGTACGTTGAACTTATTTGCACAGAAAGCCGAAAGGCATAGGAGCAAATTTAAAATAGATACGTTTTCAATCGTGAGGACGACATTTCAAATGTCTCCGTTCGAATTTTGATTAGGTGTTTCTATACGTTTCTACACTCCCCGGCACAAAATTCCGTCACCCTAAAATTTTGCCCAATTTTGATGTTTTATAACTTTTTTATTTTTCATCTGATTTTCATAAATTTTTTACCAGTCTGTAGATCAGTTCATTGTGTGTCTTTTTAATTATTGTAATAAGTCATATTTTTCGTCCAGGCAATATTATACAGGGGTAAATCAAAGTGTTGTTTTTTGTCGTAAACTCAAAACACCCTGTGGAAAAATTGAGGCGAATAATTTTGTTTACAAACTGTTTGCTGCCATCTTAGACGTATTGTAAACATTTTGTTTTTTGATTCATCCCATTATCTCATTTCTTCTGCGAGCAGCAAAATTTTAAATGAAACGCTGTTAATTTTATCATTTTTAATTAAAAAACATCGACGTTGGCTAAATACGCGGTTATTGTGACAGAATATTTGACAGTACAGTTAATTTAGTGTGTTGTCATCATGGTAACTACAGCAGACGTAGGTAGAATTGTTGCCTTAATAGAGGATGGCCGCAATAAGAGTTATGTCTCCCGTACTCTGGGACTTGCGCGGTCTACAGTTTGTGATGTTTGGAATAGGTATCTACAGACGGGAAACTTTATTAGGCGGCAAGGCTCTGGCAGAAGGAGAATGACCACTCAAGCTGATGATCACTTTGTCATTATGAGTTCTTTAAGAGATCGAAGAGCTACTGCTGTGTATCTAAAAAATGACTTGCAAATGGTACGTCGAGTAAGTGTAAGTGAAAGAACGATACGTAGAAGATTGTTAGAAGCAGGATTGCATTCACGAAGGCCAGCAGTATGTCCAAAATTGCTCCCTCGGCATCGACAACACCGACTGAGATTTGCAAGAGCGCATGCTGACTGGACTGTAGAACAGTGGGGAAACGTACTATTCACAGATGAATCCAGGGTTTGTTTAAGGTCGCCGGATGGTCGTGAACGGGTATACAGACGTAGAAATGAAAGATATGCAGACTGCACCATATCTGAGCGACTGCAATATTACGGTGGTTCAGTCATGGTTTGGGCGGGTATTTCTACCGATGCACGTACTGACCTTGTATTTGTTAAAAATAGAGCACTAACCGCCCACCGTTACATTGAGGAAATCCTCCAAGAAATTGTTGTTCCATTTGCTCCTTTCATTGGGAACCAATTTACATTAATGCATGATAATGCTAGACCTCACGTTGCACGGGTAGTGAGCGAATATCTGGATGAGGTTGGACTTCCAAGATTGGACTGGCCCGCATGTAGCCCGGATCTCAACCCAATCGAACATCTTTGGGATGTTCTTAAAAGAGCACTCCGTCGCCGTCCTGTGCAACCACTAACCTTGCAAGACTTACGGCTGGCGCTGACAGAAGAATATCAGGCTATTCCTCAAGACAGAATAAGTAATCTTATTAATTCGATGCCACGAAGAATGCAAGCTGTCATTGCTGCGAGAGGAGGACATACACGTTATTAAAATTTGTCTTTGTTAATTAATTTTGTGATATACCTAGTGGATGTTTTTGTTAATAAAAATGAGCTTGATATCAGCGTTTCATATAAAATTTTGCTGCTCGCAGAAGAAATGAGATAATGGGATGAATCAAAAAACAAAATGTTTACAATACGTCTAAGATGGCAGCAAACAGTTTGTAAACAAAATTATTCGCCTCAATTTTTCCACAGGGTGTTTTGAGTTTACGACAAAAAACAACACTTTGATTTACCCCTGTATAATATTGCCTGGACGAAAAATATGACTTATTACAATAATTAAAAAGACACACAATGAACTGATCTACAGACTGGTAAAAAATTTATGAAAATCAGATGAAAAATAAAAAAGTTATAAAACATCAAAATTGGGCAAAATTTTAGGGTGACGGAATTTTGTGCCGGGGAGTGTATATATAAAAACGAGAAAATCTACCTAGCGTAGAAGCATTTTCTGTCCCACCAAAAACGAGAAAATCTACCTACCTTTTACACAGAGTCCTAGCACCAGCGTCATTCAAAGTGTCATCCCCGGCCACCTGATAAGCCTCATCTAATTTGGTCGTGCATAAAGCACTTTCTAGGTTAAGTTTAATTTATTTCAAGAAGACTACAGACCAGGAGAGATCTCATCGAAAAGTGGTCATTAGTGGTAGGGGTGGGACAAATGTCCGCAACATTTCTCCTGGTCTATAATTATTCTTCTTGGTTTCTTTTTCTTTATAGCAGGTATCCCGAATTATATAGTAAATATTAAGCAACAATAATACTAAAGCAGAAACACCGCTACAAGGAAATAAATGATTGGCGATGATATCGGGGAGACGAATTATTATAGGGGAGACGAATTGGCGAGGATTGTGGTTCTAAAAAGGAGTACAGATTGGCCTCCTCGGCCAGAACTCCATGCAAGGGAACTTCGAAAAAAGTTAAAAAAATCTCCTATGTGGAATGTGGCGGCCATTGAATTGGCGGAGTTTCTTATTTATAGTAATTATAGTTTTTAAGTCATCCACTATACTTTGGCTCTAGTAGATCTGCAAGATCTGATCTGATACAAGAACCGCCAATTCGTCTAAACCGGAACTATCTAATTAAACTATACAATGCAGCTTAAAGTGATGCTGCATTACTGAAACTATAATAATAGACTGACCACTTTTATAGGTATATTTACAGTATTTCCTACCATTTATAAATTTAACTCTGTTTTATATCATCTATAGTATCGAACATCCCGAAAGTATGATAGATCATTTTGTTTAACGTTGAAACAGCGCATGTCCATAAAAAGAGAAATATGCCACAAAAGAGACATGAGTAGATGGTAGATTTATTGCGATACGCGACGCCGTAGAAGTTTAGTTTCGGTGACATTCTCTTAATTTTTTTCTCGATTCTTTGATTCTGCGCCTCACTTACAGTTATGTGCGTTCCTTGAATCATCTTTAAATTTGATATTCTTTTTCGGCACAGTGGGCACAGGTTATTCCAGCTGGGCTTTTTCCAGTAGGTATACAGACAGTCCAGGCAGAATGCATGTCCGCAATATGATTTTACCGGTGTGGTAAAGTCACTGAAGCAAATTGGGCACTCCACATTGTATATAAAATCTGAATCTGAACAGACATTTTTACAATAACCGTCTAAGAAAGGGGGGTATGGCTTACCTTTACCAATAGTATGTTTATTTTTACATCCTTTCAGCCATGAAATAAAAATATAGATAAGAAACAATCCTGTACAGAGGAAGATCTGACTGTATATGTTCAGTATATTACCCGCGCGTTCATGGTAGTCACGCATCTCAAATTCTATCCATCCCTAAATAACTAACATAAATATGTACAAAAAAATTATATAAAGTAAAAAAAATAACAGTCATTCTGACTTTTGCAACAAAACTGAAGTTAGGCTACCATAGATAGGTACCTTAAAAAATATAAAAGCGTTATAAATTTAACTTTACTTTTAAGTTTAACTGCTGAGGTATTACAAAGACGCTCTAGACATTTTTAGATCTTATGTCCCTGTGAAGTGCGATCATCCGCACTACAAGACAGAGGGCACTGTGTGACTTATTGGTCTCTATGTAAAGGATATGCCATTGGCTTTATATACTACTTAAGGTAGCCACACACATACCGTTTTTCCTGTGGAGTTTAGACTGCGCAGTCCAAACCTTGAGAATTTCCTCAAGGTGTGTGGTGAAGACCTTGAGGCTGCTGGTAGACTGTACAGTCCACAAAATCCTCTTCGGAAAAACCATTGTGTACAGTCCTGTCTGAACAGGCCAATCTCGATGTGTGTGGTAGTATCGTCCATTTAGCAGTTTTCCGATGTGCAGCGTGCATGATTGTTTAAATATTACCCGTCAATTTGTAGAAGACTTCATTAAAATATACGAAAGTGAGCCTTGCATTTGGCAAACAAAGTGTAAGGAATACCACGACAGAAATAAGAAAGATGCCGGATACGCAAAATTGACAGAAAAACTGAAAGAGATTGACCCGAATGCTACAAAAGATGCTGCCTTTAAAAAAATAAATAACCTAAGAAGCGCCTACAGAAAAGAAAATAAAAAAGTATGCTTGCCGCATAACTGTATCTTTTTTCTTAATCAAAGGAGTGACCAGTGATAATAAATGTAAATAGCTTTTCTCGTCCATTCTCAAATAGTTGTGCCAGTCCTTCGGAAAACCCTTTAGCTCGGAAAGGAGATTTATATGGGAGTATTTGCTTCTCTTCATTAGCCGATCTTCGCCCATACACTTCTCTTAGTCTTTTTTTCGGGAGTTTTAGCACACTTTGTCACCATAAGCCAACCAATTACCGCCAAAGCATCATCGTCCGTAGATGCCATTGCTATACGAGTCACGAACTGACATAAAAACCTTTAGGTATCCCAGCCCGTGTGTGGGCACCGTTCGGATTAAGGAAATCCTCAAGGCCTAGACTGCGCAGTTTTGCCTTGAGAAAAAACTGTATGTGTGTGGTCGCCTTTACTAGTACTTACACAGAGTAATGGATAGAGAGAGTACCGCATGGTTGCGGCCGTCCGTCATTTTTACTCCATCGCATACTCGCGGCAAAGCATAAACGTATTACTGCAGTAATACCATTTTTATTAACGTATTACTACCATTTAAAAATCTCTTTCTGTTTTAGCCATTGTTTCAAAATACTATTTATCTGGGAATATTTCCATAAGTTATTATGGCGTTATGATGGAATCAATATGGGCGCCGTGTCGGCAGTTGTCGGTTCAAACGAATGCGGTACTCTATCTATATCCACTGATCTGCTGTTGAAAACCACGTGGTCTGTTATTTTTATAAAAGCAGTGATTTTGAGATTGTCGAGTTTTCTAGTTTTTATTACTTAATTAATAGTATGCCGATCACGGTTACTAAAGGTATAGGTTGCCTGGTGCGGTAGTGGGAGTGCCATTACTTCGCGTCACTCGGAGGAAAAGGTCGATATTTGTATATATTATGGCGCGTGAGAAAGTGGAGAAAACGTGACTAGCCCAGGTTTTAGTGACTGTTTGACGTAAATGTTAGACCTTTAATGTAATCAGAGATTAGACTTGATTTTGAATTAATAGTGTTTTGTTACCACAATGTATTTTTCCAAGAACAGTGAGTCGACAGATTTAAGCCTCTTGTAGAATCTCTATATTCTGGCTTATTTTACAGATTGAGTTTATTTTACAGATCAATAAACTTTTTTAGTATCTCAGTCAAATTTTGTCTGACATTGATATAGATTTCTTTGCGCGCATGCACGGCTATTACCTTTGACCTTTGAAACTTAGATCTACGCGAGAAAACAACTTTTCCGACAAAATTCGTGTACCTAATCAAAGTAGAGTGGAATGTAGAATTGCTTAGAGAGGAATTGCTAACATATGTTTCGCTTGGGATTTTCGTACCTACATTTATTTTGAGAAATCTCTACAGTCTAATTGCTTTACTTCGAATGCGAAAAAGCAAGAAATATATATAAACCTAAAAAGCTGTACAAGTCCCGCATTTGTTTTTATTTCTGTAAATTATGTTTAAATCTTTTAACATCCGTACAAACCAAATGAGTTCCTGCCTGAATAGTAGAATAATTGACTTTTTTGTTTTTCTTTTATTGGTTTGTTTTACTTTTTATTTTTTGTTAATCAGAAATACCTATATAAAAAACACTGTTTTTAATAGGTATGTGTATTTATAAATCAATAAATTAGTATATCATGCCAATATGAGAAAGGATTCTTAATTCACAAGCAAAGTTTGGGTATATTAAATACATGATTAAGATTAATACCAAACATTATCAACATAAGGGGTTAGCTCATATCATAAAAGGGACATGAGTTGACAGTAGATTTAATGAGAGAAACGAAGCAGTAAGTTTCATTTTGGTGGCATTTTCTCAATTTTGTCCAAACTTCTCTGATGTGATTCCAAGTGATTCAGTTTTTTTATTCTGCGCTCTCTGCATCTCTGAAACGGCTGGACCGATTTTGACGGTATTTTCACTGGCAGATAGCTGGTGTTATAAGGAGTAACTTATGCTACTTTTATTTTAGAAAAAGAATTAGGATTCCGCTTAAAAAATTAAAATCATGAAATTGTGAATAAAATCGGATTCAAATAGGGAAGTAGAACGAATTGATTAATTATTAACGGTCTCCCGAGTATTTTTACTTGATTCGAGTAGTAATCTTCGATCTTCGAGTAATAAAGTATATCAGTGTGACTAATTTGTGGCGAATTTTGTGTAATAATATGCATCTCTGCTCGTATAAGATTGCGTTGACTCAAGAACTGAAGCCAATCGACAATTTTAAGCGTCGCTCATTCGCTACTTGGGCTCAGATGCAAGCTGAAGGCGACTTTCACAAGAAAATCATCTTTTCGGATGAAGCTCAATTCTGGCTCGATGGTTTTGCAACAAGCAAAATTGTCGCATTTGGACGAGTGAGTAGCCTGAAGTGATGCTCGCGACACAACTTTATCCGAAAAGATCAACTGTTTGTTGAGGATATCATGCCGGCGCCTCGCCGTCATTGGCCCATTATCTTTTTTGATGAAAACGGCGCGCCATCAGAGTATTTTTGGGACTAGCTCTACGTATGAACTTTGACGATATGTGGTTCCAACAGGACGTTGCAACGTGCCATACAGCGCACGACAGAATCGAATTATTGAGGACCAAGTTCGGCGAGCCAGTTATCTCACGTAAAGGTGCTCGCGAATGGCCGCCTCGTTCTTGTGATTTACCCCCTTTGGACTTTTTTCTTTGGGGTTACATTAAATCGCTGGTCTATGCCAACAAGCCAGTAACGTTAGAAGAGGTGCATGCCAGCATCGAATGCAAAATTCCTGGTATTTCGGCCGATTTGTGTGCTCGAGTCATGGAAAATTGGGGCTAGCGTATTCACTCGCGCTAGCGCTTCCGCGGCGGACATTTGAACGATGTCGTATTCCATAAATAATGGCATCGACTGTACTTTGATTTGAAATGAAAATCATTTCCATAACTAGCCCACAAGTCTTTTAATTAAGAAAAGACAATGCGTCGCTCTGAATGAAAAAACCCTTATAAATTTAAAGGGAATTGCTGGGAATTCGTATGGTTTCCCTCGAAAAATCATACCTCCTTTATCTTTGCGGATGGACACTTCAATCGTTATACTTTCATGTAGAGGACGGATGGACGTTTAAAAATGTTTATTTTAAGTCGGGTCGATACGACCAACAGTTTAGGAGAATTTTTTTTTAAATATTTTATCGGGGTTTTACCCCTAGAAAAATTGATTTTACTACGCCGCTGTTTTTTTTGTGTTTTGTTTTATTTATTTGATATCGGAAATGAAATTTGCGCCTCATTTTTAGTGTGTAGTTCCGTTTTCGTGTTTATCAGATAATTTTTTGAACTTTCATATTTTTATGGGTGCCTTGAAATTTTTGAAAAATATTTTGGACCACCCTGTATAATATCAATAACAAATATTTTACAGATATACTGTACATTCAATTCCACAATGACAACACATACAAACTCACATTTTGAGTAAATAAAGAATGAATCGAAAGAATAAAGAACGAATTGTATGCAAAAATCATATTTTTAGTTTTAATACATGAGCACTAGGGGTGTCAATCCCGGGATCCCGGCCAAAAACATGTCCCGAAAATCCCGGAATTGATTAATAATTTCGGTACTAGTCCCATGAATTTATGTAAAGCAGACGCGGCGTTAAAATTGATGTTAAATGAACTCTCAAAAATTAATACACCTCTCAGTTTGTAACTATAGGAGTCATTAAACAAAAAAAGAATCGAACAGCGCAGAACAATTTATTCAGACTTGATTTGCTTTCACAAATCCAGATTTAATATGCTCTGATTCTGAACAAGATGACTGCTTTAAAAGTTCAAATATGTCTGACACAAAACATGAATTAGAAAAACTTTTGACTAGGCTTGACAATAATGACAACGGAGATAAATTAATTGACGATAGTGCCGAAGACGATATTCCAATTGCGGAAATTATAAGATCAAATAAAAAGGACCATTAAACATTAAACTTCAAAAAGCATTAGTTACATATTCAGAACCAATGCAAGGGAAGAACACACGATTATCCAAGAAATTGATCTTTTTCTAAATAGCGAGAATCATTCAATCAACAAAAGGAACATTCATGCAAAAATCCAGCTTTCCCCTAATTTTTCTACTGTGCAATGTTTCTATTCCCCGTATTAGAACTTTTATTTACATTTTCTCAGTATATATTTCTCAGAAAAACTATTAGACTTACCTACATATTGATTTATTTAGTTAATCATTTAATATTGCTTAATGTATTTAAAACCTTTAGACATAAAAAATATAAATAATTATTTACTTAAAATTATGTACAAAAAAATACACTTTAAATATTCAGTATTAAAATAAATTTGGTATAATACAACAGCATCATTAAATCACAATATGGAGATATAAAAGAAAAGATTTCTGGCATTAAATAACCTAAGGAAATGCAACGTTCAGTCAGCGTCTCCTTTTAACTTTACCTCTCCCTTTTTTCTTCCGTTTGCTACCATCTTTCTTTTTCTTTGTAGGTTTGGGAATGGGAGTAGAGTTACTTGGCCTTTTTGGCACCACCAAATTTTGCTCTACTAAATCCGCTAGCTTACCTTGCTCAGCCAACATGGATAAAAATGTACAAATAAACTCGTCATAGTTATGTGTTCGCCTACAATCATCAACCTGAAAAAAAATGGAAATATTTTATAATATAATATGTACATGGAAATTTTGTATTGATTTTATCTATATTTATTTACCTTGTATTTGTTCTGTTTATCATTTTCGTCTTTTAAAGTGATTTCGCACATGCATATCTCATTCTCTAAGTTTCGTAGTAACGCTAGCAAATCTTTTGGAGCAAATGTATGCGGCTCTAGGAGTTCCTGGTTTCTTTTTTCTGCTACTACCGGATCTCCATCACTTGTGTGAACTCTTGCATGGACACCGCCTGAGCAACCAGACTTTTTCACACTATTCTCTAGCCGCTTTGATTCTTTTACAGAAAAAAAGGCAGTAAATATACTTGTGTTAAAATTTACTTATTTCGTTAAAACTTTAATTTTGTTAATTGTCCATAACTATTTATGCAATAACCTCATAAATAACGCAATAACACAGTCATTACACACACATAATAAAACAGTCATTATATAAAACTTGTCATTACCGTTCTGCTCCCTTTCTGCATCGCCTTGCTCGGCCATCCTCAACACAACAAAGCGTTTCAAATCCCTGGAAGTGGGGCTATTTTGCGAGGTTGCTGCTGTTGCCCAGTTCCAGACCTGAGTTGGAGAATTGAAGGCCGATCCTATATCAGATGGTGTGTCCGTCCCCGAGGTACTAGGCGCAGGGGAAGTTTGAATAGTCAGAGGTGTAGCATAATCTAGCGGGCATAGTGTCACTTTACTGTTTGCTGCACCTGTCCCATGTTTGGTGCCTTTGGAGTTGACATCTTCGTCATTTTCAGTTTTAACTGTTGCATCTGTAAGCTATTTCCAAAAATATTTACTGCATATTGGCAAGTGTACGGTATACACTTACCTTAACCTCCTCACTACTTGTTCCTGGCTTTGGAGCTTCTGCCTGCGTCTCAGTTTTAACACCACCACCAGCACTTCCTTTATCCCTGATCTTAACCAAATGCTGCAAAGCATCCACTACAATCTGTTTATTTGTCCGTAACATTTTTAATTTGTGTTGTATAGCCAGTCGTCTATCTGGAACAACTGCCATTAAGTTAAACCTAATTTCATTGTATTCATCTGCCGTAATGCCCAATCTATCTGTTATAACACTACGAAATTTATCAGTCCATTCCATATCACTCCATGGCCCATGATCGATAGGGTATGGTTTTAACCCGTCCAACTCGAATAATCTCCCCCCGATAGGCACAAAACTCACAAAATGAAAGGCCTCTCCTAAAAAAAGCAAGATCTAATACCATCTCAACGAACCTAATGATTTACCACACCTGTAAAGCGGCCTGTAGATACTCCACTGCCTTTTTCCAGTCTCCGTTTTGCTTGTGGCATAGCATGTGAATTGTGTGCACAAGCTAACTCAGGTGTATTTCCTATCGCCCACCCCTTATTGTCCGGGCTCATTCCTTGCGTATGAGCTTTTAACCTTGTTAAAGTCTCTCCTAAATGTATATTCGGGCAATTTAACAAAATAGAAATCAAAGCATGAGTAGCACAACTATTTGGCACCATCTGCTGAGCAAAAAATATGTTATTTACTATGTCCTCATCTTTAACAAAAGTCTCATTTTGTTCAACGACTTTACGTCGCGATCTCCGCTCCTCAACCCATCTAAATAAGAAAATATAACCGTAAACAGGACTATCTAAGGACTTGTTCAAGTCATATATCTCTTCCACTTGGACGCCCTTTACGCCAAAATCTTCCAGTAGTAAGGAAAATAAACCAGGGTCGCTCTCTAGCTCAAGCCAGCCTTCCGTAAGTTCTTTTATATCCACCGGCATCGTACCAAGTTTGAATTTGATAGGAATTCATATATTTATCTAAGTATGTAGGAATTTTGTGACAATAAACAAAAACATCGAACATAACCTCGAAAGCCAAACACACAAACCATAGATAACATAGAACATAGTACTTAAATTACTTATATTTTCTATGCACACGAAACGAACTGCTGGTTAGAACCAAAACAAAACAGACTTGACTGAAATGTTTGTCAACCTTATTTTGCATTTGTTTATTGTTTTTATTGTTGTCAATAAAGTTGTTGATTATTGTTGTATTGTGGTTTAAGGTGACTGAATGGGACTGCCTAGCCGCTTAGACATGACCGGTAAGATCTTCAAAGTTATGCTGGGCGGTTGGTGGCACTTGGATGGGTGACCTAGGCAGGCTTGGGCCCGGACTGTGGCGTCTGCCCGAGACCTGGGAACACTCAACACATCTGCCGCGGACGCCTGGTCCCAGATAAATGGTAATGAGCACCAGAGTAATTAATCTCGGTAACTCAGAACCATACTATCATACATACAAAGTGTATAGACTTTGCCACCAGGCCACCCGTAATAAATAGGATGGTTTGAAGAAAAGTACTCAAGTAAAAAGGAGGAATGCACAAAGGGCCTAATGAGGTCTAAGTGCTGTGGTGGAATGGGAGTGTAACACTACCTTCCACTACACTCCGACCCATATACATACATACATACATTGTTGTCAATGCGTCCTTTTCTTGGAATAAAATTTGCATTTCATTTGACCCATTGACCCTTGAGGTTATTTTAATATTGCTTTATTATTTTGGAGTGAGCCATGTAAACAACACTGGTGACTGACGCAGTAATATACGCTTCTGACGACAATCAAACGCGATGGGCGAAAGGAGTTCTCTTATCTAGCAAGGCCGTATGTTATCCATAGATTACATATGTTATCTATCATATGTTACATATGTCACTGAACTGAAGAAGGACCTACTTCTGTGGTGACTGTCCGGTCCGTATATAAATATATTAATCTATGGTGAGGATGGTGACTGTCATAGAAAAATGACTGTCAACCTTCTTGACTGTCAACCACCACGATTTCTTCATTATCTTATGTCAAAAATATCAACACAAGATTTGAATTGGAAATGTCAATATAAAAAAATTTAAGGATTTTTAAGAAACAGCTATTCTGTTGATTATATAGCAATATCACAATGGTTATCTGTAAATTTTTTCTTCAAGGGACGTGTAAGTTTGGCGATTGTTGCAAATTTGAGCACCAAATTAATGGTAAGAATTATAAAACTACACCTATCTCAAAAAAACGGCTGCATTATACTTGTATTTAGAAAACTATGGCAGATACCAAAACCAGAATGCCACGTCGATTTTACGGCAGTCCCAATTTGGTACAACACAGCCGTCGCAACCAGCTCCACACCCTACAAACGTGGATACAAATACCTTAGTTAAATCCGTGGTGAATGATATGACGACAGCTGAAAAGGGTGGTCAATGGCTACTATCTTGCTATGCACCTTATAAAGAAAAGCAAGCATTTCCTGGATTTGAAGATCAGAGTTTAGAGGAGGTGCGATGGGGTTATTACGAGGCAGTTAAAAATGGGACAGTGGAACAATATGTGAGTACACAACATAATCAATGTTTCTTCACTTACTGTTATGTACTTTCCAGAAACAACAAATTCAAGTAATGCTGCAGCAAGCAATGATGAAATTAAAATCATTACAATCACCTTCTCCTGATATTGTTAATATTTTGAAAAACATCTACAACACCCCCGCTGCATCAAGTGCTGGGGTATATGGAACGAACACAACCACCACCAGTAATGCTTTTGGTAATGCTACAAATGCAGGGTTAAGTTTTACCCAAAGTCAACCTACGAACTATAACCAGCAACCTGGTTCTTCTATTTTCACTCAATCTAATCAAAGCATGTTTGGGCAACCTACACAGCCTAAATTTGGTGGTGCTTCCAGTAGTATTTTTGGGGGGGCTGGCCAAAGTACTAACATTTTTAGTGGGCAAGGTACTAGTTCACCATTTGGCAATAACCAACAGCAGAATCAAAATGCCAATAAAAGTATTTTTGGACAAGCTAACGCTAATTTTACAGCTCAAGGTGGCTCTTTATTTGGTGCGCAACCGCAAGGAGTACAACCCAGCAATACAGGTATATTTGGGGGCAGTCAACCAACCAACAGTTCCATTTTTGGAGGCCAACAAGCTAGTTCACCCAGTGCAGGTTTCGGAGTACAACAAAGCAATTCACCGTTTGCATTGCAGAATACTAATTTACAAATGCAAACCGGCAATAGTAGTATATTTAGCAATCAAACCCGCTCACCTTTCGAACAAACTGGCTCTTTTGGGGCTCAAAACACTTCAAGTCCTTTTGGCCAGCCTGCACCACCTGCACCCACAACTATTTACAACGCCCCACCGAACGCCCAAGTGAATCAGCCATTCGGTGTAGCACCTACAGTTTTACAAAATATTCCTCAACAGCCTCTAAATTTTATACTGAATCAGCCCCAAATTCAAACCTCTGTGGGTACGACGCAAGCTTCTATTTTCGGTCAACAGAATGCCTTTAGTCAAACACAACAGCAGGGTGCTTCATTTATCCAGCAAAACGCCGGCACTGCAACCGCGCAATCCCACAGTGGCACCATCTTTGGAGGGAATCTAGCTGGGGCCGCATCTCAACCATTTCAAAGCCAAGCACCACAGGTTGATGAAAGTCTTTACTCAAAATTAGAAGTTCTGACCGAAGACGAGATAAAATGGTTTGAGAGCGACGATTTGGACGTTCTGAAGATACCCGAGAAGCCACCTACTTACCAAATGTGTTTTAAAACGTAATAGTTTCCAATAAAATATACATTTACTAGTTTTGACTTGCAATTCGTATTTATATAAGTTGAAACTTACGTTTGTTATATTGATAATGTTGTATACTTTTTAATATATACTTTACTTTCTGCTGAAAATATTTCTCTATTGTCTAAAAATAAGCACATGTATAAACGAATAAATATTTATTCTTAATATTAAATAATATAAATGGCATTAAATTATGATCGATATATTAGATTAATATAGACGCAGACATATTTTATCTCACTTGTATGGATATTGGTGGAGTGAACTTCCAGACATGTCCTATTTGCAGCAAGTTAGTACCACTTGCCGCAGTACTTTCCGGTGCGCAACACTGAATATCCAATTTGTACTGACCGGGAGTAAAGAAGATGACGTTGCACTTGTGATCTGCTCTAACTTTCGGCTCCAACGAGGACAATATTTTTCTTTAAAAAAATGCATAGTAAATAGAAAATATAATAATTATTGGGTTTTATAGTAAAATGAAGGTGATAGTGTGTTATTGATAAATCGGGTCAGATTTTGATATAAATTAATCCCTGATTGGTGGAAATCGTTGTGCCGTCTGTCCAAAGGATCCACAAAAAATTTGTGGAAGTGATAGGTTAAATAAAAATAGTTCATTCAGCCTTTGACCAACTTAAAAGAATTGAAGTTCCTAAGGTGTCAATTTAGTTAGGTTTCCTTTACGAACAACTGATTTGGCTACTGTCATTAAAACATTAAAAGCGTCATTAAAACATTTGAAAGCAAGTCCAATCAAATGTACGGATTAGATAAAAATGAGAATGTTAATTTAAAATTAACCTCTAATTAAAACCTAAAACTCACTTTGTTGCCCCTGCCGTAGCCAATCTTGTGTCCATCCTATAATTCAAAGTACCATTTTCGTAGTCTTGGTAAAATTGAATAGAAAGCGTCACCTGATTAAGTGCTCGTTCCAAACTGTTTGCAATGGACATTTTTAACTCTAAACTGTCTCCCGCATCACAAGTCACCTCTTCCTGTGCCTTGACCACATCTCCATTTACTTTAACTTCTAAAAATGTATATGTTTTTATAAAACAGCAATGAATCACCGAGTCAAGTACTAACCCCAATCTAACGGTGACATGCGTACAATATCCAGCATTCCAGATGTTAATCTAATGCCTTTCAAGGAAGCTACGCCTTTGGAATCTGTCGCTAACAAATTCCAACATAAATCCACCAAATCTGTAATATGGTCAGAGCAGATCATGTTGATATCTATGTTACTTTTAGTGCCAACATTATTCGATTCATCGTAGAGGCCGGAAAGTTTTGACAGGGGACATCGGTCTACAGGAATAGGTACCCGACAGCTTTCCTGACCCTCTATTAGCATTGTTTTAGTTGGCGTGTATTGGAGTTCCATTTCTTGGGTTGTAAGGTTGGCTATGTCGACTACAAGGTAAAATTGCGAACTTCTAAAAATTAAACCAATAAATTTAATAGTCTATTATTCGGATTTCAGCCTTATTAATATACTATGAAAAAATTTGGGTAGACTTTACAGATATAAGTTCAGTAAATCAGATGTAAAACAAAAGAAATTATTATGCATCATTATACATAATCAGGCAGTAAGAGTTTCACCTTAAGATTTATTATTGAAAGTCTTGCTGCCTGATGATAAACAATACTATTGTTCACGAAACCATGGTAATACAATAAAAGGATCTTGTAGGGAAATAAACTTTTAGCTACGCAATGGACGCACTTTACTTACGTTTCTGCTGGTAAGACATCCCAACTCGTTACATGCAGAGACGGCATCATCTCCACCATAAAAAATACGGAACATATCCTACAATAATCAGCCTCCAGACCTGCGGCACCGCTATATCTCAATCTTAACTGACCCTCAATAGCCGTCGTGGTAGGTTGGTGTTGAAAGAGCGCTGTGAGACCCCCAGCGATGCTTGATTGACCTGAATTAGACGAACGGAAGCTTGAATTGAACCTAGACGGTAAAGATCCACCAGGCAACGAGGCAGTCAAACTACTAAATATACCGCTGCTCATATCGTGGGGAAGGCTTGGCGAAACTGCTACGGTGGGTGCTAGAAAATTCGCAGCGGCATGTAAATGTAAAGTTATAGTAGCTGACTCGCTGGGTTGTATAGGTAATTGCCGTTTCACTTCTTCATTGTCCCATTTGAATATCTGTTCTTGCAGCATGGGTTCTAGAATGCTGTTCACCTCTACTTCCAACATTTCTATAGAAACTTGTCCGATATTTTTAAGGGTTACAGTGCATTGGGTGCTCTCGCCATGGTATAGGCTTAGACTGGCGGACGTGACAATGTTATCATCGTGAAAGTTTGAAAAGGATGCGCTCTGGGGTAGAGAAGTTGACACCTGTATTAAAATTTAAATTTTATAAGAAGGGTATTTTGTTATTATCCTTTCATTTTATTATCAAAAATTGAATTCCATTAATTCATTTAACTTTCATTATGAGGTGTGCCAAGGAAACATATTTTCTATGTAAGGAAACCCAACTAAATTGATACCTTAGAAACTTCGGTGGTACGAGCACAGTATACTAAATACTAAACAATTTTACTTATACTGTGGTACGAGTCTGTATGTAATCATGATGTAATCTATGAACACAACTTACCTAAAGCTGTGCTATGGGTACGAGTGCGTGCAAGTCGAATTCGCTATATAGTTTCTCTTTTTAAACGAAAACTTTTTTTAACCAAAAATAAAGGAATAACTGGTTTTCCTGGTTTCCGGTCAACATATTAATGAAAATTGCACTAGCACAAGGGACACTATATAAATAGACACTTTATTCCGCTTTTTTTTTTAAATTGGAACATTTTGGATATTTTTCAAAGGTGTGTAAGGGATGAAATTATCTGTTGATTGTTTTTCACCACTGTTGATGGGTCCAATAGGGAACATTCCCATATTTTTTGCATAAAAATGTTCTACCATACTGAAAAACAAGGTATGCAAAATATGACGCCTTAATTCGCAATAATAAATTTGTTATAAATTATTACAGTTTAGAAACTCTTGTGACTACTATGGAAGTATGACTTCCATGGAAAAAGCTAGATCAGAAGAAGAACAGATGTTTCTCAGAATGGATTGTCTACAGAATTTCTGAAAATTAGAAGACGGCAGCTTGTTGCCATAGAAAGAACAACAAACTGACACAATAGAAAGAATCACAGAATAGGAGCGTATTTACAAGCTTGTCAACAACCAATTCATCCTTATTTTTTGAAGTTTAGAATGTAGAGCCCTAGGATATTGAAAAAAGCCGTTAAAATCCATTGCCGTTACCGTACGTAGCGGAAGCAGTTACAAGCAGACCCACCCGTTGGTGCTATTTCTACTGACTAGGTAAAGATCATCTGATAAATATTTAAGATTTCTTGGTCTTGAAGAGGAGTTTGTCTCCTCCCGCGTGAAAGGAGTGCTGGACACAACTTTTAAGTAATACCCAAACACTATCTGCACTCGAGTCCGTTAAGCTAATCCTGTTAGTACGGTCGGAAGAAATTCAAAAACTGAACCGAGTTTTAATTATCTGCCGGTGATGCTAACTTGGGTAGCAACACGTGCCTCGAGTGCAACTTATTGTTTAGGTGTTAATGGAAGGCTGTTTTATTTTTATTTTTCTCAAGTTTATTGTATTTCTAGTGATAAGGCCCTAATATGTTTATATACCTCTAGTATCGGCAACGTGGGAACGACGTCCACTTTATAGAATGGAGGAAAATTGGCTGACAGCGGCATATGACGCAATCTGCAGTTGGACTTAACACCCAATGCATGTGTACTATATCCTGATAGTTCCAATTCCCCACTCTCCCTTGACCATCCACTGAGAGTTATAGACGTGGGCACATCAGGAGGTAGAACTACCGTTTCTGGTACAGATTCGAAGACAACGCCTGCCGTAAGAAGTCGCATATTAGACACTTTTTGTTCAAAAGGTAATGGGTTTATCAGCTTCAGTTGTACCTCGCACACTTCGTTTTCTACCCAAAGGAAATCTGCAAAAAAGCAATTAAAATGTGACATTATTAACAGATATACAGTTGTTAGTTTTACCCATTTTGGAGTTCTCTTTGTTTTGTTTTTGTTCCAGACTCCCACCTCCAAAATGTATAGGTGTGAAAAGAAATGGGCCAGTGTCCTGCTTCAAACTCTCGATACGTCTTGGGCGTAGATATGGCTGCAGATCTTTAGCCGTAAATGAAATGCATACTGGAATGTCCGTGAGGTTTGCTGGGGGTACTACTAAGCCTGAATCAAGTACTAACGGAACGGGAGAACCCTCACATTGGGCAGAGAGGCTTTGTAGTTGTACGGCTAGCTCTTTTTGCTCCATAGAGCTTAAATAGTATACAAAAATTTAAGCATTTGATAATTTGGGGCAAGATGCGTGAAATATCGGAAGAAAGGTAATTTCATATCGACATTAAAAATTTCGTAATGAAACAAATCATTATTAACAACAGCTATAGCCCCCCCTGAGTCATTGTGATTGTCAGTGACATATACTGGAACATCACATATAACATAATTATGAATTAAATCTATAGTTACAGACAAACCTGTCTTATAGACAAACTTTTAATTTAAAAATTAAATTTCCTACCCCTTGACCCGATTTTTATGATGCCGACGGTACAACATTTTAATAAAGATGTTATATCAAGTAGTCCTATGGCGTTTCATTGAAAGAAAATTCAAAACGCATAGTTAATCACTCAATTAGAATTATTTCTTCTTCCGTTTTGTAAAATTCAAACTTGTGACAGCAAGCAACTAATTTGATAAACTGATATTTTGTCACATACCTCAAATGGGGCCACATGGTCTGTAGTAAAAAAGTCATATGCCGTGTAGCCAATGCCGAGTGCCCTGTACGTCTTGCTGCAAGTACCAATTCCTAAAAAAATACCCTAAATTAAAATGTAGAATATAAATAATGTAAACAAACTTCATCTATTGAAATAATATGTAATATTAATAAAATTATAATATTATACTATTCCTTCTTACCTGTAATAGTTGGATTTGTATAGCTGGCCAACCTTGATTGGCAGCTCTCATTTCAACAGGATCAAGAGTTAGTTGATGACCACTCAGGCTTTGTAACATCAAGGCATAGCAACGCGCCCAATTAGGTGCGGGATTTTGCGAAGAAACGTGCCTAAAAAAAACAAAGAGAAATAAATGCCGTTAAATTATTTGCCCATTTAGGTATTTGTCACATATTAATATTTTTATTAAAAAATAAGCAATATATTGTAATGGTTTTGTTACTTTATAATTGTAATAAATTTTTGCATACCTTGTTGCAGCTAACCGCAAACAAAACGCCGCTTTCCGTGCAAATCCAATTTGCGTGTATAAATCAGCTAATGTTTCAAACCTCTGGATTTTTTCCTGCTCGGGTAAGGCTAAGTTAATATAAACGACATTCTGCAAAAAACTAGCGGCTTGCAATGCATGGTTTTGCTCCACAGCGATTCTGGCTGCCTTAAAACTAGCCTCGGTCTCAATAATACCTGCATTTTGATACTTGCTATAGTGAATTATTGCCTCACGGTAACGTTTGGATATATCTTCAGGCGGGAGAGCATTTGCTACTAATTTTTTATGAACTAAATTTGTTGCAATAGGCGCTTGACTAGATTTTCTAGGTGAACCTTCTTGTAAACTCGCATTTCTTTGAAGGGGAACATTACGTTGCATTTCAGGGTATAAAACTAATGCTGACGCAGCACTCAGGCCTTCATATGCCGCTCCTAACCACAACCAGTCATTAACAGACTTTAATGTCTCTGCTGCTTGGTTATAATATGCCAAACTTTCCGGGACTAAACCGGATTGCATGCACAAATCGCCAAGATGTTTTGTCATTCTACCAGTACACCTCTTCTTGTTATTCCTTGATTCCATGTCTAACCCAACAAAATCTTTTTTCTCAAAGGGTGCTAACAGTAGAGAAACTCTCTCTAGTTTTTCACGCGAACGCTCTAATCTCTTCGACTCGAGTACCCAAAACAAAGAATTAATAAACTCATTTAGTTGTGTTTCAAGATCATCACAAGTGGAAGACTCATCATAAAACAATGCCCTTGTTTTGAAATTACTAGGTGTTGTAAATTTTTCTATTGTTATATCAGACTTTGGTTCGCTATCTCCGTCACCTGAACTATTTGAGGTCTCATCTTCTGGCGACACTGCATCTTTAGTAGGACCGAATAAAATACATCTTGAATCAAACAACGTTGTGTTATACTTTACTTTCAAACTCTCATGCACCCTACAAACTTCATTTAACTCTTGCTGGGAATCATATTTTCCTAAAGAAATCAGCCCTAACAAACGCCTATGTGTCTGAAAATCACCCCAGTCATTGTTCTCTACAGGATGCTCTTTGACGTAACGTATAAGGATATTCCTCACTTGACCCGTAGAATCGGTAATTTTAACGTTATTCACCTTTGCAATGCGATCGAGGAATTTCAAGAAAGATTTAGTTTTTAATTGTGACCCTATATGTCTAACTAGCACTAACAGAGCAGCATGGTCATGAGAATACTGTTCGTAATCTGGGTGAGACATGTTTGGCTCACTCGTAGTACTTGACAAAATATAGCTGACCGATGAACGCATTTGAAAAATGAATTTATGACCCCTGCACTTTGGTTAACATACCTAAAATAAATATCAAATAAAAAAAGTTCCGTAAAATTTAAATGTTAACTACTTTTCAATTTATTATTAAAACACAAAAAAGGTATTCATTTAAAACAGCTGATTTAGAATATGTTTACAATTTAATATTCTCTCAATTCTGATAGTTGATAGTTCTGACAACTGACAACCAGTAGTGCCTACTACAAAACATCTACAAGTAGCGCCAGTATCACCACAGCCCCACAGCAGAGTCCCTGCTGTGGTATCACCACCACAAAACACTTACAATCAGCAGCGAAGAGTGCATTCACCACGAAACAGCTGTGTTTTCTACTTGGAAAAACTTCACAGAGTTCAACAAGAAACTGGACATCGCATACGCTGTCGAAGCATTCAACCCCAGAACAAGTGCAATGTAAATGAAATACATGTCATTTCGATTGTTCCATCGTTCCGACTTCATATCACATATGATTTATGAAGGTATACACGCTGGTATACACCAACGATTATAGACTAAACAGGATTGCTTATCCCCATAAGCGCAACGTTAGACAAATCTCGTAGCCCCCACCACGCTTTTGACGTCACCGGATACGTACGGCGTAGGTTCATTGGCCCACAGGTGTATTTCCCGGCGTTTGTGTAGTGTGTTATTTGTACATTAACATCGTGCCTAGAGAAGCCTATAATATAGAATTTGGAATCGGCCGTTGGCGAAAAAGGATGCCGGCCGAACTTAACCGCTTTCGTCAGATCTTGACTAACAACACGTGGCCGATAAGCAATCCTGTTAGTCTATAATCCTTGGGTATACACTTGCGTCTAACCACAGAGTACCCCACCTTCTGTGGTCTAACCTCAAATATAACAGTTTTCTTCAAATATCGGTATAGTTATAATGAAGGCTGCTACAAATATAGATGTTTTTTTATGAGGAATTTTTAAAAATTTTAATAGTCCGATTTATAATATCCTAACTTTTTGCATATCACCAGTCCACAGAGTAGTTAAATTACCTACTCGCTGTAAAAAAAACGTAATTTTCTTATTGCTACAATAAAGGCTATTATTTACATTATATTGTTTGCTAACATTTTTCGCTAATCTACTGCCAAATATAATGTAAACCAGATTATGAATAAACATTAACATTAGTTTAGTCTGTTTCAAGCTTAATTTATAGTTTCGATAACATAATCTTTAAGCTTTAACGATAAGCCGTAACAAAAATAAACACAAATAAATACTAAGAACCATTTCTAGTACGCTGTAAAATGTAAACCGTAACGCCGTAAGCTACATAGATGAAACACGTAAGCTATAGTGGATTGGATAATCGATAATCTGGATAATCGAAGATTTGATTTGGTTTATTTTTATTTCTTACCGTCGTTACCGAATCGGGTGTACTCGGGAAAGAATCGCCAAACATCGTGTGAATATCGAGATTTTGTTGTTGGTGGCACATAGTCTGTGGCACAGACACAGAATTAACAATTCTGTGGCACAGAGAAGTATGTCACAGAGAAGCGATTTCTACGAATGCAAACTGTAAATCTAACCTAAAATTCTACATGAAAATAATAATTAATATTGTTGTGACAAGTTTTTTTAAATAGGTATTTGGCGTTCATAGTTTTAAAAAATGTCGAAGAAGCTGTCTTAATTGATGTTATCCAACATTTTCCTTACTTGTACGAAGTTTATTCACAGAATAAAATGAAAAAATGGATTACGGAAAAGACACTACAAATGGTCTGATGACATAAGATTGCTTATGGCCTATTGCTTACCGCTTATGTTATCAAAACTATAAATTCAGCTTTACGAGTGTCTCATGGGAATATGAATTTGGCCGTATGCATAGCGCCGTAAACACCGCAGGGGTTACAAGTTGCAGTCCAAGAACCATATAACAGACATATAACAGATACCGCCCATACATAGCTGCATGCATGCTTCAATGTATATTGTAAATATTTACTTCATCAGACGTTTGTCAGAGAGATAGTAGCCCAGCATATAAAGCGTATGCCTTGTATAGTATAGGTTTCGAGTTCGAGTCCCACAGCATCTGCTATTTATATATTTTTTTTACTTAACCACATACTTAATAATAAACAAGGATTTTTATTGTGCCTGATGCACAACATAGAAATAAATTATAAATAAGTGTTGTTCCTATGGTTCTTGTTCCTAGGCTGTTATAAGCTTTTGTAAACGTGAGCTTTTAGAAGTGTTATACAGTTCTTGTAATAATTATACCTACCTATTTCTGTATTCCAATTCAGGATATTATTAAAAAAACAATGGGCATACGTAATATATGGACATATATATTGCCCATAGATATAATATGCCTCACACCTTAATTGTAGATGTTTTGTGGCTAAGCAGAAAATGAAAATGGCAAATTTAGTCTTCAGCTTAAGAGTCTCAAGAACCATAAATTTGTCATTTTTGCAGTTGACGAGATGACCGAGGTTCAAGGCCTTCAACATTTCAACAACTGTCGAATGTCGTGTTTCGTTTCGGCACTTCATGGTGATTAAAAATTAGGGCGAAGCGGGGGGGCTGTGGCACAGAATTAAGATATTCTGTGGTTGTGGAACATAGACATACATATAGATAGATCACAAAACATCTACAATAGATGCCAAGGTCCCGGAGGAAATGGTTCGCGATTACAGCGTTGCTAAAGTTATCGTCAATTATCAATGTTCTCTGCAAACAGACCTGGTTTCTGGAAACTATAACATTAAATTAATCAAAGTGTCATATTTATCTCAATAATGTTATCTCGTATTTTATAGATTTTGCATATTTACCAAACTAATTAAGATGGTAAAAAATAACTGCAATTGGTATCACTGCAACTTTGCATGTATCGTTTTGGCAATTTGGCAACGTTTTATTCGATTATGTGGAAGTGTGTTGTAAATTTTAGAGATGTGCTCTACAATCTACATCTACAATTTGAGTACAACTTCTCGTCTTGTCAAATGATTTTGGTAAAGGCTTAATTAAAATTGAAGAAAGTAATAAGGTATTACAGCCAACATGTCTAATACAAGGCAACGTAAATACGTCCAGAAAGCAGAATCGCCAATAGAAGGTATTTACAAAGTTGGATTTGCTACATGATTTTTTGTATCATGGATTTGCTATAACATCCATAATTGAAGAAAAATACCAATATCGCATGTATTATACTTAATGTAACTCTGCTGAAGCTCAAATCTTATTTTGGCTTATAATAATACCCAAAGAAAATCAGTCTTTATAAAGCAATAGAAATTTATTTCCACTTATAATTAAATGTTAACCTTGTATCTTTCGAACTTGTCATTGTCAAATATTAAAAATAGAAAAACAGCTACTTGACGTCAAATGAGCAATGGAACATGAGTCTTTTGGGATTTTACATAATTTCTGTGACATGTAGGTAGAGTTTAATAAAATTTCTGTTTTAGATGAATTTGAGGGTGAAGACACAATGACACCTCGTGCCGTTCCGATAGTTGTAGCAAACGATGATCATTCCTTCAAATTGGACGAGGATGCACTTAGAAAAGTGCTCATACGGGATGAGTTAAAAGACCGTTATGTCGTAGTGGTTTCCGTAGCAGGAGCTTTTCGCCATGGAAAATCATTTTTACTGGACTTTTTTTTACGTTACATGAACGCTAAGGTACTTACATGGCTGTTTAACTTAGCATGTTTGACATTTTAATGTTTTTTTTAGTATGTTCTCAAACAGAACACGTCGGAATGGATAGGTTCTGAGGAGGCGCCTTTGGAAGGATTTTCGTGGAAAGGGGGCTCCGAGAGAGATACAACGGGTATCCTCATGTGGTCCGAAGTGTTTCTTACAGAATTGGCTACTGGAGAAAAGGTAAATATTTTTTATCTATATATTGAAAGCATGAGTAAGGAATTTTACCAGGTTTTTAAATGATTTCCTGTTTATTTTGTTTTTCAAAACATCATTATTACTTTCATAAACAAGTGCATTAAAAGTCAGCAAGTCAACATAGATGTTGACTTGCTGACTTTTAATGGTCTATTATTAGATAACATATGGGAAAAATTAAATTTACAATCTATAAGAAGTATCTACCTATTAATTGAGCTATTTACAATCTAATGAGTAGGTTCTACTTATATAAAACTTATATAAACAGATATTTATTTCTTATTGCAGTTTTATAATTATATTTTAGAAAGTAGAATAAATACTGGTCATACTTTTTTGCCATTTCCAATATTTCGAGGTTAGAAACAGTACTTCCTAAGGTTTTTTCACTTGCATATATTTAATTTCACAGCATTTTTGTGTATTAGATATGTAGGTATCTAGGCGATCCCGTATTTTTTCTTTTACTGCAAATTTTAGACCAGGAGATGATAACAATTTATTTTCTATGATTTTACCCAGCATGCCTTTTGAAAGAGTGAAAACGTACCTTTTGGCAACAAAGAAAAGCGGATATGTTGGTACAAATATGGTCAATTTAGGACAATAAATCTGCCATATAGAAGTAGACATTTGCGAAGTTTTTTTGCCGTGCAGACCTTTTGCAGGAAATTGTGTATTTTAAATACATAGTGACTGGACTAATATATGAATATTGTAATTTACTGCCAAGGTCAATTAAAATAACACAGAGAATCAATCCTTAGTGTTTTACCCAATTACGTGGATTGAGTTTATGGACCATTCTTAACAGCTGTCAATCAACATAAAATACAGAAAATTCAAAATTCATTTGTTAGATTCCATATTAGTAGGTTCGATCAGAACAAAAACAGTTGATTACTCGCTCTTTCAAAGTTTATTCTCTTCTGCTATACTAACCTGGGGACATGCCTCTCATTTATATAGAATATTTTCATTGCAGAAATGTGCTATGAGAGTAATGACTCGATTGACATTTAGACGAGATGTTAGGCAAAAATTTATAGAACTAAATATCTTAACAGTTCCTAGTTATTATATTCTTACGGCGCTCATGTATGTTAAACGAAACATATATATATTTCCCACAATGAAATACATGAAGACAATACCAGAGACACAGAGCAAATTCTTATAGATTATGTTTGATTAGTTAAATGGCAGAATGCAATTAATTATTTTGGTCCCAAATTGTTTAAAAAGTTACCACCATAGATCAAAAATTTTTTAAAATTCAGACGTATCAAGGAAAATCTATTTTATAACGCGATAAACCTTGGAGACTTTTTATTGGTTAGTTGTCTTGTAATCCGCGTATAAAATGAGCCGCTAATATCTATAGTAAATGATTTATTAAGTACAATGTACCTAAGTATAATTGCAATTTGAGAATATCGTTTGATAAGGAAATTTCATTTATACAATTACATAAATTTAATTTCAGGTTGCTGTCATATTGCTGGATACGCAGGGCACCTGGGACAGCAAAAGTACTGTAAAAGAATGTGCCACAATATTTGCTCTCAGTACAATGCTTAGTTCGGTTCAGATGTATAACTTGTCCAGTAATATACAGGAGGATGACTTACAACATTTACAGGTGAATTGTAAACAAGATTTTAGTAAAGTTAAATTTTAACATTAATTAAGACAATGGTTGAAGCAGCATTTTATTCTTACAACCATTATCAATTGACATTGTTAAGCAAGAGTATTGTGTTCAGCAAGGGTTGACAGAATCAATGTAGGGAAAATTTCAATTTTGCTCCTGCAAATGCATTTTTAATTTAATGTCAAAAATTCTATTTCAAAAGCTATTTACGGAATATGGACGTCTGGCGCTGGCCGATTCCGGCAAAACCCCCTTCCAAAGGCTCCAGTTCCTTGTGCGAGACTGGCGCTTCCCGTATGAGGCACTCTACGGGGCAGCTGGTGGCCAACAAATTCTAGAAAAGCGGCTGGAAGTCAACGAGCATCAACACGCGGAGTTACAGTCGCTCAGGAAGCATATAAGATCTTGCTTTACGGAGATTGCCTGCTTCTTGATGCCTCATCCGGGCATTAAAGTCGCCACTAGTCCCACGTTCGATGGACGATTAGGGGGTAAGTTTCAGTTAAATAGTTTTACGTTATCGCATCTAACTGTTATTCTTTAGAAATCGATTCGGAGTTCAAAGATAACCTGAAAATACTGGTGCCCATGCTTCTGGCGCCCGAGAATCTAGTGCTGAAGAAGATAAATGGGGAGAAGGTGAAAGTTAGGGACTTTGTGCAATATTTTAAGTCGTACATGCAAATATATGAGGGTAATGAGTTGCCGGAGCCAAAATCTATGCTCGTGGTAAGTTCACATGTGTTTTTATTTATAGAATAACCTAAATATATAGTTGCTTTCTTAATTAAGTGTGCCTAAAGTATGTTTATTTTTCTTTGATTGACGTTTCATAACATAAGTTATTTCTAGTAGAGTAATTAACATTCTTAATATTGAATTTTTCTAATTTTATAGACAATATTCGAATATTGACATGATTTTGTATATTTAGTTTATTTCAGAAGTTTTTGATGATGATATTGCTGTTTTTTTTCTTCCTATATTGGGAAGATTTTAATAAATTTTGCGAAGCAGTTGCGATTTAACACAGTAACGACGACCGGTGTATTAACAAAAAGTGGATCCCTCGGGACCGGCATTTTTTTCTGGAATTCGTTAGATTTTGATCGAATTTTTCATGTGTCGAAAATTATTTTGTGAGAAATATTTTTTTTCTATTTCATTTCCACATTTCTTTGTGAGACCCAGCATTGACCTCACGCTGTCCCAAGAGTACACTTCAGTTCAAGGGACCGCATGCGGCCAAGTCATTTTATAATTTTTATTGCGATATTTTTATTTATTTTTCTCTTTCTAAATAATGTAATGATATTTGACATATATTTCTTATAATTACAATTTTAAAACAGACAAAGGATCTAAATTAGATGTTTTCAATCTTTTTTTATTTTAATTATTAGTGTGATATGGCTCACTTTGTATTTTATGATTTATTTGTTCACTGTCTGGCCTAGGATGTTCAATATTTACCTTCGACTTGAACTTATCTGGCATAGTTTTTATTTGTTAAAGGATAATGTGATGTTTCCTTTCTTTGTACCGCAGCCAGTTTTGCTTCTAACAATTTTTTGTTTTCTTGAAAACATATCTTAATGCTCAATATTAATGTGTTATTAGTT
This sequence comes from Tetropium fuscum, assembly GCA_964058915.1. Taxonomy (NCBI): domain Eukaryota; kingdom Metazoa; phylum Arthropoda; class Insecta; order Coleoptera; family Cerambycidae; genus Tetropium; species Tetropium fuscum. The sequence continues at coordinate 452,019 of CAXKVY010000040.1, forward strand.
TCATAGCTTTTTCCCACATTCAATGATTAGTTTTTAAATTTTTTTCAATGATAACACGGGAAAAAAACCTGAACTGTCATCTATTTAAAGAAATTAAGTAAAAAAATTGGGGGAAAATGCGGGATTGGAACGCGCACAACCCTCGATACCCAAAGCACATATGTTACCACTGTGCTAGCAGCGTTTTAATAAAATAAAATAAATGGAATGATGAACTCCGTTAAGAGTCCATGCGAAGTTCCATTTTCATTGGCGGAAATTCACGTTTTCACTAGTATAAATTGTTCCTGGAGGTAGGACAAGTACTGTTTTTGATGTACATAAAAAGCATCGCATAAAAGGACAATGGAACTTTTCACCGGATTCTTAAATATCAAACCTCGTGCAACTTTGTTTCGAATATTCGAGTTTTACATGTCAAATTTAGATTATTGATCAACAAAACTGTCAAAAAGCAGGTAAATAACTTTGGAATATAGTACTAATACACCGTTGTGTCATGTTCAAGGTCGTAGGCTCTGTGACGTCACTAAGGAAGGATACGTGACATCACGTATAAGGGTGCGCTTCATTTCCATACTTTTGAAATTCATTTTTCGAAAAAAAAGTTAAAAAATAAGGCTGGATTTTTTGCTACAATGCTGCATTAATTTTTACAGAAAGAACTTGGGAAGAACTTAAACTATAGAAAGTAATCTGAAATAAATTAAAATATGGTTAATTAATAATTTACAAGTCTTTAAGTAAAAACTGAGCATATTTTTTACATGTTGTTGTTCTTTACATTCAAAAAGTGGTGACTTTTGTTGATCAACCTGAGCTATTAAACCTTCTATTAAGTACATAAAGCATCATGTGTGAGTTTTGATTAGACGTAGTTTTACTCCAGAATACTTTTATTAAATATTAAAATACTCCAGATATCAAAGACAGTAAAACAAGCATAGTATGCTTAGGCAAGTGCTTTGAAGTTGCTACTATTATTAGCAAGAATCATCATTCATTATTCAAAATATGCATTTATGTATTTAACGCTGTGCTTGTCGGGCTCATCTGCAGTAATTAACGCTCTTTTAGGCAACCGCGGAGGCAAATAACCTGGCAGCTGTGGCCGACGCCAAAGACATTTACACGAAACTGATGGAGGAAGTATGTGGAGGAACGAAACCTTATTTGAGAACCGAGGCTATCGAAACTGAACACCGTAGGATTAAGGATAAGGCCATTCTGCAGTTCACAAGCAAGAAGAAAATGGGCGGCGACGAATTCAGCCAGACATACAAAGACCAATTGGACAAGGTAAAGTTATCTAAGCGGCATATTATAACGAATACTAGGACCTTATTATACTTACTTTCTATTTAGGATATCGAAGAGACTTTCGAACAGTTCAAAGCGCAGAACGAGAGCAAGAATATCTTCAAATCTGCAAGAACGCCTGCTGTGTTTTTCGCGTTGGCAGTATTGCTTTATATCGCTTCGGGAATATTCGGCTTTATTGGTGTATATTCGCTAGCAAACATCTGCAATGCCGGCATGGCACTAGCATTTCTCACTTTGGGAACGTGGGCATATGTACGGTAAGTGTGTACACTCCAGGTTTTGATGTATGGAGCTAACCTCGAATGTGGGAATCCTATTTAATTATTATGATCGTTTTTTCCTCTTATATAGATATAGTGGAGAAATGCGTGAAGTGGGATCTTACATAGACGAAACGGCCAATTTTATTTGGGAGAACGTAAGTTAATTTTCTCGCTAGACTTTCTAATCCGCCCATATTATAAAAACTAATCCATGAAATCTATGAACCCCCTAAAATCATACTATTAAATCATTTTCTTAAAAATCGAGTGATTAATTATTTACTTTTAACAACTGTATCTCAGTTTACGTTAACATTGGTCACACAATATAATCATTAATACGCCCTAGAAGAAATAAATGACCTTGTTTTTAAGAAGATGTGTCCTTTCTCCAGTCACAATCATTTAATATGTCTAAGTTTTTCATTATGTTAAACTAAACTCATTAAACATATCATCATTTATACCTAACACCACAGGGACAATTTCCGGGGCTCTTGTGATGACAGTCCCCCTTGTATATGATATTCATTTGATACTAACTGGCTTCTAACAGACTAATATAAACGAATCCCCTTTCTAGCATGCCTATTTCAAAAAACGAAAGCAAAGAAAACTACGTATGTATGGAAACAGGTTCTAATTTAGCATGATAAGTGAGACAAGTGCACACGTATTATATTTGCATGCCATCATTTCGCAGCACATCTGTAAAAATGTTAGCAAGCTTCATTTTGACCTATCTGGTTTTCCCCTAGGGTTTTTGCTTTTAGTATTTTGTAACATACGGTAGCAATGCGGTATAGCATTTTTTTGGACACAGTTGTAAAAAAATTGAATAATCTAAAGGGAAAAGAGAGACAAGTTCCTTTACAAGGTGTTAAAAAATGGTGAGTTGCACTTCAGTGGAAAAGTAGGTACCCCAACGCGCGTGGCATAAATGAAACTATTTCAACACTAGTAGGTAAGTACGCCAAATGTTGGTGGGCCAAAAGTGCCTACACTTACTTACTATTAATTTCGAGGATGAAGGATATATATCTCTAGTATAAATAATAGAAAAAAAAATCTGGGCCACACTGATTCTGAGCCAAACCCTGTTAAAAGGTGTTTGTGCTCCGGCAAAACAATATATGTCACAAAAACTATCCTATAATATCACTTAGATATTCTAACCTATAAATTTAGTGGAGGAAGTATTGTTTAATAATTGTACACATCACTATGTGTCGTTTCAAATGGAATTATTCACATCAACTTTTGTACGTTGACATATGATGAATATACTAAAAACTGTAATTGTAAATTGAATTGTCGTTAATTTTCTGAACTGTTTCGAAATCTGAATGGTAAGTTCAACTATTTTGCATATTTTACCTTAAGCGTAACTGCATTGTGAGCTTTGTAAAACCGAATCTCTCTCACGGGTTCTGTCCAAAGTGCAAATCAAAACCTGACTAGCTCTAAAAACTATAAAAAAGAAAATGACGTTTATAGGAGAAATAAGTAAAAACTTAGGGGAAAACTGTAGTGTAATAATTTGTGGTTGCGTGAGCATACAATTCCACACAGTAAGTCCGTAGACATTAAAAGCAGTAGGGTCATGTCGTCGCTTGTTAATGTCGCTTTTCGTGTATTTTGGGCCTATTTAAATTTCATATTGACTTTACAGTTAATGAAGACCGTGGTACAAGGCTTCATAGAAACAGGTATGCAGCAAACGGCTGCAGGACTAGCTGAGAGCGCGATGGCGAATGCGACTAAAATGGCAGTGAACGGTAGGACCGGTTCATGATATGTCAGTTTTCTAGCTCCTCTGGCCATAAAAAAATGCATCAATTCTCCATGGCTAGTACTATGTTACATATAATATATCCAGTAAAGTAAAATACCTAAAATTTTAATGTAAATTGTATAGATTGGATTGTTAAGTCTTGCCATCGTTCATTTTAAATGTTGTACAGATGTATATATTATATATGTAACATCGTTTATTATATTATGTGATATCTTGGCAATGTTGGTATTATATTAGATCCTTTTATTTATTTTTTACTTTTTTCTAATTTACCTCTTATACGATTATTCTATGCGGCACATGACAAAAAGTTTTAAATAAAGAAATTATTGCATTTAATATGGCTTCTGTAAATTTTAAGTGTATACTAATGTACATTTACATAGTGATTAAGTAATTCACAATCTAGGGCTTCTACTAGCTTTAGTAACATTATGTGATTTTTATAAGGGTTTTAACATATATTACATTACAGTTAATTTTCTTTACCTTCGCAATAAAATTATTTTTCATACCGTTGTTTTTGTTATTCAAACTGCAGATAATTTAGTTTTACATACATTTTGATGAGACTGCAAACACATGAGATATTAACTGAATCTCTACTCAAAACGAAAAAAATAATTTTAATGCTCTTTAAGTAGGCTTGGGAAATGTATGTAAAATAAGTAGCGACTGAGTTTTATGTTTGTAAACGTTTGTTTTGTTTCAAACTATCCAAAATAAAAAAAATTGTAATATTTAGCAGTTCCATTCGGTAAGCTTTGAGTAAATTCTGTTTTTATCGGGAGCGTTTAACACCTAACGAAGCCCCTTTATTTTGGATGGTTCATATGTTCTATTAAATTTGTTACTGTTAAAGTACTGACATTGCAATATGATTACACCGAAGTGCCTCACGACCTCTAGTAGTTGTTTCAATTTTGTTGTGTGACTTATGTTGTTTCGTCATGTCTCTTCTCTAGGTTAATGATACTAAGTAGATAGTTAGGAGCAATATTTCATGAGGTAGGTTTTTAGACGAATAATATTAAGTTGGTTTTAACGTAATTTAAGCTGATCTAAGTAGATAAGACATCATATTATACATCGTACTTTAACTCTTTAAGAGATGAGCTACTCATTTTATGCGGGAGCTACAGAATCTTGTGTGTTGAGCTCAAATTTTTTATGTTGTGTTTTTAAAGCTGTATCATTGGTTTTGGTAATAAAATAATTATTTTTATGTATAGACTTTTTCATACGTCCCTATATAATAACATTACCTTTACCCTTTTTAATCCAACCGTAGATCCTTTAGTAAATATAAAATGAAGAGAATACGAAGAAAAAAAGTGTGATATTAGTTTATAGTTTCTCTATTACGTTTAAAAAAAACGGGTGGTAAATTATTAAGTAAACATCAGTGGCGCCCCTTCAGAGGAGGCTAAGCCTCTTCATTCACTTTGCTAGTGCGTATAAAATGCATACAAAGCCTATAAGAGCAATTGCTGATGCCACATGTAATTCTCAAATTTCTCAATATCCGATTAAAATACAAAATTCCACAATACTATACAAAAGTTATATATATTATTCATGAATGTCATAAAAGAATTATTGTGCATACAATAATAAAGTTTAGGCCAAGATGTTAGCCTTTTTACATCTACTTTGAAAATATTTTCTGCTATGCTGGGAAAATTAGGCCAGGCGGCGATTATAATAAGAGATTTAGCATGTACTTACCTAAGAAGTTATACAATAGAAAATATATACAATACCCGTTTCCACACCACCTTGTGGTAGAGCATTACTGTTGTTTTCCTCTACATCTTCTACATTTATGCAGGCTTGTCCTCTGCAATTGATGTAGATTGTGGAGCATTTCAATCCGATTTTCTGCAACCGCATGCTGCCTTGCATCCTTTTCAACATGTGCAGGATATTGTTTAAAAGTGACTCTGGAGACTCTCTGCTTTTGGTACTGGTAACCATGTTGGAGAAGTAGTTCAGGAACTCTGTAAATATCTGTTAATTTCTAGCAAGGGACTTACTACATCGCCCAATATGTACTTGACGTTTCTTCAAATGACTGCAGGATCTAACTCGATAAACATTGATTGCCACTGGTTATTACCAAAAATACAGCTTCATTTCTCGCACAGTTGAGTAAAGGAACGTTTGTATTACTGCTCTCTTATATTCATAAGAATATAATAATACATGTTATTCTTATTGATATACCTGTATTCATCTGTCTGACCAAATTATACTGTCGGTGTGGTTGACATTCGACACTCAACATTGAGCGTGGATAATAATTTTTCTAAATGACATTTGTAACATAAAGGTTAAAAAGCAGCAACTTAGTAAAATTATTATTTTAGGGATATTTTAGATACTGAAACTCATTACTAAATGTATTTCACACTAAATAGTTCCAAAAAAACAATGGTTTTCAGAAGACATATTAATTCTGAATGAAAACAGTCTATTTTATTTAAAATCAACTTGAGTTGAAACTCCAAAAATCATTTTAAACAGTCAAAAAATTAGTTTTTCTTGCTCATGTCTTAGAAATGATACACGAGGAAAGTATCAGCCTATGTGTGAAAAGTGATATTGCCAATTTCTTCAGCGTAAATATATTTTTAGAGAGTATTTGTGAAATCTGATCGACATGGCTCTCCAACTTTAGCTTGGAATCTAAATAAATACCAAGAAATTTAACCTCCCAGAACTATCCCAGTCCTCAAATTGTCTGAGACTAAAAGTAATATTTGTAGTTTTAGATTAATTTAGCGACATTTTATTAGCCATAAACCTGTTATTCAATTTTGTATTTCCTTTCATGAGCCATTTTAATTTATTATACTCTACATCCGAATTTTCCAATGTTATTGTCCGCAAAACGGATAAGTTTATTTTTGGGAACGGTACTTATATCATTGATATATATATACATTGAAAATATAGGGGCCCTAATATAGCCTTAAATCTCCATGCTGTAAATAAGTCCATTCCGAAGTAGTTTTCATGTAAAATGTTTTCTTTCGAACAGGTAATCCAAGTAATTAAATTCAGGGTCTTTTCCCCGGCGCCATAAAATGATAGCTTTTCTATTAAGATCGAATTATATTGATCTTGACGTTTTGAAGTGGGTGAAAATCTCGTCAAAGATTCCGTTACATACATACAGGTGAAGTTAATAAAAGCGTAAAAAGCGTTAAAAAGAGAAGAGACCAAGTATACACAAATGACGCAATAGTATTTATATTTATTGGAATGGCTACATAATTAAACTATACAATAATCTACAAGTAATATTTTATATTAGCAAAATTTTACATTATGTAGCGGGGTTGAACATCTTCTTGATAATATTGTTAACTTTAACATCAGCTTTTTTCAATTCGCTTCTTACATATGACAAATGTTCGGCCCCCGCCTTATTCCCGGGCTCGAGCTCTAACAGCTTGCAAAAAACTTCCTTTGCTTTCTCAAAATTTTTATCTTCCTCGTAAGCTACTCCTATTTTATACAAAGCCTTAACATTATCACGATCAGATTTTAAAACTCTGGTACATAGATCTATGACCTTGTACCATGATTGGTTTCTAAAATAACACGACGATAGATTATTCAAGAGATTACTCTTAAGTTTATTTATATCTCCTAAAGAAACACCGTCAATAGAAAGTGGAGGCTCCTCGACATCTATAGGTATCGAAAAGAGTATTTTCAGTGCCTTTGTAAATCGGAAAGCGGCTTCCTTGTTATTTTTAGTATGAAAAAAAGCGATTCCTTTTTCTTTATGATGCAATGCTAAGCTGTATTTTCTTGCAGCATCCCATTGATATACGAAACCGTTAAACACTAAATCTACAAGTTCCAAAACTAACGAGATGGTACTATCGTTCAAATTTAAACTAAATCTTGCTTTCTCGCCGACAAACATAGTACTTAAACCTATATCTAGAGCCCTCCACAGATCACCATCGTTATCACCCACCATTATAATTGCATTAGTAAATTCTTCCAGCATAGGACTATCGGTTATAGTTATCGTGCACTGACTACCATCTGATGGTTTAGCGCCCCACGTCCCTTTACAAATAATTTCTTTTCGAATTTTACCATCGGGAGAAGTCCAGGATTCCATTTTTAAACTATTATTAACACTCCGATTCTGTTGCAAACCACTCTGAGAGAATTTCCAAAGTTAATTCGTAGTACTCCTTAGCAATTTTATCATTCGCTGCTATGGGACTGGGTAAAACAAGCTTGCAGTCACTGTAATATTGACCCGTTGATCGGTTTGAGGTTAGGAGTGCGTGCAAAAGCGTCTGTGCACCTTGGCGGGGGCTTTTTACTACTAGTAACCGAATAGGCCACTGGAGGGCGTAGAGCCAGAAATTGCTCAGCGGAGGAAAGTTGCGGTAAATATCTGTTTCCACGTTGCCAGGGTTCACAGCATTTACTATAACGTTTGTATCTGAAACGTGATAAGTTTATGTACTAGCAAAATCACCAGCAAACTATTAGTGTACTTATTAAACCACAGTAAATTTACTTATAGCTTTTTCAGTATCCTATAAAGAAATAAATAAAACATGCTTACTTGACAGCTTTTTTGACAGTTCCTTTGTGAATAGAATTAGAGCAAGTTTCGACACTCCATATGCCACAAAATGTGATCTAAATTCTTTCTGGCATTTAGTAACAGCTTTCAAATCGTAAACGTTTACCTTCCTATGAGCCTCAGATGACACATTAATTATACGAGCATGTACAGACTTCTTCAGTAAGTTCAGCAAGTGATGGGTTAATAGAAAATGACCTACAATTTAATTACTGTCAACATCCCATAGACATTGGCTATAAAGAAATTACCTAAATAATTTGTTTGAAGTGTAATTTCATAACCATCTTCCGTTAGTCCTTGAGGATGATAAAAAACGCCAGAATTATTTACCAGTGCATATATTTCATTAAATTCGTTGTTTAAAGTTTCTGCAAATTGACGCACACTAGAAATACTGCATAAATCTAAACGTTTAATAAATATCTTTATATTTTTATTATTCAACTGTGAGATGATGTATTTTTTGGTGTTCAATCCCTTTTCGATATCTCTACAAGCAAGTACAAGTGTAGCACCTACAAAAAATATAATCAGAATTGGGATATTATAAGTGAAGCGACAGTAGGTACCCCTTTGTGCTAATTCTAAAGCCAGTGCTCGTCCAATGCCTGAATTAGCTCCAGTAATGACAATGACAAGACCGTCCAACCTTGTGGTGCAATGGCACACTCCTCCAGCAAAGTATTTACTGGAAAAGACAATATAATAACTGATGCAGAAATTAAAAAAACGGACTTACATCAAACCGTATGCAACAGAACCTACCACTATTGTTCCAGCCACACATTTCCACATTATTAGTGACAAACAGAAAACAATGTACCTTAGAATACAAACATTACTTTAATTTTCTTGGGATAATTATCTATACCGACTTGCTCCGGTCCGGCTAATATATTCTGGAAAAATTCTCATCCCACAAGCCATAAAACAGCAATCCTGTGACACTGACAAGTGACAATTTTAAAAATACCTTATTTTCATTATTTCAAATGACCGCACACTATTTACATACAGTCGGAAATCCAATCAAAATATAATATATTATATTTAAAGTTTAGTAATAAAAACAGATTTATTTTGAGGAATATTTTGAACATAGAGCCTCACGGACAAGACTGCAAAATTCACGATCACAAAACAGGAATTTCACCACAAACTATCAACCATAAGAGGCCCGAGAGCAGATGTCTCTGGAGAGAGCACAGCTTTTATTGGTTTTGTGATTATCAGAAGTTTTGTGTCAGGTGTATACCATTTGTCTGTGCAAATTTTGCACAGACAGTATAATCTGTGGTCATTTGTCTCATCTGACAGCCTTCAATCAACGCTGACAGTGATCAGTATTTTCCATAGATATCTTTGGCATATTCCTATGCAAATCATAGACAAAGAAATAAATCCTAATCCTAATGTGAGTTTTGTGATTTTCCCGCGCTTTTTGTTGATGGCCGGAATAAATAAGCATAAACGATCATTTTATGTTTAACTAAACTTAGTGACTAAGATAGGTAACTAAATAAGTTGTTCGCTATTACCACATTGTGCCTTTACTCTGCTTTAACAATTTTTTGAAGCACGCTTCTGTGTTTGTTGGTAGGTAAGGTTATTAATTTATCCTATACATAGTTTAGGCTCAACTTAAGGCTATTTTAAGTCATGTCTTCCCCAAATGGTGATCAAAGAGAGACTCCGCGAACACCTAGACGTTCAGCTCGAAGAGCTGATGGATCTGCAACGCCTGCAAGAGAAGAAATACCAGAAACGCCAACTTCGAGGACTCCTCGAAGTGGAAGGGCAACTCCTCACCAAGATGTGTCTCCTGCAAAAAGTGTAGCCTCCTCAACAAGAACTCCACGAAAAAGGGCAGCCACTCCTGCTAAAAGTGTTTCATCCACAAATGACACTCCTATGAGATGGGGGCGTCCTAGGGGTGATAATGTGGACCCTGGCATGGATGAGATACCCCCATCTCCAGCGCAAAGTCTCGCACCTACTAGTCCTGGTACAGGTTTGTAACGTTTTTAAAGGTTTAGATAAATTTTATTATCATGAAAATGTGGTTTTGTTACCCTAGGGCTTGCTATGAGTGAAATTGATCTGAGTTCTCCACTCAACTATGGTACGCCAAGCTCTCTAGGATCAATTAGAACGCCAAGGTCTGGTATTAGAGGAACACCCATTCGCATGAGACCGGACGTGCGGACTGATAAAAGAATAAGGCAGGTTAATGTAGGCGGTGATGGTGCGGTAAGTTTCTTCCCAGTGAATTGCAAATATGTGAAAGTAAATGTTTGTATTTCGTACATTTGTTGTTGCAGTTGGAAGCCATACCAGAAAGTCAAGAATCGGACTCGACTACACCCCATTTGGTCATTTGGGGTACAAATGTTTCAGTGGCTGAATGTAAGGCAAAATTCAAGCAGTTTGTTCTACGTTTTATAGACCCAAATGCAGAAGAGGATGAAAGAACTGATGATATGAACTTAAACGAACCACTCTATTTGCAAAAACTTGAAGAGGTAATACATTTTAAACTAATTTTTCACTCTAAATTGAATAGGATATATTTCTACTTAGATTCATACTTTAGAAGAACCGTTTCTCAACGTTAACTGCTCTCATATAGAAACGTATGACGCCAACTTATACAGGCAACTAGTATGCTATCCACAAGAGGTTATACCCACATTCGATATGACGGTCAATGAAATGTTTTACGAACGTTACCCTGCTGCAGTCTTGGATCATCAAATACAAGTACGTCCTTTCAACGCAGAAAAAACTAAGAATATGCGTTCTTTAAATCCGGAAGGTAACTTAATACAACCAATTGTGACATACTTATTAATTTATTTCTTCCACTTTTAGATATTGATCAACTTATAACAATTAGCGGTATGGTCATCCGTACATCAAATATAATGCCTGAAATGAGGGAGGCATTTTTCAAATGCATCGTGTGCCAATTTTCCACTACGGTTGAAATTGACAGAGGTCGTATCACAGAGCCTACTTTGTGTTCTAGTTGCAACACCAATCACTGTTTCACGTTGGTTCACAACCGCTCGCAATTTACCGATAAGCAGATGATTAAACTACAAGAATCGCCAGGTAAGGAATGTTAAAAACTCTACTTTCCTCTGAATTTTAGGAGTAATTCTTTTTAGACGATATGCCTGCCGGCCAGACACCACACACCGTCGTATTATTTGCTCACAACGACTTAGTTGATGCCGTGCAACCTGGTGACCGAGTTACCGTGACAGGTATTTACAGAGCGCAACCTTTGCAAGTGAATCCACTCCAGCGGAATATTCGTTCCGTTTATAAAACGCACATTGATGTTTTACATTTCCGTAAAATTGACCAGAAGCGGCTCTACGAGGAAGAAGAAGGGTATGCTATAAGATAAGCTTTATTTCTTTTCTTCTCTTTCATTCCCTTTTTTTTCTCCTTTTTTTCTTACTTTTTCTTTTCTTTTTTTCTTAACACTATATGTATTCTTTTTTCTTTTAATCTAATCTTTTTTTAACATTATTTATTAATTATAGTAAGGACCATCGTTTTCCTCCCGAGAGAGTGGAATTGTTGAATATCCTCTCCCAAAAAGCCGATATTTACGAACGTTTGGCAAGGGCAATAGCGCCTTCTATCTACGAAAACGAAGACGTGAAGAAGGGCATTCTCTTGCAACTCTTTGGCGGGACAAAGAAAACTTTTGTCACATCTGGTCGATCCAATTTCAGAGCTGAAATAAACATACTGTTGTGTGGGGACCCAGGCAAGTAAATTGCTATGCTTCGTGGATAATTTTATATAATCAATTTGTTTTAGGTACCTCAAAGTCGCAGTTGCTACAGTACGTTTACAATTTAGTTCCTAGAAGTCAATACACGTCAGGAAAGGGTTCATCAGCTGTGGGTCTAACGGCATATGTGACTAAAGACACCGAAACTAGGCAGCTAGTACTACAGACAGGTGCCCTTGTTTTAGCCGACAATGGGATTTGTTGCATCGATGAGTTTGATAAAATGAACGATGCTACACGCAGCGTTCTTCATGAGGTACCTCGACTTGGTCTCAAGTGCTCACTAATTGAGCTTTTATCGGTTTTTAGGTTATGGAACAACAAACTTTAAGTATCGCCAAGGCTGGTATTATCTGCCAATTGAACGCAAGAACGTCAATTTTAGCTGGTGCCAACCCTTGTGAATCGCAATGGAACAAAAACAAAACCATTATTGAAAATGTACAGCTGCCACATACATTATTGTCTCGGTAAGTGATAAGAAATGCATTATATTACTATGAAATACTAAAAAAAAAAATATTTTATTTTTCATTAGTAATAGTTTCAATTTATATTAATATACCGGATACACCCCATTACAGTACAGAAACAAATATATACAGTAGAATCTCGATTATTTGTGTCCGGCTGCTGCGTGCAGCGGATTCTCTGTGCGATACGATGTTTCAGACTATCGGCGCGGTTTATCCGTGGCGAGATGAAACTGCTCAGAAATAAAAATAAAGAATAAGTCTGCATGCATGTATACTCGATTGCATATTGGCATAACCACCTTAAATTGCTATAATAAATATTTAATTTTTTATTAAACAAATTTTTATTAGGAGATTTATATTCGAAACAAAGTTTCATGCCGTGAATATCTTACCAGTTAGCTTTCAAATAAACATTATTTCTTTTGAGATTTAGGTGAAAATCTAGTGAAAATGCCCATTGTATATTAAATCAAATAATTTCGTAGAAGAAAATAATATAAAATTTTAATCTTCGATTTTCGAGACGTTAAGTTCAGATTGGATCTTACGACGGAATAACACATATTCCGTTATATTAACAAATTCAGTAGTTCTCTTTTTGGTCTGTATATTTACAACAAGGAAACATTTTCCAGATTTGATTTGATTTTCTTAATTCTGGACCCCCAAAATGAACTCTTCGACAAGAGGCTTGCCCGTCACTTAGTATCACTTTATTACAAAACGAGAGATCAAGAGGAAGATGAGATATTGGTATGTAAGTGACAATTTGGTAGATTTGACAATATAAAAACTAATTTTGTAGGACATGTCTATTCTGAGGGATTACATTGCTTACGCCAAAGAGCACATCAATCCAAAGTTAAGCGACGAAGCAGCTCAGAAACTTATTCAATCCTACGTAGACATGCGTAAAGTTGGGTCTGGACGCGGTCAGATCTCTGCTTACCCTCGACAGCTGGAATCACTTATTCGGCTCTCCGAGGCTCTTGCTAAAGTACGGTATTCGCAAACGGTAGAAGTTGACGATGTAGAGGAAGCCTATAGGTAATTATAGTCGCAAGAAGTTTCTGATTCTAGATTTTCCTTCACTCACTTCCTCTTTCGTTCTACTTAGGTTACATAGAGAAGCTTTGAAACAGTCCGCCACCGATCCTTTGTCTGGTAAAATCGATGTGGGTATATTAACAACTGGTTTAAGCAGTGCAGCTAGGAAACGTAGAGTAGAACTGGCCCAATCTGTCAAAAAGTTGATCGAAACTAAGGGGAAAGTGCCCATCATCAACTATCAGAAGCTGTTTATGGAATTGAAGGAGAGTTCCACTATTGTAAGTTACAAAATTTTTGTAAAAAACAAAATAATAGTATTACTTTCTCTTATGTGAAATATTAATGCTTGTTGTTCTTGATATTTACGTGTTGGTTTAATTTTTTTAGATGATCACTCGTGAACAGTTTGAAGATGCACTCAAGGACCTACAAGATGATGGTATAATTGTCGTCATGGGCAAAACGTCAGTTCGTGTTTGCAACAACAGAGACTAAGTGCCATTATATTTTTCCTCTCCCGTTATTTTAATTTTTTTATAGCAAGTCTGCACTCTTTTAATATTTCATATGTATGTAAAATAAATTATTTTATTACAGATATATGTGCTTCGTTATGTTTACCTGTTTTGTGTATGCATATTGACACAATTATTTTTATTTTGTGATATTTGAACACCAAATTTATTATCAGCGCTGCCTTTCCTCAAACACTTTCATAAGAGGGTATGCGTTTGATGATTTCCAATCTAATATTATCTGCTGGGGGACTAAATCCTATGATTTAAAAATTCAATTTGAAACAAAATGGCGGCGGAAGCATACAAACATATTACTTTTACTTTTGTTACCAAACACAAAATGTACATTTGAACTACTCAAAGTAATACCACATTAAAATTACCTACAAATTAAATATTAGTATATTATTTATTCAATAAGCAATTAATAATAGCCCTTATTAACGCAGGGTGACATTCATGTTACAAGTCGTAGGCGAGTTTACATAGTTTGGTTTAAAATATATTTAGTATGTATTTATTAAACTTCGTATAGCAAATGCAAAACAATTGGAAAGAAGTCCCATATTCCTTTCATTTGATCCTGTTCCTCATTTTGAAGTAGATCACTAGTAAGTTAAAAATGATATAATTTACGTATTTATAAACAAAAATAACTTTGTTGTTCCTAAAGATAATAATAATGGCATAATTGTCAAAATTAGGTGATCCAAAATGATGAATAATTAATCATTTCGGGATGACATAGGTCTGAGGGGCAGATAGATGTCAATTTTGGTGTAGATTTTTAGGTTTTGAGAGTGAGAAAACAGTAAATGAAACGTATATATACTTGAAATTATCAATGTCTTTAATTATAGTATTGCTTTATAAAGTTATCACAATTTTCTATATACAATTGTACAATCGTTTCCACTGCTTAAAATAAAAATAAATAATATCTAATCACAGTTATTTTCGTTCTATAATCAGGGGTTTTAAACAGCCCACAGCAACCTAAACCGGTATCTTCATGCATTGTATACAAAAGAGCCACTTAATCTTATTAAAACCTAATATTAAAACCATTAATTTCCTTCTGTAAGTTCAACCAATCCAATGCCTTCTGCATCGAAGTTTTTTTCGTGCCTACAGATTTCACAGCATCATGAAATTTGTCTTCGTTTCTTCGCAAATACATCATTGCGTCCCGTTTCAACTGTTCCAATTTGTTAGGATCGATTTCCGCCATGTCCACAATCTCCGTCAGGTACGGGTTGAAACGATAGTACACATTTGGGGGTAATAGGTCGGACAGCATTGTGTGCACTCCTAAAATTATATGGAAATCATTAAGGGGGTCCAGAAAAAAACATTTAAGATTTATAGATTATAGTGACTATATGAGGTTTATTTGAACTGCTGGGAATTGCTATTATTATGTGTATAATGGCAACTGGATATCATATGATGTATATAACAGTTAAAATGTATTCAGTCCAGTAATTTGAACAGTGGGTAAACGATATGACTTGCATCCGTAAATTATAATGTGTTGTTTTATTAAAAGTATTTACCTTCAGTATCAGTGGCACTGTCCAAGATTGCGAAAAATTTCCTTTTCCAGGAAGAATTACTGATCGCAGTTCCGTCCAATAGTGCGGATGTAGCTGTAGGATTAGGTGCAGTCCTCCCTGTCCCAAAAGACACGACGCACTGAACTGGCGTTGTAGGCCAGAGCAATTTCGCCTCGTGGATAGCCACCGCCGTTGGATTATTGACTAATATTCCACCATCCTAGAAAAACTTAGGTTAGAACCTTGTTGTTTATACATTATTAATAGTTTTGCACCTGATGTAGCATATTTCCAATTTTAAACTCTTCAAAGTAGGTAGGTGCGGCTGCCGAGGCTCGTACAGACTCCCAAACCTCGTGATTGTACCCTCCGAGGTACTGCGATTGCACCCTACAGGGTAGGGCGTAATTCCTAAAGACGTATGCTGAGAGCCGAGATTGATTCACTACAGCCGAGATTGCACAGAACTGCAATCAGAAATAACACATCCTTCAGACATTCTTTAGTTATTTTTTACATGTATTTAATAATAATAGAACTTTATTTAGGACATCCTAATATTCTCTCATAACTCACTATCATTGATATAAATTAGAAGGCTTATTTATATTAGAACGCATGATTTATATTATATTATACTAGAAAGCAATTTATTATATAAATTAATATAAAGTAGCTTGGTCCCCAAACACTGCCTTGAGGAACACCATAGTTGTTTATGCTATCAGTCGAGAATGAATCATCAACGTGTACGCTTTGCATTCTAGAGGATAAATAATCTCGCAGCCAGCCAATACTTTACCCTCAATACGATATCAATGCAACTTTTTATTAAAATATCCTGATTATCGCAAATGCAAAAATTGTTATATTTATTTCCTGTCCTGTGAAAAAGTATTCCATGTAGATAAGGTAGACCTTTGACTGATATTTATAGCCAGACTTCAGGGAATTGAGAAATTGTAGCTTGCCAAGTATACATGTTTCGAAAGCAGTAATGACTATTATTAAAAATCACCTGATATTTTCTGACAAATGATTTGTCCCGTACATTGACTCATGACCCTTGAGTTTAGTTCTTTCAAATATTTAACAGCATATGTATTAGTAAACTAGCTACTATTTTTGTAAATATGTGGTCTGGATACAAAATCTATTGGGTAAAAATAACATACCTTGGGAACTTTTAGGTTTCTTTGTGTTTCAATAAGATGCTTATTGCTCCATTGATCCTTTAGTAACTTTTCCCACAAGGCTGTGTCATAGTAAGAATGGCTCCAAACTAAGTTACTGGTTCCTCTTAAAGTTGATTGTGTGAAAATTTGCGTACTAATTTTCCTGTAGACCTCTGCTGTTTCATCCAAAGTATGCTGCTTTAAACCTGGAAATAAATATAAGTACTTTATTTATTAATTACGGAATACATTGTCAAATTGTATTGACACTATCAATCAAAAATGAGAATGAGACAAACACACAAATTTAGGTATGTAAAGATAGCTAATATACGGGAAACTTACCTAAAAGCGTAGCGATGATAGCTCCTGTACTAACACCGCAGATAATATCAAACATCTCATAGATTGGTTTCCCACTAAGTTCTTCCAACTTTCGTAGCATTTCAATCACTAATATTCCCCTAACACCCCCACCGTCTATCGATAAAATACGTATACCATTTCCAGGCACTGGATCTGTATAACCTAGCAAAGCAAAGGCTTCATTTATGGCTCCGAGCAGGTTACCCCCCTTTGTACCTTGACGAATACGCAGCAGCATTCGTATGGCACCATCCTAAGATAAGTTCATTTTTAACACCGTTATTGTCGTAATTTAGAAAACGGTCTTACCTTAACAGCATTATGTTTCGCTTCAGGGTATTCCTTAAGGTACAATATTAAATCCTCAAGTTTTTGTAATTTTGTAACATCATTTTCAGCTAGGGCTAAAGACGTTAATACTTGACTGGTTTGTTGGGAAATTGATTCCTGTGGAAATAAATATGAAATGTAAAAACTAATTTTTCTATGAAATGTAAAAACTAATTTCTATATGAACTTGAAAAGAATACCTTTGAAACTTTAGTTTGTGTAATTTTCCATTTTGCATGGGCCTCTTTCTTCTCCTCATCTTTATTACTTCCTATATTAATTCTTAACCCACTTAAAACACTTGGTAGCGATATTCTCCCTTGCTCAGGCTTCCCTTCCGTTACATCAACACTTGGTACAGAGTAAGTCAGTGATGGAAAATACTTTATCAAATCGCTGCCGTAAGTTTTTGGATATATTTTCTGCAGGAACTGAGCAAACTCTTTATTCAAGGCATTTTCAAAAGTCTTGTCAGTAGTGAATTTTGACAAATAAGTTTTCAGTTCTTTTATTAGCATCCATTGGTTAAGAACCACATTTTTTGCTTGCACTTTAGCGGCCGCTACAGCACTAGAAGACCCTGAGTTTAGTCTTCTAAAAAGGTAATATATCAGATTTATCGGAAGCATATTAGACCTAATTTAGTTTAGTAATGACACATGACTATGGCTCAAGGAACAAGTTGGAAATAACCAGAATTTACTGAATGGGATGAATTTGTAAATTATCAATTTTGTCACAGCTGATTTTGACACAATTTCAAAAAATAATACAGGTAGGTAACATAACAAAATTCAGGTTTGGAACGTAGGGGTCGTGGGTAATTAGGTGAGGGCCAAGGATTGTATTTGGGTTAGGGTACCTTCAATTTGACAGGTTGTCCCTGAATTCAATATCAATATTTGTTTGGAAAATTTGTGATAATAAAATATGATCTTACAGGGAACTTAGAGATATTCTGTGTTTGCCTTCGATAGTGTATCGCCAATGATTTATGAACATATGTGAATAAGTCTCTGGTAACTCCCAAAACATCCACAAAGGTGGGTATATCTCTGGTATCTGGGTATGTATCCCGAGTCACAGTCACACTGCAGTCATTTATTATTAGGCATGCATTAGGTGATATTTTTTTTGTTTATGTGGAATTTTGTTTATCTCTGACACATATTTGTCCCGTCAAAAATGTCGGGTTCCGATTGTTTGGCAGTTTGACGCACAGACCATACACGAAATGGTTTGGCGTTGACATAGAAATATAGAAAAAGGATATCTGCACAGAAGTAGGTATGGTCCTTCTGTGATATCTGATTTTTGTGGGTGTTTATCATAAATCATACGATAGGACATGCGACGGCCGCATGCGCATCATCGCTTCAACGAGTACCTGACTTCTATCAGGTCACTTCTAGTTTTAAACAGAAGAGAATATTCGGGAAACGATTTTAAGTCGACTAGTAAATAAAATTAAAATAGGTAATACATTATAACGTACATACCTTCTTATTGGTACCACAGCAACACACCTCCTGCAGTGGGAAATGTTCTTAGTTAACGACATTTTTTAATTTAAATTAATTAGGTAACTATCACAGCACCCAAGTTAAAAATACACGAATTTAATTTGAATATGTATCTTCTAGTGTATCTTTATAAACTAAAGCAACTGAAGTACTGAAGGGAACAAGTTTTGTCTGTCGATTTATATGCCCCGGAAAAATAAACGAATTTCGCGT
Organism: Tetropium fuscum; assembly: GCA_964058915.1. Classification (NCBI taxonomy): domain Eukaryota; kingdom Metazoa; phylum Arthropoda; class Insecta; order Coleoptera; family Cerambycidae; genus Tetropium; species Tetropium fuscum. The sequence continues at coordinate 471,051 of CAXKVY010000040.1, forward strand.
GTTACGTCTCGAGATTTTTGTTAGCTCATACCATAGATTAATATATTATATACGCTCATTACCACCACCACCATTTAAAAATGAAAACAAACACTAACAAACGTGGAGTGTTAAAAGAAGGGGGGGTAGGGATCATACTACTATTTACGTCACAGAACACACGTTTACCAAGATTACTTAAGAATGGTGTGATATGGCGTATTACCTGTGACCACATTTTAAGGCCAGGTATGAATAACAATAATTATTGTGATTAGAGTCATATGAGACGGGTCAATCAACGGTACAGTCAAGAAGACTAGCACATTTACAAAACACCAGTGGCGGTCCGTTGGGGAAGACTATCGGACTCCCCCTAAGGAATTTAATGAATCGTCTTTTTTATGGGTTCCACCCACATAAACTGTAAACGTAAAATAATTCGTAATTTACTTGCTTAAATAATTAAAATAGCAAATAAGATCCATTCAATATATTTTGGAATCTTAGATTGCATAAATAGAATCCCTAGATGTTCGCCAGATAAAAATCGCGCGCCTAAAAACTCTACGAGCACTGCATATACACTATGAATGCCTCCACTAATTCCTTCTACACCCTTCACTATAATCTATGCCCTTTACCGAGCTTCTCTCGATGAAATAGACGCTAAAAATCCACAGGGCAAGCAAAATTCTATATACAGTGCGCGCTAACGGGGAAGGGATATGCCGACGTACCCTTGTGTACCGTGTACCCTTTGTGGAGAAGACTGAAGAAGTGCAATAGTACCATTAGTACATACTTACTAGCAGAGATTACTAGTAGCACAGAAGTAGGAACTTACTTTCTTGTGCTACTTTTATCCGCAAATTCGACAAAAAACATTTAACAGCATTTAGTGATAAAACTGTGCACTTGTCCTAGAGACAGATGTATGGTATGTATAGATAGATTATAGATGGTCAGATGAAAGATATTCAAGATAAGCTCTAGCAAGTGAGAAAACGTCCGCGAAATGAGATAGAATGATTGTTTACTATACCACAACATGTTATTGGTCGATTCCATCCCAACACCCGAAAATTGACTGGATTTTGTTTACAAACATTGATAGGTGTACGCTGACATTGCGTCCCACTGCGCCCCCTCCCACAAATTTCTGTATTATATGTGGATAAACAAGTGACTACTATGGGGTGCTATGGGTATTGACGTTACTTACAATTTTTGTGGTCTACACACACACTACACCAAAAATGTGCCACATAAGAAATATTTATCTCAAATATTTCGTAGGAGGTGGAGGTAGTATATTAACCTTGAATATCTGTTGATATACAATACCTGGAAGTACACGTGCCCGTCCAGCTGCAAAACAAAAACATGAAGTAAATAATAGTCATACGTTTCTCGCGCCTTTTTACTACGAGGCAGATGATTGTTGATTGTTTTTATCTATAATCGTAAAATATATACAATACTCGCCCTTAAAAAATTGCGTACAAAAATAATTCTTTATTTACATTTCTAATAATAGAACTTGACATGTGGAAAAAATATTAGTTATCTCTACAAAATTAGACGACTTCTGTTATGCGTACTTTTTATTTGTTATTCCATTTTTTATTAAATTACACAGTTTATAATTACCAACATTTTATTTTTATAATTTGATATAATTTTTTTATATAAATCTGTGTAAGTACATCTGAATTATATTAAAAACATTAAGGCTATGTGTAATGTGTAAATGACTGGATTATACTTGTTACAGTTCATATTTTTGAATCAATCTATCGACGTCCTCCTTACTTCTGTGTTCGTTTTCTTTTATGTAATCAAACAATTTCCATAAATCTAAAAAAAAACATTAAAATGTTTAAAGATTATATAGGCAAATGTCAAAAAAATATATTGAGTAATAGTCTAATGATATTAATCAGATGTTTCATTCTATAGGGGTGGTATTTTAAAATCTATTTCAAAACCAACATATTATACATGTCGATGTTTTATTTAATTCTGTGGTATGAACAAAAGGAACTTTATCTCTCACACTGCACACTGTATTGAGGTAGATGTAGATCAATTATTTTGTCGGGAGTCTCATTATTAGCCACTGCTAACCTACAGTGACCTCCTAACCTCCGAAACCTACAGTGACTATTACAACTCGAGCTACTACACAATTTCACATATTTATAGGCTAATGTTAAATCTTACCGATCTCTTTGCATTTGACAATCCGGTAATGTTTGAGGGTCTCAATATTTCTTTGTAATTTGAAACTGATTTCTCAATGATTTTTGCGGGTATTCCCTTAGGTAAGAACAGTCGAGACAAAATTTTCCTCACAATGGCGGATTTGAGCTATTGTCACCACTGCCATAATAAAGTAACTGTAGGCACAACGTAGAAACTGAATTGTTTGGAACCTAACATGACTTGCACTTACCAATTCGGCACCGTGTTCAAATGTGACAACGTAAATGTTGCCAAGATAAATTTTGTAGAAATTCTAGGCAGTGTAAAAACGGTACATTAACTTGTTATAGGCATAATATTCCAGATATTCGAATGAATTATCTTTCTTTATAGGTTCTTATTTATAGCGGTTAGAGTTTGGAGACAACAATGGGCTTTTTCACTAGATTCTTAAATCACAAAACATACATGTTTTTTTGAAAGCTAACTGATAAGATATTCACCTATAGTACAACTTTGTTTTGAATATAAATCTGTGTTAAAAAAAATATATTTATTATAGCAATTCGAACACTCATTTATTTGACCTTGAGGCTGAGTGACATCATACACATGTATTTAAGTTGGCAGCATAATTTGTCAGAAGCCTAAATAGCCCATGCCCACAACTGTAGTTGTTTACGCTTAGTTTCGTAGTTATGTATTGTGCGTTCTCTATGAATTGTTTTACTTTGTTTCTGTACATTATTGTAAGAAAATGGAGCCAGAATTTTTCTAACGGAAATGTAGAAAATCAGCCGAAAGTTGATTTTAGCATGGTGGACGAGTGTTACATGTCAAATTTAGATTATTAATCAGTAGATGTCAAGTGTCAAGTCAAGTTTTTTTATAAAACACATAAAGCAATAAAAAAACAGAGGTAACCTGAATTGGTCTAGCATAATAGGTAATAAAAGAAGATTTGCCAACAAAGGAGACTTTGTCAGCATGTCACAGTGAAGTTGTATTGGAAACGTATTTACACATGGATGCGTTTGGCCGCCACGTTTATGTGAACCCCCTTGCATATTTTTTTTTTTGGTTCGTTAATTTTATGATGTCGTAAATGGCTATATTAGAAACTCACAATTTTTATCTGATGATGTCATAAACATAGTGAACGTTCCAAACCTCTTTACTCGGGTGAAACAATCCAAAATATCGAAGACGCTATCTTTGTTTACTATGAAATTCTTTACCAGCACCTCTAAGAGACTGCTAAACACACTGCTTTCTAATGATTCGAGAAATATTTTTGGAAAATCTTGCGGGTCTATGAGTTTTATGTATTTATATTTCTCCTCGGTGCTTCTCAAATTTTTCCAAGTTAAGTAGAATTGCACGGAAGTTTTAGGCTTTACATATTCAGTGCTTTTGTCGGCGATAACATATTTTCTATTTTCGCTGGTGCTTAAGTTTATATTTGAAGTGTTCTTTATGTCTTTACTAATATTCACAGGCTTGGTAGGAATTTCTGGAATATTTTTTTCTATAACCTTAAAGTCGTCACTTTTCAGGCAAGTCGTGTGCTGGTCAGGCTTAGGCCAAGCTGTAGAATGTTCCGGTTTTTGCAGGGTCTTTTCCAATTGGCTCTTCTTAAAAGCAGAGACAATTTTTGGGGGCTCCTCTGCTATCTCTCCTTCCTTTTTCTCAAATACGTGGCTTTTAATAGCTTCTTCTTCGGCCTTATCACTGACCAAATCTTTGGTTTGTGTTTCTATGTCTTTATCTTTCTCTACTATTTTGATTCGTTTTAGTGGCTTCTGCGACCTTAGATGAGGTGGTTTCTTTATAGGTTTTACAAGCATTATATCTTTGTCTTCAGTCCAAAGTGGTACTGGCTTACTTGTATCAATATTCTTCTGGATTGTCGTATTTTGAACCTCGGTGTTAGGTGGAGACATCATTGGTGCAGTGGTTGCTATACTACCGAGTATCGACTTGCTTCTAGAAGCCGTAAATTTGGAAACTGGATGTTGTTCAGGAGGCTGAAAATCCATCCTTGTAATATATGTATATTATAGCAAATAAAAAACATTTTAAAGAATGTATACCTTCGGAATCCTACCAAGTTTTTTTCTTAGTGCCTGCAGTGACATTATAGATTCTCTATTCTTCGGTTCGAGCTCTAGAACTCTTAAAAGATCATACTCGGCATGCTCCAATTTGTTGACCCCTTCTCTAGCAGCTGCCCGTCTCTGATACGCCTTAACGTAAGTACTATCTAATTTCAACGATAAATTACAGTCTTCCTCGGCCATCTCAAAGCTATAAGTTATCAACATAATGCAAACAATCACAAAAGTATTTCAACACTTACTCATTTTTCTTTAAGTAGCATAGTGCACGATTAGCGTAAAATATGGGATCATACGAGTAGCATTTGATAGCTTTAGAGTAGCATTTGATAGCTTCATCCCATTGCTGATTTTTTACATATTTGTTACCCTAAAACAAGAAATTTATTCCTAGTACCTACTCGTCTCATAATCAATTAGGTACCTTCTCCTTCTCAAGGACAGCTTCATCCTGCATTTTTTCGTTATATTCATCAGTTAATTCCGAATCCTCATTCACATCCTCCTCCAATTTATTACATTCTGCATCTACGTCAAATTTATCCCAAGCTGCATAATCTGTAACACCTATCTTCTTTGTGGATTTTTTAAGCTTTACGTTCTTCTCCGAAGACTTTTTTTCTGTTTTAGCTATTTTCCTTGCCTTGCTAGTAGATGTCTTCTACAAATAAATATCTTTGTTTTCTGTTATTTTATAGGAGGTTATACATACCTGATTTGCAGGTTCCCTTAGAGAGTCTTCCTTCCGTTTCATTTCTTCTCCCCAATTTTTAATTTCTTTGCAAAAATCTTGCATATCAGACGCATTATCCTTTAATTGTTTGTGTAAAAGTATCGGATTCATTTTCAAATAATTATTATTGTTTGACTTTTGACTTTAGCAAACACGATAACACGATACAAGAATGACATTTACCCAGAGACTAGAGATCTGCATTTACCATACTCACTCAACGTTGCCAAAATCATAGGTACATTTGACATTTGATCTCTTCAGGAAAAATATAATTGTTTAACGCTTTCAAAAATATATGTGAAGTATAGTATGTATATAGTGAAGTAAATATACCTATATAGCCAGACTTAAACTTAAATCTTTCTTTTAATGACAATTTAAATTTTATTTATGATTTAAATATTATCTGGCAACTTGTAGATGTGCTGGCAACATTGTAAAAACAAAAACGACATGCCGCATTTTGCGTCGTCTGTCTTTCTTTTCGATCAAACAAATCATTGTTTGGTATCTACCAGATGCCGAAAATTTGGAAAGACTGTCCTACCCTATTACACAATACTAGGAGTACTGAACTCGGTGGGATTACTAGGGAAATATATAATGCTGTCTCTCTCGATTTATTATTTTTTTAACAAAGAACCCTTGCATAGCATATATGCTGTTGTAGATTAAAAATAAATGAGTGACGTGAGCGACTTCTTCTAAGATTTGTAGTGTACCCCTTTATATGTAAAAGACTGTTAAAGCATAAAGTAATGTATATTTAGTTTATGGTAAACGTAAGATGTTTATGTTTAATATAATATATTATTCGTTGTGTCATTTTTACACCTGTATATAATAACCGTAGTTCCGCCAATGGTGTTCTGTGGGTTGCAAACTTTCAGGAAGTCACGTGATTTACTATAATTTTAGAAAAATAATGTGGATTTGTAGATATAAAATAAATATATGTATTATAATAGTTATTTGTATACCTAGACTGCGAAATTAATTTTCAAAAATGATTCCCGAGCCGAGCCTATTTGAATTTCGCGGCCGCTACGAATGACGCGATGCCTACTTCGCGTCCGGTTGCACAAAAAATAAATTAATGTGACACCACGGTGACTACTGTCCCCCATTTATCACAATGGATATCATCCTGGTGCCCCCGCTGATAGTTATGAGTCTCATAAATAATTTCTAACAATAGGGAACATAACATGACTAAAATTTTAAATATAAAAATAATGCTTTAAATATAAAAAACATAGCGTAACGTTGTAATAAAACGTGTACTTCACAAAAAAGCAAGATTTTTTAAATTCTGCGCGAATCAGTATGAAGGATCTAAACAGCGATAAAATTGACGCGGCCCGATACGAGCTGTGACGTCACAGCCTATACAATATCCGGTAGGCGTTGCGCCGGAAAGCGGCCGAATGAACTATGAACACAAGCGGTCGAGTGCTGGGATCTTCCGTAGCCGACCAAATCCAATATTGAGTAATTTTCGAGTTTAAAAGATGATGTCTGATTAGCTACCTAATAAAAAAGTGTAATACATTGCTTACCAATTGGAAATCCAAAGCGGTCCTCCAGACTGACTTCGTTTGTAAAAGCCCAGAATGTCAGGATATTTGTTGTTTTGACTGGTTTGTGTTGGTTGACAATAAAAATACAATCAGCTATTGTAACACAGTATTTATTTATTTAATATTATATAACTAAAATCATTCTAACCAATGGTAAGTATATACATGTATCATGCCATAAAATAAAATTGAATTATGAACTACACTAGTGAAATTTCTAGTCACAACACCTCCGTAATTACGCAAACACCGTAATAAAAACTAAATACTACTAACCGCCCGAAATGTGATTACTTATATTGCACTTGTACAAGTGAGTGTTTCGCATATTAAGGTGATGGTGTAACTCCCAACAGATTTTAATATCACAGCAACAGTTTTATATAGAAATTTTGTAATATATATCTAGGTTACAGGGTCTCTGGCCATTTCTTAAAAAATACATAGCGTAATATTTTTTATATTTATTTTTTGGTAAAATCAATTTTTAAATGACATTTTTCATAAAATTGCAGATAATTATAGGATGATGCTTAATCAGAAACAAAGTAATTTTGATTTAAAAATATATAACTTTTTAATGTCATATTTAAAAAATGGTCAGGTAATATATATAACAGAAGCTGTACTTTTTGAGTATATATATAAAATTAGAAGCAACAATTATTATATATATATACATATGTAGACACAAACAAGATGTCAGTAAAATAAGTACATTACCCGCCTGTATGTCCTGAACTCGGCACTGTTTTCTGCGGTGACTTTAATGCCAATCAGATGTTTGTGGAATAGCACACACCTATTCTCTATTTGCACTTTTCCTAGCCCACTACATAGGTATATATAAAAATAGTTCTTGGCAAACATCTCTTGTTTATATCACAATATTACAAATGGTTGCCAATGGCTGTTTTTGTTTATACCCACCACAATCATTTGTCTGAACAGCCGTTAATTTACACATCATTGTTAGTTTGCTATGTGACCTAACAATTTTACTCGCATTCCATTGAATGAATATAATATTAAAGAAATGTACTTATTTTTTAATACATAGTGAGTACGGAGAATCAATATTATGTGAAGCTTTTGCACATTTGTTAGTCTTGTGTTCAAAATTCCATATCCGCCATATTCAACTACTGAAATGGAAAACCAGTTGAAAACGAAACATAACATGAATTAGAAAAATTATCGGGACATAATTTTACTGTAGCAATTTGTGAAAAAGTATATTACGAACTGAATTACTAGATACAAAAATAATAAGATTCTAGACTTACGCCAGAATATGGAAAATTGATCATTGTGACAAAATTTCAGACAAAAGCTTCACACATCTAAATATATAAAACTACATTAACATGTCAACTTGATTATATGCAGGATAAAATCTTAATAATGATTATATATACCTCAATCAAATTTACTTATACTAAACTTTATGAATATGGCAATGTTAAACATTTAGGCAATAGGATTGTTATGGATATTTAACATCCTCATAAAGAATTGGGAGAAATGTAAGTTAACCTTGAATACATTTTTTAACTAGGTTTATTAATGCAACTGCATGGTTTCGTAAAAAACCAAATGTTTCTCTTTCATTAGAGAAACCAATAAATTCATAGTATATACCTACATCACAATATGTGCCGGTTTGATACTACAAGGCAAACATGCAGTTTTTATGTAAATGGGGTAGTAGGTTATTAACAGTGTTTCTGGAGCTTTAATGAATTAGTTCTTTTACTGAAAATGGGAATTATTCGTCTATAATTTAATGCAACTGTATTTATTAGTTCTCAAAAACAAAATCCCCGGCTATCAAGGTAATTTTTTTAAGAAAAGGTTGTTTTTAGTCACAGTAAATATGTGCATATTGTTACATCATTCAGAATTATGGTATTCCTTAATATTTATTAATATTAGCTAATATTTTTGACCTTGAACGAATATGTGATTTCTCCGTGAATGTAACTATTCAGACAAAAGAGATCGCTGTGATCTCGTATGGTGGTTATGGTGATTCAAAAAAAAATTCGAGCTTGTTTTCCACAATATCATAGCCTTGTGATGGGTTTTTAACTTTTTATTGGGTTGTTTCAACATCCTTGTATCACTTTTTAATTAGTTTCGATACCGACATTTACATTTTCCAGAATATAATAGCGAATACGACAGCTGGGCTCTTATCACATTTTTATTTTTTGAATTTTCCTACGAAATGTTACAATGACAAATTATTTTCATGAATGTATTGTCAACGAAAGGCACGGAAATTTAAATAGGACCTATGGAAAAAAAATTGCTGTAATAAATGGCATTCAAATACGAATAGATCATCTTTGATCACCTGATTTTGGCTATTTGACCATATTACCTTTGGGCAAACAAAGTTATTTTTGTTTATAAGTATACCTATGTAAATTGTCGTAAATAATTAAGTAAATTACATTTTAACACACAACTCCCTAAAACAATCCACAATGGGACACAATTTCAGTATTTTAATACTATTCCCACTTCCAAAATCTACAAATCCATGTTAAAATTTACATATGCCCCTGAGACCTACGTTATCCCAAAATGATCCCTTGTTATTTTTTATTTTGTAAGTGTTATTTTTATGTAAAAAGTACTTGGCACAAACTTCTTAATATTTGCATGTCATTGACATTCATAAAACTTAACTAGAACAACTAGATTTCCTTATTTTTTTTGCCTACCTATCTATTTAGTTTCTCCTAAAGAATATGATCATGATACAAAGACAACGGTATGTCAGGCTGCCCAACCAAAATTGGGAGGCCTTATGTAGGGCATATGACATTTTTCTGGAGATTGCAAGAGAGAACACGATACACTGTGTACCGTGTTATAGAGTAACCAGACTCATCTCACACCTGACATCACACTAGCCTCCATGCTGACATACCGTTGTGTGTGTATCGTGATTATGCTCAAAACAGCTGTTGAACTACATTCGTAGGTTGTAGCCGTTATTTTTAGGTTAAAAGTACTTGGCACAACTTCTTACTATGTCATACACATTCACAAAACCTTACTCTGGGCCAACTAGATTTCCTTGTTTTTTGCCTAACTATTTAGTTTACCCATAAATATTATGATCAAAACTGCTGTTGATTGAGTAGGTTGGTAGCAATTTTTAACTTTGTCCGCCCGTAGATAATTAAGCGATAATTAAAATTAAGCTGCAACATCAACATAGTGTTCATAATCAATTTTTTATTCTTGTGTAACACTTATAGAAAACAAAGCCTGAAAATGTGTTATAATTGACTAACATCATCTCGCATGCAAAATTACAGAAAAAATCTTTTGCCGTATCTCGTAAAATGTGTAACAACTGATTCCTTAAGGTTCCAGAATACATAAACATAGAGTAAAATAAACTGTTTAATGGCGTTTTAATAGCTATTCTTCAGTGGCAAGTGTCCAAACATTAACAATATTAACAACATGCGATAACAACAATATATCATTTGAATCAGAATACCATCGAATAGGACAGAATCCAAAGTACCTCTACACAAATGTTTTCTAAAAAGTATCACTTTTTGATAAGGCCAATAAAACAAATAATAAGCTCTATATTCATGACGGAATTTCGTGGTAACAATTTTTTATGTTAAAATTGAAGATTTCAACACCAGTTTTGGAACTATCAACCTTCCACGGTGAATTGACTTGGACTCCATCTATTCAATTTTACTCTCAATGTACAAATGTACATATTTTAAATATAATAGATCTATGTGAGGAATTAACAGCTTAAGACTCAATACAGATGACTATTTTGCTATGGCTATTTACAATGTCGAGCTAATGAAAATATTCTCAAAATACTGTTATATGACTGGTAACGGATTATACGGACTAAGTTTTTAAACTCCTTCCCCAGTCCGATATCTTGAAAATACATAAAATACAAAGTGCAGGCTTGAAAAATGCATCTCCCAATGTATCCACAAATTCGGTGAGGAAATATCCCAAATGAATAATATCCCAAATGTAAGGCAAGAAAAAGTACCTGTTACAATAAATGTTTTTCATTATTCTAGCCTTAACCCTTTCACTGCTCAAAGCGTGTATACCCGCAAAAAATAAATGGCGCTCGAAGTGTGTTAACTCGCCCGTCATTTTTAAATTAGACCTGACTGCTCAAGACAATTTTACGAGCTAGTGTGCTTTCTAAGCATCTAATTCGTCAATCTGACATAAATGGTGTGGTCTAATTATGAAGAGCGCCACTCTTGAGAATTATATGCAACTGTACGTACGTCCTCGTTCTGAATTAGTCTATATCAAATATATTAATCTATGGTCTATATTTTTAGCATTGGAATAGGTCTGTCGCACATAGCGGATATTGTAGCATAATGTATACGACGCGTATAGTCGCAAGGGGCAATTTTATTGCGCCTGGCAAGAGAGTCTGATGAAAACCTATTTCGCAGTGAAAGGGTTAAGAAGATAGCGAGAGATGCATTTTAAACCTGTAGATTATATAAATCTACAATACAATTAAAATAGGTTTGCTCACAACATGGCATGTTTAATCTTTGTAAGCTGAATAAGCTCATACAGTGTGCATGTATTTAAGAACACATTTCTATAATAGATTGTAAAATGCCTAACAACGAAATTAACGAAATGCGATGTGTTACTGTATCTTATTTTAAGAATTAGGTCCGGTTTCTTCACTTTCCACTAAATTTATTTAATAGGCAAGTTCCATGGAAACAATTGTATCTGAGGAAATTATCTCAATTTAATGGGAGGTGATAAGTACTCTTGTAAATAGTCTGGTTATAGTCACATGTCAAAACACTCAAAATCAACTAAAACAATATTCATTACCTCAATTTTAATTAGAACCAACATTACTTACAAATTAGATGTTATTTTTTGCATTGGTGGAAACCAGATGTTTTTTCCTTGGGAATGAACAAAACTTTTTGGCGGTTGTCATGGCGGGCTGTAAAATATAAAAGGGCCTAGATGGCTGCTAGGTTCATACTTTGACAATGGCTTAATAAAATAGAGAACAAAATGAAGTTCTTATTCGTTTGGATTGGCTCTGTATAATCAGCAGACTATTATCAAGAGACAAACTACTCTTGGCAACATACAGTCAAATTGATTCCTAAGATTCCGAAGACTAAGAAGATATGCTAGTTTTGTATGTATACTATGTAAACGAAAGGCTGGGGCTTAGTTCACTGACGCCATTCATTAAACAAGACTTGAACACTGCTGAGTTTTCACTATAGATTATGCACATGACAACTTTCTAAACATACGTTTTATGTTTTTGTGGCAAACCTACTTTTGTTGTCTTGCGCCTGTAATAAATATACTTACATACATGTTTAACGCAGGTACTCAATTTGGAAAATAGTAAAACTGATTTCCTAAAAATATTACCAATCCCAGTAAATGAGACAAGGGCGCCATCCACCCTGACCAATCACTAATTTGACCTGAGACACATGACAAAATATGACTTATCTTACCTAGTGAAATAAAAAATATTATGAGGCGATAAAACACAAAAATATAAACCGCTTTATACTCTTAGTATTAAACGTATTCAGAGCATTAAAAATATAAATATAATATTCTCACAGCAATTTCTAATATACATAACATATTAAACTTTTATAACATGGAAAAATATACCTGATGAATTCATTCCAATATTAAACGAAATATAACATCATGTTGGATGATTAACAAAGTATGTACCCGAATCATAATGTACAGGGTCTTCCTGCATATTTTGACACATCTAGGGTTTATTTAATAGAGAAATGGCAAATACAAAAGTGTTTAGGACTAGGTTTGTCAACCAGCAAAATTTCTTTAGTTTTAAATTTTTTTTAATGGAATGCACTGTAATTTTTCAATTTTATGAAAGATGCATTTTACCGACTCCAAAATTTGCCTATATTTGATCAAACAATTAAGTATCATCGGCATAGTCCTAAAAGAAATATGTCGCATTTACGATGGAACTAGGTCAAGAACAATAACTAAATCTATTTCTCTCACTAGCCTGGACATCTATGATCACTTTAACTTAACATTCAGTTTAATATTATTAATAATTCTCTACTGGATGCGCTGAAGTAAAATACAATATATACATCACGACCTCCACTTTGGCTCAAAAACACGACCGTTTTTTCTCCATTTCACTTTTCTACAAAATCCCCCCCTTAATTGTACGAACCCACACTATTTATGTTGCTTCGTCTATTACTAGACAGGCTAGCATCTCTTGACAACTGGTGTATGATTGCGGTTGTCTCGCATTAATATATGCATCAGTTATGGAATGTATGTAGTCCACTGTTCAGGGAATAAAAATAACCTGGAATTAACCCGGAAAAGTTTGAAACATTGCAGAATTGTAGATTTAGGTATCTAGAACTAAAATCCACATGTTGCACAAACCGAGGCAGGCGCCGCCATATTGCCAAGATGACCGCCAAAAATAGTTTTCCCCCCAAATATTACTGTTCATTTTTAGTTCAAAAACATGGTGAGCAAAAGTGAAGAGGATGAAATTTCCTATAGAAAATATAAATATAAGCAAATTATACATTTTTGAAGTCATTAAAATGCATTCTTTATGAAAAATTAAAGATATACAGGGTGCAACATTTGTTTATGCATTTTTTAAATAAACCCTGTAAATGTGTAAAAATATGGTAGAAAACGCTGTGCAAATAGTAACAAGTGAACAGCGCTAATGAAAATGTACGAGTTAATGAATAAATCACAAGTTAGTTAAAATTTAAGAACGCTACAGAAATCAGATCATTCAGTAAAACTTACCTGCGGCAGTACAATAAATTTATATTTAAAAAAATAACAACTATTTACATTACTCAGAGAAACAAATAAATCTTGTGTAATTATTTATAATAATAATAATAATAAGTGACTTAGACTGGTTTATATCACTACAGAATTTGATGGTAAACGTTACTCAAGATTTACTCTTACAACACAATTTAAAAAAAATATATTCTTACACATACATACACACACTTTTGTGTAAAACAATCACAATTACATACAATGTAAACAATTTTATACTGTACAATGCACAGTTGTAACGAAAATAAAATATTTATAGGAGACAATTTTACTATTTTTACTTTGTCGGTTAGATTTTAATAGGATTCTTCAAAATATATCTGTTCTAGGGGACATTTTATCACGTCTGAAGATAACATTAAAAGAGTCTCCCCTTTCTTCACATGGTAACATCACAAATATATATTCAAAAGATATAATATTTTTGCAGTTTTTTCTCTAACTGTAATATTAATATTTAAAATATTTAATATTCAACAATATATAAAAGTATGCTTATTATTAAATGAAAATAATTAAACATCAACAACTCCTGCTTCTTATCGATTAGTTTCATGGGCATGGTATTTATGACATGATGATCTGATCACTGCATTGTCAATGTACCCAAGCCGTTATTGCGGGCTCGTTTCATCTCTTCTTCACTGATACGCTGTTCTATTAAATATTGTGCCGTAGTGATTGAATGGGGGTTCCCTGTTATGGTCACTATGCGATTTCTGGTTCCGGGGGCGAATATGCCTTTCTTTGAAATTTGAATATTAGCACCACTGATTTGTTGAATTTCTACTAAGGATCTACCGCCTGGCCCTGCAAAATTGGAAAATTATCGCATTAATGCCACATCCAGTTAGGCTACGGTAAATTATTTAATAGACTCTTGTCTATTCATAATATTAGCTGCATAAAACCATGTCTGCAGCTTCGAACACTTGTGCTCTCTGTATAGTGGGGGAAAAAACCCGTCATATTTTTGGGTTTTTTTTAATATTTGGGTTATAACTCTTAAAATAATCTTAATTTTTTTCAATCCGATGGGGTAGGATAGGTTTTGATATACGACTTCAAGAACGTGTTTTTTTTCTGTCGCAAAACATCACTTATATAATCCATATTACAAACAAAATCACGAGGTATATAAGTAATGCAGTCCTTTATTAAATTAAACACAAGACAAACAGAATCGATGTTTTAGAAATATCGATACATTGCTGTCATCTCAACTAGGCTCCGCCCACATACATCATATCGTATGTTGTTCCTACCCAACAACAGCAAAGATCCAGCTTCACAAGCACTCCTTAAACTATTTTCGTGTAAATGCCGCAAAGGGTGCAGTGGAGGAGGGTGCACATGCCAAAAAGCAGGCCGTAAATGCTCTGCCCTTTGCATGTTCTGTCCGGGTAAGTCATGTCAAAATGTCCCGACAATTGAGATATAGGAGTCAGACAACGAGGAGGACTTCGATAAAGCTGTACCTGATGAGATTGTGACCCCGCTAGGACCATCAGACTCACCAAAACTGGGACCATACAAACGGTTCAAATAATAAATTTTTAATAAACAAAAATAAATTTCATTACACTTTTTTAAATTTGGGAAATAAAATAAATATGCATTATATAAATATAAATTAGGTACTAGAATAACATTGTGCCATTCCTTCTACTCTCCTTTACAACTCAAGAAATCTTGCTACAAGCTACTTATAATACCTCGTGATTTTATTTGTAATATGAGTTATAATAATATGTTTAGTTGGAAAGAAAAAGAATCAAGTTTTTGAAGTCCTGTATCTCAAAACCTCTTGGTCATACAAAACGACACTTAGTCTCTATAATAGTCTAAATGAAAGAAATTTTATCTGATGGAAAAAGGCTAAGATCATTTTTTTACATAGGATCCATTATTTACGAGTTATAACCCAAAAAGTAAAAGAAGTCCAAAAAGATAACACAAGTGTTTTGAAGCTGCAAATCTTGGTTTCATGCAGCTGATACGAGTCCTAACAATATATCAAAAAATTAGAATTGCCGGATCTTTTGCGAACTTTGTTTCTTTTTTGTTAAGATGACGGACGTAAATATACAAAATTGAAAAATAAATTGACAAGTAGTCCTTAGTTATAAAAGATTGTATTCAATGCTTTTTACACCCTCTGAAATTGATTTTTTACCTCATGATTAAATCAAAAACTTCTCATATATGGCATATATGGCAACTTTGTCGAGTGTGTCCAATTTATAAATCGGGTTCAGCTTCGGAGATAATAAATTATAGGGCGGTGTTATACTTATTCCTGTATTTTCAAAACGCCGAAATTATTATGTCTATTTATGAGAGTATAAACTCATCAATCTCTATTGACAAGCATGGTTTTGTAAGAGGGCGAAGTACAACGTCAAATTTATCAATTTTCACCCAATATGTATCTAATGCTCTGGATTGTAGAAAACAAGTTGATGATATTTTCACGGATTTTAGCAAGGCTTCCGCTTCCGATTGGGTGTCATAATAAATTACGGCAAAAATTAAATATGTATTGGTCTTTCTAACAACGTTAGGTATATCTTTTACAACATTATTTATCGTCGTCTAAATGTGGAGTATGAGGATATGATATTTTTGAGGCTACTTCTGGAGTTGCCCAGAGATCCAATCCTGGTCCTCTTCTACTCCTTAATTTATTAATGATATAACTGAATACTTACATTTACTCAAATTATTGTTTGTTGACCTAAATCTTTTTAACCAGATTGACGATATTTCTGACTGCCAATATATACAGCAAAATTTGAGTGCCTTATGCGATTGGTGCATGATAAATAAATTATCACTTAATGTCAACAAATGCAAAAGTAATGTCTTTTATACGGAAAAGTACTCTTATCGAATTCAACTATCGTGTTAATAATATAATGTTACAAAGAGTTATGGAAATTTAAGACCTTGGTGTTACCTTCGGCACTAAATTAACCTTCTCTTCTCACATTAATAATATAACACATTTTTCAGAGGTTATGACACCAGATATTTTGACATACGAGAGAAAATGCGATACAAATAAACAATACATATTTTTTGCCTAAATTTGCATAATTTTAACAAATGGTACAAATACTCACTTTATTAATACGTCAATACAATACCAAGCGAAAGAATTGCACTTACGGGGCTCAGTATGAAACCCGCCAGGCAGCAGCGCGGTGATCTAGGCGGATATTTCATAATATTTCATCAGGTGTGGCACAAAAACTTTGTCAAATAAATAGTGGCATTAACTCGAGTGGTAAAATAACATTAAAATTTTTCGTTGGAAAATAAGGTAACTTCTTAGCCGTTGCAGCTGATATTTCCAGTTTCTACTTACCGAGTATAGCACCCACAATAACTTCGGCAATTTCTACGTTTTTACTGTCCTTGGGTCCGCTCAACTCGGCAGGCGTTGGACTCTTACTGAGCACAGTCATCTGTTGGCCAGTACCAAGACCGAAACTATTGTTATTTAACGAAATGGGGGCCGTGGCCGCTGCACTTTGATGTCGGAATGGGTCAAAGGCAGAATCGTACCTCTCTAGGTTCGTCCTTGGGGTTGGGGAATTTGCACCTTTAATATAAGCTAACATCAATATAATACACTCATCGCCCTTTTCAAGTATTCGTAAATTTCTGTCAATTTAACTTTAATAAAACCTAGTGTTTTTTACTTACCTAAACATTCGCCTAGACTAACTTGCCCAATAGGACCAAAAACGCCGTTATTGGCATTTGTAGCGGCCGCCTGATCCATTACACTAAGATAATTAGAAACAGGTAGCGCACCGGGATGTGTGCTACCTATACCTAGTCCTACAGCAATTATTCCATATTTAGCTAAAACGGATACAGCGGCACATATCTCGGCGATCTGGGGTTCCGCAAAACCGGAATTCCTCAATTGCATCTATAATAAGGAAGCATAATGTACAAACGAATACAATAATTATTGCATAATAAAGTTATTGTTTCATTTAAAATGGCAGAAGATATAAAAATTGTGGCGTCACGCTGTGCTATAATAAAGTGCAATTTTGATAATAAAATGTATAATTTACTGTTCGTTAAGTGAAAACGAGGCATACATTTTTGAAGAACATTGACT
Source organism: Tetropium fuscum (assembly GCA_964058915.1). Taxonomy (NCBI): domain Eukaryota; kingdom Metazoa; phylum Arthropoda; class Insecta; order Coleoptera; family Cerambycidae; genus Tetropium; species Tetropium fuscum. The sequence goes on from CAXKVY010000040.1 coordinate 488,727, forward strand.
TGAAATGGAAAGAGCAAAATTTATTTCATTGAGAATAGACGAGACAAGTCGTGAAGTGACAAAAAAGGTTGGTAGTAGGTACCTGACTGATTTCGAACTAAGTTAATTCTCATGTAAATTTTTCGATGTTAAAAAATGTCTATTTTGACAATTATGTACTTATATGCATGTACTTGGTAAGGCATGATGGTAGTCAAGAGTCAGAGTCAATAGGTTAGTAAAGTTTTGCTTCACGAATTATGGATGGTTTAAAATATAGGATGGTTTAAATGTTAAACATAAGAAAACTACCATAGGTAGGGTAGAGCCCTCTACAGTGTACAACAAAATTATGAATGGATTTAAATTTCTCACCCCAAAAAACTTCCCCAACACTAACTTTTATGGAAAAATATTGAATTTTTAAAAAGGTACTTAAAAAACGTAAGTTTGTAATCCTGTATCAATGGCAACTCATCGTATAAAGCAACTGAGGCTGAGCCTCACTATTTGGCTCACACTGTACACTTTAATACTATATTCCACTATTAACGTAAATAAACATAAATAAACCTAAATTTCTTACCCCAAAAAACCTCACATCACCAAGCAAAAATATTGGATTTTAAAAAAGTACTTCACGATTGAAAAAAAAATTTCAAGTGTGACACCATGACCTCGGTTATTAGCAACATTTTACTGAGGTCATATTTAGCGAATCGTTATATTTTGACGTAGGGTTTTACGAATGCTCTTGTACAGTTAATTATGAAACATCCTGTGTAAGTTACCAAACAAATATATAAATAAAAACAGTAATAATTACCTTTATATGATCCAATAGCTGTGCAGTTACATTAGTAATATTCTGCCCAGGCGTATTGAGGTTAAGACTAAGGTTCAATCCTCCGTTAAGCATTATACTTTGGGAAACAGTGCTGAGGCCGCTATTAAGACTAGCAGTGGATTGGTTAAAAGCACTGCCAGCTTGTTGTTGCGCAAACGGTGATCCAGTCGGATTGTAATTCGCTACGGGCCCGCTGACGTCGGCGTAGGAAACGTTCAAACATGTCCCACTTTGTGGATCCTCCACTATTTTTCCAATTATCATTAAGCAGGCCTGTTTGTTTTGATCCTTTTCACCTGAAAATTAATATTTTAAATCCGCCTGCAGATCCAAAACTAGTGCTGCTAAGAAGAAGACCATCACTCACCTATCACAGTTATACATCTTTCTTGAAGACTGACATCTTTGGCCTTCTGAGATATCTGAACATAGGAGCCGCTTGCCTCCTTAATTTGCTTAATATAGTTACCGGCTTTGCCGATTATCATTCCGGCCGTTGAGTTTGGAACTAGGATTTTCACCTGCTTATCTCTCTCTTGTATTAATTTGCTATCGGAATCTACTAGGGACTTCGACAGATCGGGTTTCTCCCTAATTTTCTCCATTATAAATTCCAGTACGGATATTATAGCGTCAACACTGCCCGTGATCAGACATACTCTTTCTGTCGTCCCTGAAAATAAAGAGAGCACTTTAAATATATTCAGCAATATCGTAACGATATTTAGCATGTGATGCGATGCACAAAACTAGGCATATTTTAGGTAAATGCATGTTGTATTGAAAAGGAATTGCATGTTCACTGACAACACTGAAGCATATGACGTGATATGGCATATGCAGAGATTTAAACCTTGTGAAAATGATGTACGAACGATTATATTCACTTGTTCAGGTAAAAATTTCATATTTACTTTAAAATTTTATGCTATTGTATGTTTATTTATTTAGTCTAGAATATAGCTACTCAACCACAGTACCGTAAAACGGGGTTACTTTGAACCGCGTGGCTACAATTGAACAAAAAATAAATTTTGTTAGATTCACAGGATTCACTCATAAGTAGTGAAATAACATTTTAGCGTTTAGCGACATCTAGTTTTCACCACTCAATTTGTCACACATTTAACAATAGTATGGCAACATTGGCACAGAATATTAAATTATGTGACATTGGTTTGAATTTTTTTTTGTAAAGTTGGCATAGTCATTTTCAACATTCAACTTTATCTATGATTCAACTTCTAAATCTAACCTGCAAAACTGACGTTCAAAGTTCGAAAAGGTCTGCCCACTTTTGTTGCTGTAGCCTGTAGCCGTAAGTATTTGCACCGCATGTTTACAAAATATATTTGCTACAACAATACGGTGTTCTAACAATGCTGTTAAAGAGATTTAAGATATTCATTTTAATTAATATTTTCAATTAATTTAAAAAAATAATTGAAAAGAAAAAAAAATTCACAATTTTAAAATCTATTTTAGAATTTTTTATTCGCTGCCTTTCTTCAGATATATAAATTTAAAAAAAACCGTTCAATATAACCCCGTATATGGTAAATATTATTTATAAAGTCTGAGGGAGGCAATAAATATTCTAAAGCAGTCACTGATATTTAATAAACAAACGCACATGTACTTGATGCAGATTTCTGCTATGAGGATCAAGCAGTACTTTCGCTGTTAGAGTCGTCCTCATTCTCATTGCCTTGTCAAAAGCTCCTTCCATATGAAGAACACTGTCCATGTCTCTGTACCGAAGGACTATTCTTCCTTCTAGTGCCTGTCAACTGACTACCACATATCTTTTCTAGCACTGTCAATATAAACTATACTTATAGGGCTATATGTACAAGTATTTTCCCATTTAGAGTCTCTCATATTATGAATTTCTGATGGGACTCATTCATCTCCTCTTCTCTCTTGAAGTACTGAACTTTTATTGTAGATAGAAAATATTGTGGACACGAGAATTGTCATTCAATATTAGAAACCATTAAATTATATGCAGATATAACTTTTATGTAAAACCTTTGGATATGAGTACACACAACTCAATTAAACCAATAAATGACGACTGAAATCACTGGATTTTTGAAAATTACCGGGCATACTTAATTTAAAATGAAATATTAAGTTATTGTATAATACAAAGACAAAAAAACTAGATCATATTTGTGCATGGTGGTTAATAAAATAAAACCATTGTATATGATAATATACCATTCAAATTTTAACCTTCTATAGTGAGAAATATTTATAAGAAATATAATTACAGTTGCAGTACAAAGATGGTTTTATTTATGGAGGCATTTTGTGCATTTTTTATTGATCTCAAAAGTTCCAAAGGGTCTGATATTTTAGGTGCTTCAAATGATTATTTAGATGATGACTTCTCAAGTTAAGGTTTAATCGAAATGTTTTTTTTGAATATTGGTAATGATATTCGAATGATGAACACTCACCACAAAAGTTGCATAGGAGCCACGTTATCGACGCAGGGGGATGCCAATTTATACCCAAAGTTATACTTGTCAAACTATGGAAAAAATATTCTAATAAATTTATTGCTTTACTCAAATAGGGGAAATAGTTGTGTCTAAGTTTAGTAGTGTATCCGTGTTATATGGAAGTTGTCCTTTCGCCATTTTGAATGTAAAGTACAAACAATTTGAAAAGAATTTGGGTTTTTGAAACTCCGCACCGGTTGATCCAACGACGAAAATGTCTTTAACAAAGTTAAAGAAGACAAAATTCCTTACATTGCTACATTAAAACCCCATTTTGACCGTAAATTTAGTGTAAGAACAATTCACACTTATTTTTAATGTTTCATCCACACCACAGTAAGATGTATAATCTTACCCTTATCTTAATCTTAGTGATTTTTCTTATAGCTTTTTTTTCTACAGCTCTTATATTTCTATAGATAAATTATTTCCACGTTCATGCAAAAAAAAACATTATTGAACTATATTTAATGCAAAAACTGGTTCGTTATTGCACTAGTCAAATTTTGAATTTAATCAATGGAATTGTGGCTTGTATATCTTTGTGCCGTATTTTTATTACGGTTTGCAGTTCATAATTAAAATATACACATTTGTTGGCACTTGAAAAAATACAGCTTGTTAATTATTACCTACTGCTTTTTTTAACAAGTTATCCATAACCTTGCTACAATGTTTTCTACCACTTTTTATAACATAGCGACTTTACAATTTTACAACCTCACTAGACATTGTACTTTAAATAATTAAAGCATCGATTTTTCCCATCGAGCATCGTGGATTAATTCTCTGCTAGGATCTCTGCCATCTCCTGCTAGGGAATATATAAATTCTCGACACTCAATTAATGGTGGAGACCACTCTCAATTAATATAATCAAATTACTTTTTAAGACGTGGTCGTAAATAAAGATGGCATAGGTTCTTTTAAATTTGATTGTATACCGAAAAGAAACACTTAAAAATAGTTGATTTGCAGGAACAAGTTGCAAAAAAAGCAAATTTCACAAAATAAATTGACAAATTGTTAGCGTTAAATTGCTTCAAGGAATATTGAAACATGTAAAATACAAATGAGTTTATATCCTAAAATATTATTATTAAATCATGTCTAGCAAATATAATTACGTCTAAAATGAGTTGATAAAATTATTTCTCGTAATCATTAAGAATTATATTTAACTAGAAAAAAAAATTAAAGACAATTTAATGTTAAGATAAGAAAACCTTCTAAATGCATGATCCTCTTAAGCTTGAGTAAAAAATAACAAATTTAGCTCGTAAATACACATCTGGCAAATGACAAATCTGGTGTAGATATTTTAGGAAAGGTTATCTCTGAGGCGTATTAATTGAGGCAAATTATCTTATGCTACACAAAAGTTTTATATAAACCGAACGAAATAGGCGGTCAATTTAATATTACCAATTAAAAATGTTAACAGTGCAACATTTTTAACATTGTTGACTATTAATTAGGATTCGACAAGAAGTTTCAGTAAGGTGAAATATTTTATATGTAAAAATACTTTAATATGTAAATAAATATACATATAGTAAATCCAGGATAGTGTTTTCAGCACTGTACCGCGGTTTGCCAAAATGTTCATAGTAGAAATACATTTAAATCAATAGCTACGCAAAATTATGAAGTTTTACAATGATGATCTCCTGAATATGGATACTGCGATGACAACGAAACAAAATGGCTTTGATATAGGGACGATTGCTAATGGTAGCTTACAAGTTTGGATAAAGTCTTCTTTCTTGAAAATGATAGAATGATATTTAAGATGATCTATTTCTTGTTAACTGAAACCCACGACTTACTTGCTAATAAAGATGTTTGCAACTCCAACGGTTTGAATTCTTTGCAATTTGCTCCATTTGTTATCTTCTTTTTCAAATTAGCTGTCGCTAGAGTTCCCCTTCATTGTTTCGTCCTCCAGGAATTTAAAGCAACAAATCATAAAGAATCTAGTAAAGAATCACTATCAGTGATGAATTCCATCATGGATAATATGTCTCCAGTTAGTGGAGAATGCGATGTGATGATTTTATATAAGGGATAATGTAGTCTTGGCGTAAATAAAAAAAGCTGGAGTAATTCAAAAGAAATGGGGACTATAAAAATGACTAGATATTCATACAATTAATAATAAGAACCAGAAACAGAAGAATTTCAGGTTTCCAATTCTCTCTCATTTCATTTGAACCGCCAACAGGAAGTTATATTGTTTATGAAAAGATGTAATCAATTAAACCGCTAAATTTTTAAAAATAAATTGTATTTTAAAAATGCTAATTGGCTAGTAAATCTTTTTTAACTATGACTCTGATGTTGACAAACGTTTTCTTAGATTTATATATTCTAAGTCGCCAAGGCATTAGCAATGACCTTGACATATTCAGAATAAAGGCTATTTAATTAATGTACCTAATAATTATTAACATATTTGCATATAATTCATCATGAACTTTGGAAGAATTTTATATTCAATGTATCCTTGGATTACATTCTCTCACCATGTATTTTAAATAAAAAAGAAAGCAGTTTTTTAAATAGATCCAAATACTGAATATTTTGCATACCTAAAATAGGTTACAAGATGCCAACCTTTCGCATGCAAAACTGAGTGGGAAAAGGTTACTGCAGCGCTTGCTAATAAACAATGCATGTAACATAAGACAATATAGGTAGCCATCAAAATAACTACACGAGTCAAGAGAATGAAACTTGAAAATATTTGATAGATCGTGTTTTTGTACCACACAATTATCATAAATTCTCATTCATAAATCTATGTCAATGTTTCAAAAAGATAGAATTATACATAAAGAGAATTATACAACATCTGAGTTCCCCAAAAATGATAGACTGTCAGCGGACTTATCACTCTCAAACTAGTACCATTATAGAAAAGTGACAAACATTAACATCAACATGTTTCTATAGGTTATGTGTGCAGACTCCAGCGCTCACAGTAGCGTTTGAGCATTGGTTTGCTCGTAACACGTGCTGTTTATATGAGATCACGCTTATTTTTTTATCATATATCATGATTGATTTATCTAACCTCATTTGTGAACAGATGGAAATGTTCTCCTGATCCGATAGCACCGAAAAAAATCCTTTACGGTTGTCTATCTGAGATTAAGTAAAAAAATAGCAAAAGCTGCGGGATTCGAACAAGCAAACCCTCGGTACCCGAAGCACACGCCTTACCACTGCGCTAGCAGCGCTTTAGTAAAAATTTAAAACAAATTGAATTATGATCTGATTTAAAGCCTGTGTGCAGTTCGCGGAAATTTACGTTTTATTTAAATTAGGAATTCATTAGAGATAATAGACATAGCATAAAACGATCAACTATTATCTTATGTTGTAGCACAATGAGAAATTGTACGTTTTTATCACTTTGTTTCAACACAGTTTAAGAATAACATTAGAGCACGTATTACATACGCAAACCAATAGGGTATTAAGCTGCCGCCACTAGTCGGTCTGCACGTAGCCTAATGCAACAAATGATATCTTCTTTGGCCATTTATTTAATCAAACCGCTCATCTCAATTTGATAAGTAACCTAACCTAACCTTAAAACTCTCATATAATACATGATACATGTAGGTGTGAATACGTAAGTTATATCATGGGCTGAAATAGAAATAACATTGTACCAGATCTTCATTAATCATTGTAAACCGCGACTTCCTGAAAGTTTGCAACCCACAGTATATCATTAAAGGCCTCTAAAGCCACGTCTTTCAGTTAACTTCAAATTTAAATGTATTTTGAGCAACCTACTTGTTTATTTTTTTTTTAATAGTAAATAGTGTCTTTCTTTAATGACTTTTGCAAAACATTTAGGACACAATTATTCAATTAAGAAATTATAATCATTATTTGTTCAAATAAGCAAATTAGCAAATAAACATGTTTCTTACAATCTGTCTTTAATGCTATTATCTACATTTATCTTCATAATAAATATATTATTTATGCTCTGTCTTTATGGTATTTAGAAAATTAAAGTAATATTTAATTTACAGATTATACTGCAATGACATGCATTCATTCTCTGACAAGGCAAATAGTTAAGAGATGCCTCCTTACGAGGTATGTGAGCTTTATACATTTTAAGTAGAATGCGTTAAGAATGTGTAATATTTATTGATTATTCAGTTTCGATATTCGGTCCAAATAAAACAGCAAAATTAATTATCTACTAAGTCACTCGATAGAAATGGCCGCCAAAAAATTGGCTGATAACACATGATACGACACGAGTAAATTAATGCAACATATATAGGTAAGCAGAAATTGACCAACAATGTCATCACCTGTGTTGGCCTTGTACTATGACGGTTATAACATCATCAGTAGATGATTTAAAGATATTATTATTATTTACATGCTAAAATTTCTAATTGTATTCAGTAATTTATTTCGTAGAAAAGTAAAAGTCACTACTACATCTAGCATCTGGCACCTGTTTCTAATAATTAGTATCGTCTATAAAATATGTATTATATTACGTATTCGTTTATGCAGAATAAAAATATATCAAGTAACTTTACTATGTATGTGAGGACTTTAATTAACACACTTTTCCATCGTGTTAAAGTGATTCTTTCAATATTTAAATGAATGCCTGTTAAATGATTTGAATTTGAATTAATTACATGATGGGTATGATTTTATTAGTACCAAACGTTATGCGATAAATATTCTAATGTATGTACATGCTGTTATAATATGTGGTGTACATATATTACAATGTTTACCGCATGAAACTTGGTATTAATGCTTACCTGGGTAAAAATCGTGGGATTTGGACATTTTAACGCGGGCTCCAGTTTCTTTTTGCAGCTGTGCAATGGTCTCGCCGCCTTTGCCAATGATGGCCCCCGCCGCCACACTGGGCACGAGTAGTTTGAAGTGAAAAGTCCCATCTCCACCTGAAACAATTTTTCATGAGATTTTACAATATGTAATTATTTTTTTCTAATTAATTAATCGCAAGATACAAAACGGTTTTGAAATATTGTACGAGAATTAGGTAATCTCTTCAAGGCATATAATTGACATTCAGTGTTGCCAGTCCGTACAGTTTTCAGTATAACCATTTATAGCTACTAAAACAGTACGTCAGTACCTAGTTTACAAATTTCAGAACGTATTCATCAAATTTTAGAAAATATATAAAAAAAATCGGTCATCAGAAAGACAATTGCACAAAATACACCGTTTTATTTATTGTTATAATATATTTTTGATGTTTTTTGTATGTGTTTTGTGCATGGTTTATGGTTTACTGTAACGATTTGACATTTCAGTACGTTAACCCAAATTTCAGTACATTTTTATAGCCAGTTCAGACATTGGCGTTTAAAAAACAGCAAGCCTGTTGTAGTAGGTATTTATTAATATATGGTTAAAGTTTTTTATATACCTACAAAATTTAGTGGCTATTTGTCTGACGTAAAAATGATTATTTTCACGTACTTCATTTTTATTGGTCGATCATAGTCACGTGGTACCGTGGCCGTGAATGAATACACACGAGACCTCCGTAAGGTAAAGGCCAGGAAAGTCAAAAATATGACGACAATGACGTCACACGACCGGACTGGTGATTTTACACTATTTTACATCGTCATCTATGAAGTAGTACCCCGGGATTCTAAAAATCATTCCCTACGTATTTCTCGATATAGTAGGATAGAGATAAACAGAATGTGTAACTTAGTTAGAGAAGTAAGATCGGACGTGAATTCCATGAATCCCGCATACAACAGAGTAGTTAGTTAAGGTGTCGTCCCATAGATAGGCGTCGTCCCATAGAATATATTATATACGCGTCGTCCGCTGCTTGTAGATTATACACGTAAAACGTGTAAAAAGTTTTTCAAACTGCGAAAAACTTACCTTAGTAAAAAACTATTTCAAAGTTGTAATAAAATTAAAATAATAATTGAGTGTGTAAGACTTCTCATGTATTTAGTTCTTGGTGACAATTCGTAAAATCAGTAAAATAGACATCAGAAGGTGGTTTGTTTTTGTTGTGTGGCGTGACTTGTTTTATCTGTCAATCACTGTTGTTATCACTACTTAAGGTAGGTGTCATTTACAATAAAATGCCATAAAGATATTGGCTATTTTCTAGAAAAAAGTGTAAACAAAATATTACCCAGGTTTTTTTAAAAGCTCTCAAAAAAAGTTTTAAATCCATCCTCACTCAAACGACAAAATGTACAGCTTGCTGTCGTTATTTGATGAAAAAAATATTGCGACTCTAAATCAATGTAATGAAATTAAGAATTTGGGTACAGCTGAATTTTTAACAACCATTCTACGTTGGTGGAAAATAGTAAATGTGTGTTCACAAACGACAAAACAATGAGTTTTAAAAAAAATCAGCACGCTAGGACTTCGAGAAATCGAATTATCAATGAACTGCGTTTTTGTAGCGAAAGAAGTGCCAACGAAGAACAAAATAATGCATTTGAAACACTATACCTGAATTTTAAATCACCACATCAGACGTATCACATAAATACAGTATATCTACTATTTATAAATAAATAAATTTATTTTATCCACTCTTTTGCACAGAGTCACCCATTGTTTTGTTCTCTTCCAATCTTGGGGAAGCGAAAGTATTTGAGGTTACTTCTTTTAGTATAATTACAACACCTCGCGACAGCACAGGTTGGCATTGTCGAAAAAATTGTAGCACATATAATAATAATACTCACACGTATCCACCTCTGTGCATAGTTATACAAAACGCAAAATCTTGTCAAGTTCAATTTTAAAACAACAGTAGGTAGGTATTTACATTCAGCTGTGTAAAAATCATATTAATACGTCATGTGAGATGCATGCGCACGACTGACCAATTTTGGTTCGGCAACCTGACATACTACATACCATTGTCTTTGTATCTGGTAGCGGCCTGAGCAATGATAATGATATATAAAGTTATAATAATGTTAATACATAGCATATTTTAGACACCACATTTGTGCTGTATAAATCAGGAAATTGACAATGTAATCTTATGTAGGTATACGTATCGTATAAATACAATGAAAAATAAAATAAATTAGGTTGGTATTTTACGACTTTTGTTGCATAACTTGTCCCATATACCCACAATAATAGAACTTCGCACCCAATTAGTAACCTTGTAGACCCCCAATATTTTTTAAAACTTATAAAAACACATCACTTTATGAAGCAAATATATACAATACAAAAACAATGATCTTTGATTCAAGATTCTTCAATGGGAATATTGGAATTGCATTACATTTGCCTATTCTTGATTGATATCGAAATAACGTGCGTAGTGTGTACGCTTGCCAAGTTATGTCACATCCGCTCGAAACTCTATCAAGGTTGTGAGTGGTTGTGAATGACAGCTGTTTGGTCATTCGGGTTTCAGGCTATAAGTTTCAGGTCAAGTTTCTTGTCACTTCTCACATATAATCTAGTCTTTAGTACAAATAATAGTCTTAAAGTACATATATCTGGCGTGTTTTGCACGGTACAAGGAGAAACTCGTCGAGTTCCCGCATGACGTAGTTTTCGTTCGCAAAATCCAGACCGTTTGATTTACATTGATTTGTAGGTTTCAATAAGTTGTAATCGTTATTTTATTTTCTAATTGTGAACGTTTTATTTCTTTTTTAAAAATGCATTAATGTGCGGTGGCAGTGTATTAACTACACAAAATACAAAATCACCTTCAAAGCAACAATCGATATTTTCGTTTTCCAAAAGATGGAGCTGTGTAAAAGGTGTGTATCTCTTGTACACGAGAAGATGAAATAAACGTAAGAAATGGTAGATAATGAAGTAGGTAATTAATCTTTACATCTTTAAAGTTAGCGGTTACGTCACTAAATTATTCTTAATCTACAACATACGCTGTCGCGCGTTCTTCGTTAAAAAATAATAACACGAAAGAGACAACAAAAAGAAGTCCATTATATGTGACGGTTACGCCGTACTGTTGTAGCCTTGCACCGTTTCAAAACTGACAGAATTTAGTTATCTTCTTTCAATTGAATTCACTTTCAGTGCATATGTCCCATTGCTTAAAGCACGCTCAGTCTCCTGTCTCTAGTCTTCATGATTTTAACATTCAAATCGTAGGTTATGTATTATGTTTACGTTATGTTTATGTTATGTATTAAGTTTGTATACATTAGAACGAATTGTTTCAACACACATTTGACTAGTGCAATACTGATTTGATTCGTATGGTTTATAACTAAGTATGACGTAACCGGCAACTTTCGAGATTTGAATTGTAGGTATAACGACATTAACATACATTTAAATGTAGCATATTTGTTAATACCTAATTTACTGAATTTCATTGAAAATAAAAGGTATTATGGAACATAATGATAACGTAATCGTAATCTGATAATCAAAACAATAATTAGAAGTCATTAGGGGGCAAACCATATTTCATGACTCGCCTATGACTAATACCAAATGGCTGCCAAAATACTAGTAAATACACAAACAAGCCTAGAACCAACCGTGAATAGTAATGCACAATTGGCATTTTTTAAAGAAAAACTTGCAGCTATTTATTTGGACTAATAAAAGATTGCTAGCCGTCACGGTTATACAATCGACCAGTTGGATTTCGCAATCGTTGCCGCGAAGAAAGCGCAACGCGATGAAGACGGAAGAACATAACGCAGAAAAATAAACATAGAGTGCAGGCGCTTTATAGAAGTTGAATGGAGTCGGATATTGCTCGTATATACCTAGATAACTCCATTCATGTGTCGAGGTTCTAAAATTATTACATTGTCACGGTCACTGGCGTTGTTATACGCATTACGCATACGGATATCAATTAGTGTATTACTGGTTGCGTTGCGGTTTTTAAACGGACAAATATATTGGAATTTCGTAAACATGCCACTAATGCCGTTGTTTCAATAATATTGATTTGTATCGTTGATTGAAGAAGTCTATGAAATTATAAATGCGGTACATTAAAGGACGCCACCCACGAAACTCGTAAACTGTCCCTAACATCTGTTGATATTTTCAAGGAACAAAAAAATAAAGAGACAATAATCATTAAATTTGACCTTGCGTTAACTTTTAATATATACCAGGGGTATAACCTTCGTATCTCGTTTACGAGATGTGTTCTAATAGGATTCTAACAGGACTATCTGATCACCTTTATCCGCTCACTATTTTGAATATTATGCAATATGGATATTTTGCCGACCTTTTTTATTAATTGACAGAATTCCTAATTCATACAGCCGTACTTTTATCTTCCTTTATACCTAATCTTATTTAGTTTAAATATATGGCTCTTATACATCTTAAGACTGCGCTGGGCAGGTAAAAAAACAAAACACAGTCTAAGTTCTATTCGCAACTCCACGTAGGTATTACCGATAGGGGCGTTGCGGTAAAAGCTGAAACAGCCTTAAATCGAATACTTAAACATATAAATATATTTTCTAGATAAGTGAGAAGATTCCCCATGTTTCTTATTTTACTGATAGCTATTGTTATAAATCAGTGACAAAGACCGTAATTTTTCTATACATACCTACGGATTTTAGTGAGGCTTTTAGATAATCAAAACACACTTGTAATGCAAAAAACGAGAGTTTAAGCACGGTTTAAAGTATGTGTAGAAAAGACTTAATCTACATACTTATAACAAAATATTTATTCGTATGTGTAGTCCTTGACCAAATTCTTCTAAGCCGTGACCTTGAGGTTCTCCTTTTCTTTATGCAGATAATCTCTATTTACCTGCTCATATCGCGGCTAAGTTGAGTTTCGTCAAGCATTACATCTGTATAATTATATAGCTCTAACAAATTATACTATTACTAATTTTAGGGTTATATGTTCGCAAACATCGATGGTTTTGTATATTTTATGAGAAATAAAAGACTTGATGTACATTTGTACATCAAGTCATAGCAATCGCTATTTTTGTTTATTTGTTGCAAATGAATTAATATATGCCGAATTAAGTTTCTACCTAAACACAGTTTCCTATGGTTTATGGTTTAGTATCGGCGCAATTAAAACCATTTGAAATATATCTATACAGGGTGTTTCTAAAATTGATGCGACATATTTTAAAGGGTGGTTTTTCTTTGACAAAAGAATGACAATTTTATTTAATTGAAAGAAACTATAAATTACAAAATACCACAATAACAAATATATTAAATATTAAGTGCACTATTGTAACAAACAACAGTAACAAACTAATAACAATGGCATCAAAATATCAATCACAAAAATCATAATAAATGTGCGTTATAAATAAAGAAATGTCGACGCGTTAAAAAGTTCTGAAGAAAAATATTATAGGGATTGTTTTTGACCCCCTTGTAACAATATCTCAGGGTTACAAAAATTGTCACAAACTGTCATTTTATTAGTGTAAGTTGTCCGCCAAATTTCATTCTACTAAATTCTTCCATAGTGGAGAACCTATTTTTTTATTATTTTAGAAAAACTATTTTTTCCCCAACTTTAGACGGCTGTACTGGAAGGGAAGGGGTTTTGGAAAAAATTATGACAGATTCACCTTAATTTTTGTTGAAAAATCACCCCCTTATAATCAATTTAAAAACACCCTGTATATTATTAGATAACACATACGCACCATTTCACATACTAAAAATGTAATGCTTTAATTGAAATGCTACGTGAACATGAAAAAGTGGCGCGCACAATCCTAGCACTCTCGTGACGTCATCAAACGGTAATTTTCACAAGAGGTAACCACGCACAAATAAGAACTCTTGTTCAGTATTAAATGCCCACAACGGTCAATAGGCTTGAAAAATAATTTCCAAAACTATGTGGTCAAAAATTTTAAAAAAAGTAGAATTGTATGGAAACAAAATTGCATGTGAAATACGATTAATACAATCTTACTTATGAGATACAATCTTACTTACACAAGATGTGGGTCAACAATAATATGTTAGGGACAACAATAATAATTCAGAGATTACACATGGCGACCTCAAGGCTCCCTTGGGTCAGTTCCTGTTCATTATACATTAATGATATTTCATTTGATGATGCCCACTTAATATGTGGCTCTGACGGCCAATGGATTATAAATATTCCGGTTTTTGGTTACTTTTACGTCTACTAACATAAAAACGGCAATTTTGCCCAATTTTGAATTCTGTGACAAAATTCCCGTAACGTAACAATCTAAAAATATTCTTGGGAAGCCAACTGGCCCTCCTCGACAGACCTTATGCCATGTACACGTATTTTGAAGTAGGTGATTGTAAAAAAAATGCAGAAGCTGTGGAATTCTAACTCGAAACCTACTATGTATAACGTACATCCTTCGCCACTCGGCTATCATCGCTCTTGCAAACCTTTGATGAACTAAAGATATAAATTGTATTAAATCGCTCATGTGCAGTAACCTCGATAGAATACGGAAAAGTTCGGGAGCCAAGGAGCCAAATTATATTATTGTCTGTAGACGCGAGTATGGTGGAAATAACAATCATTAACGAGTATTAAAACTGCCATTTCCTTTATAACCACTCGCGAGACTACTATCCTAAAAATATTGGAGATAACGTAGTTTTTGGTATGAAGTGCTGTTTTTATGATTCCACTTGTACCTACAAGATAATTATCTGTCGCGTCGTCGTGCAAATATCTACATATTTAAACACTACTTAAACACAAGTATCACTGGATTGTATTGTTTTATTTACAAATGAATATTTATTTATAAAATATATAAATGAAAATAATACATATTCACCTGTCATTCCGTTCCCTTCATCAGATCCTCCATCTGAAATTAAACGTAATTTTCAAAACACGAATTAATTGCAAACTACATTATCAGACTAAATATAGAACACTGACACCAAAGAAAATCCACAAATTGCACATTGCTATAGTCCAAACAATAGATACATTTAAATTTGCAAAAGGTCATGTAGATATATAATTTTCTGCATGGAACTTATTTATTGTGGCGAGGTTAATAGAACCCCATCTTTTCGACCTTGAGAAGCAGCATCGCCTCAAGGTCGAAAACTCAGGGTTTTATTAACCTCACCCCTCTACACAATAGAGGTCCGTGCCAAAAATATCTCTTCATGGCCATTTGAAAGCTAACACTCCTTTTTCATGTTTCTATTGACTGGAATATTATGGACCGGTACTTTTTGGTAATATTTGTCTGTGTATCATCAGCAGGTTAATTCATTTTAAGAAAAAACGAACTCCCTTAAAGCAATCAGATGTCCATCGCATTCAAATTGACTAGCATTCGTATAGGAGCCAACAGAAGGTGTGATTTAGGTACAGTCTACCTCACAAAAGTTGAACAAAGACGTCTGGGGAGGAAGGGTGAGAAAATATGCAACAGCCCAGGGCATAAGGATTTGTGTAAGCAACTGTAGTACAAAAATAAGATAGGAATCTTTGCAATTAATTTATTAATAGAGAGCCTGCATGGCCACATTGGAATTTTATCTCGCATTCTTTCCGTTGTTCGACTTTCATGAGGCAGACTTTACATACATGTGACTATTGGTTACGTTTGGTTAGTACGAACCAAATTTAACCTAGCACTGAAAGTAGGTATCTACCTTCTGTACTGAGTGGTTATTGAAGGAAATGGAATGGAACGGGATTTGAACCAACGGGATTGGAACCATAATAAATTTTTTTGAGGCATGTGTCCTTGACGAAGTACATAATATATTTATAACAAGTTAACAAGCGTGGGAAGTAAGGGATTTCAAAATTAATGTGTCTAACATTGCTGTTATCTATCTTTGTTTACTTTCACGGAAAACCACGATTCTCAAGTGTTCTTTGAATTGTTTTATGAACAAAATCATCAGTAGTTCGCGACTAGCTAATAAATTTCTTTATATCAAAGCTCAGTTTAGATCGGTAGTTGTAAAACTGTAGGCGGTATCGGCGAATTAATCCCATCAAAAATATGACCAAACTTAAACCAATAACTGGCACAAATTAAATCTTTTAAGGTAGGTAAGTAATTTATGTAAAGGGTTTTCCAATTTAAATGTCCACCTCGACTTCGCCTTGTGGTTTGTTTGCATAGACCTTAAATTTGAAATAGCCCCTCAAGAAGTAATCTATAGGAGTTAAATCACAACTTCTTGGAGGCCAGTGAACAGTTGCATTCCTTGAAATTATCCTTTCGTCAAAATTTTCTTGCGTCGACAGTTTCATGAGCAGTGTGATACGTGGCACCGCCTTGCTGGAACCAAATATCCTCCAAATCAAGCGCATCTAAATTTGGCCACAAAAAAATCTTAACATCTGCCGGTATTGCTCACCATTCACTGTAACTGCATCGCCTACCTCATTTTGGATAAAAATGGTCCGATGGTAAACCACAACCACACCATACAGTTACGTTTAGCGGATACAAACGCTTCTCGTGAATGTTTTGGATTGTTTTCACACTAAAAATTGTTAACATATTAGTCTGGGTGCCCGCCGAAATAAAGCGCAACTCGCTTATAACTTGGTATCCATTCGAAAACAACGGCTATTACATAAACCGTATTGAACACACACCATGTAAATCGACCCAAAATAATCATTTAAGTATATGCCATGTGTAAACAAACTACATTCGCCTCAATCTATAACGTTGATTTGGTTATCTATTTCCACGCCTTCTGGAAGTTAACGATGATTCGATTCGATAATATGCGCATTCGTTCTACTGAGAAAAGCGACAGAGGAAATGGGGCAAGGTCAACCTTAAGGTATCCTTTGCGATGCACATTCTCTGGAACAGCATTAGTGGGTTGCTGGATATTGGTTCCAAACCGATTTTTTTCCGATCACTGCTGCCAATGGAATTAAATGTCTAATTTCGAAACGTGTATTTCCATCCTACATGTATCTAAGGTATTTGGAGAAATTAATGATTTATTGTAACAACATATGACGGTGGTTAATAATTAAAAAAAAAATTATGGAATAGGGGACGACATGACTAAAATTTTAAATATAAAAATGAAACTAATAAAACTAGAAAACATAGCGTAACGTTGTAATAAAACGTGTATTTTAAAAGAAAACAAGATTTCTAATTCCGCGCGATCAGTATGAAGGATCTAAACAGCAATGAAACTGGAGCAGCCCGAAACTCGCTGTGACGTCAGAAGCATAAAGTACAATATTCGGTATGAAATATGAAGTATGAAATTATAGTATATATTCGGTATGAAGGATATGAAATCAAGCGGTCAAATGCTGGGATCGGTATGGTAGAACGTTCTTATGCAGTAAAAAAAATGGGAATGTTTCCTATTTGGCCATTTATGTACAAATTTCTTACCACAAAATGATATCAGCAATGACGTCCGAGATTACGTTTAACTGATCCCGTTACATACTTTCAATATACGAGTAGATATAAATGATTTTGATTAGCATATGAATTGTCGAATAATTATTAATTTGTCGTGGTAACATTACACGTTAAACGATAAGGAAAATTCCAATATTATTTAACGGAATTACACTCGTGTTTGTAGCGTAGGTACGTTATTGATTTCTAAGTCCCACCCTGTTTTGCCCATTAGGTATATTATGGACGTTACCATTATAACCGTTTTTACCGCGTGGTGCATGTGTGGTCTCTAAGTTTAGTATACCTAGTATACCATATTTATGAGAAATCAATACTTTCCGCAAAGTGTGTCATGTCCTTATAAGGAATTACCGACATACATTTTAAGAAACTCGGGACTGGGAGGAAACTCCTAATCTGAGAATATTGCGGAAGGCAACGCTACAAAAGCGCCAGAAATGGGTCAATGGTATGGCCTCCAAGAGCTCCCAACTTTGTATATAGATACGGTAGCCGATTCGTTTAGGGAGTTCGACTCTAAACTAGCTCAAAGCAATAATATTGAAATAATCCTGAAATAATGTATGTGGGACAGGGCCGAACTATTTAATTTTCGGCCCCAAATACCCATTTTCCGCTCCTAGGGATAAAATGCACAATTTCATTTCCAATGGAAGTGTAAGTTCCGTTTCCGGCGATAAAAAATTACTACGGTTATTGTTTGCAGTTTGACGCTTATATACCGTTCGTTTAATTCTGGTTTGTCCAGTTTGTTTAAGGGTTTGTCAGTTACAGACTACCTTCAGAAAATGAGAGTATTGTGTTTCTTTTTGTACTGCCACGAAGCGCAATAATTATGACACTGACAAGTCGGAACAAAATGAAGGTAAAACTGCAAAAAAACAATCGGTAGGCGCCAACTCCTTACTTTCGTCAC
The DNA here is from genome assembly GCA_964058915.1 of Tetropium fuscum. Classification (NCBI taxonomy): domain Eukaryota; kingdom Metazoa; phylum Arthropoda; class Insecta; order Coleoptera; family Cerambycidae; genus Tetropium; species Tetropium fuscum. The sequence continues at coordinate 507,413 of CAXKVY010000040.1, forward strand.
CACTAGATACGGAATTTGCATCTGCGCTGGTTATAATGAAAATGGGCCACCTAAAAATATCTTTGTCGATAATGGTGTGTACTTGGCCGAATTATTTTTAATAAAAATGCTGAGGTTATACATTTGCGTGGTTACATAAAAAAAGTATAGTGTAAAGACAATCTCAACAAATAATAATAATTTACGATAACTCCCGTTCGATTACGATAACCCCAATGCATGCGTATATTTTAAACAACCAAAAAAAGCAATTAATATAACGTCCACGGAAAATCAAGAAGGCTGTGTATTAGTTCTATATATAGAGAAGTTTGTTCTGCGTTATAAAGGGTCGTTTAAGATTCGCAATTTTACTGCTAGATGCAAAAATAGTAATAAATGTATTTTTTAAATTTAAACACCCTGTATATAAGGAAAAAACCTGAAAGACAATAAAAATTCCTTTCAATTGATGTATCATATTCCTATACCTAAATAGTAAGAGTTCGAAAATAAAAACAAGTTTTTGTAAAAATCGGATTATTTAGTCAAATTATTTTAGTGGGTCATTCTGAACTCTGATGAACAATTCTGAATTCTGATCCGCACCCAAGAAGATCCAAACTTTCTAAAGAAAATCATTTGGACACACGAAGTTAAATTTTCCAGGGTGTCTATTTTTAATAGAAGTAACGAGCATTTCTGGACTGACCAAAATCCACACGTTGTCGAGGAAATGGGGATTTCAGGAAAAGCTGTTTTAACGTTTTCTGCCTCCTGAAATATGACAAAATAGATTTTCTCATTTACGATGAAAAATTCTGAAAAATACCTTCAGATTCCAAGGTCAGTGGTGAACGAGTTTCTGGACAATATGCCATTAGAAGATTATCGTACCTGTTGGTTTCATCTGAATAGGGCGTCGGCCCATTGCACTGGGACAGTAACAAAATGTCCGGCGATCGTTGATTTATATGTTTGGAACCGTGCTAGATCAGCTAGATCGCCCGATCTTACGCCACTTGATTTTTACTTGCGGGGTTATTTGAAAAAAAGTATTCAAGACACCGGTACAGAGCAAACAAGACCTCCGCCAATTGGTTTAATCAGGAAACATTTCAGAAACAGGTCACATTGCGCATGAAGAATACCAATATAAACATTTTCATCAAAACTTCATTTGAATAATTCATTTCACTCTATCTCAATTCTTCTAGAGGCACTTTCGTCAAATTTGAATAACGTGCTTCCTCATGACATTTATGGCTCTCTAAAACTCGCTCTAAAACAATTCGACAAAATACGTCACCCGCAAGTTTCTGTAACTTGCTTTTATTTTCGAAACCTTATTATTTAGGTGTGATAGGTATATCATTTAAAAGGAATCTTGAATGTCAGGTTATTTCATGATATACGGGGATTTCTATTTAAAAAAATAGTTTCTACAATTTTTGTATGTAGCAGTTAGAACGTCTAAGGTAAAGTACATCCAATCTGAATTGAAACCGCATAAAAAGTAAAAGTCGGCAAGACAAAGCGGCCGCCCATGCATACTGTCGACATCTCCTTCAAAGACAAAGCCTGCCGCCATGTATGTATGTATGTATGTATTTATGTATGTATGTGTGTATGTATGTATGTAGGTACCTATATGATAAAAAATACAATAAATACATATTTAACACAGTCGATAGGTTTCTGCTTTGTGTATAGTGGACTGGAGTTTTAGTTTACCGAGTGTCACAATTTGTTTTCAGTATACAGTCGGCTAAGATGCCTATCAAAAAAGTCGGCAAAAGCCTTTTATAGTTGTTTGTTTATCCTTTACCCTTTGCCGCCAGCCGCCTGAATTGTGACACTCGGAAATTTAAAACTACACTCCACTATACCTAGGTACTTAAAATGATTGCCTTAGCGGCGTATTAAGGCTGACAGATATATTTGAAATAAACCAGGTATTATAGTGGTAACCACAAGAATAAATATAATTTATTCTTGTGGTGGTAGCCAAATTGTTTTTGTCATTATTGTGTAAGTTGTGGTTATTGGTTATAATAAACACCAGTAACTAAATTCTATTATTTTATTTACCAGCAATGCAATCAACTAAAAGCAATTTACTATTGCTTTTTTTTGGGACACCCTCTAACTACGAAGTACACTTATTAAGAAATAAAAAATATTTATCGGTAACTGCAATATAGACCCGGGGTTATTATAAATCATGAATATGTGTAGGGTTATCCATTCCCATTTGGTGTACCCACGTATGTATAGGTAATATGCCTAATATTTAATTGGATATTATTGTGTTAATCGTGTATTATGTACCTATTTAGTATAAAAAACGTTTTGGTTGCGTTGTCATTTTGTCAACAACGTAGGTATAATGTATAATACAATGAGTTGCTAAATACTATACTAACTAGTTATATAGTTTACGTAACACGATGATGAGAACTAGTTAATGTTACGTCGCTTTATTGGAATGCATAATGTGATGTGGCATTTCACCTACTGAGCTGACCGGATTTTGGCGCGTTGGAATAATCCATAAGGGACCATATTGAGCGCTTAAAAATAATACTATTACCAAAGCATAAAAGCTGCATTGCGAATACGTCCAACATATTACGCGTCAAGTGCATTAGAATGGTTTTCGTCTTTTTCTACGAGAAACTCACCGGTGGTTGCATGATTAGGTGCGAGACGCGACCCTGACTTTTAATCTAGCAAATAAAACCATAATGTACGTACGTCCGTATATTTAAAGCATGCCGAGTGGGTCACTAGTAATGTTGTCAAGGCTTTTTCTGTGCCTAGGCCGCGGTAGTTGCTTCGCAATCGCAATCTATTACTTCACGGAGCGACCAGCTGATCGAATAAACTACATTTCCACAGCGATAGCATCACACCCACCAACGAAATCAAAAGTCGACCGCCGCACTATGCCGAGGTGGCGATTGATTCGTGCTGCAATACGAATACAGGTGAACGTCAAAAGCAAATGCTGTCCATGTCCATCGCCAATTATTAATAAACGCAATGTTTATCGTCGGAATTAAATTCTACCAAGGAAACGTCACGGTTCGAATGCGGATCATGTAAAAATAAATAGACCTAGAAGAGCGCATAAGCGATACTAATATACAAAGCTGCTGCATTACCTGAGCTAAAGTGGGACCGTTTCGTATCACCATTCTCTGTATCACAGTCCAGGGGTCTTTTCCTGGAATCCGCGATCTCTGGCGAGGGACACGTATCCATTCCCGAATCTGCGGCCATCTTGTAAATCAGTTGAGCATTAGTATAGAGCGACAACAATGAGAACACTACACTAAACTGCGCGCAACAAACTAACACGAAAACGACACCAACTTGCCTTCGCGCACACAGCTGGGATACTGAATTTTAAACGAAGACATGTCACTAGGTACTCCACGGGACGGTGATTAGATAGTGACTTCATAATTCCCCACTTTAACATAATGACCTTCAATAGCTTCCATTAATCTGCCAATTTGCCCTTCTGTAGCTGTAAATTTTAAAACGCAGTTTATTCATTTATTATTAATAATTTTACACTTCTATTTATATACAGCGTGTCTCATCATTACGCCACAACAACATTGTACGTATAGAGAGAAAGAAATATCTGCGCCTATTTCGCATTTTGCTACGCAAATTCAGAAATAATTTTATCGCTTCTTGGCGCAATATTACCTCTGGTGTGTCAACGGGTCAAAGGCCACCCCTAGACATTCTTGGTCTGCCCACCCCAAATGCGACGCCCACGTTTATATTATAATGTCATGCGATGTTTTCAAAAATTTTGTATATATAAACTCCTGTTAAATTTTTCCGTTGTCAATGTTTTTTTTTGCATTGTAGGTTTGTTTCTTGAGAATGTCACTATACTTCTTGGTTTTGATAAAACGTTAATTTTCGGTTTACTTATACCCGGGCGTAATAAAGACAGTGCTTTTTTTCCGTAAATGTAGACCCCGTGGGGATACCACTAATAACACGTCGCAATTGAAATCATATTGTAGTCCCATATTTCCTTAACATTTTTTAAAAATTTAATATCTCTATTATTAAATGAGAAAACGCGGCCTTTTAGCTCAATGCATTTTTATTCATCTTGCTATGGCATACACTCGTATTTAAATCAAGTTACCTTATTATTGACAGATTAGACAGATTTACAGCATTATTATACCATAACAAATCGTAGCTGGCTTATGTCATGATTGCTGATTGATTAAAGCTTGACAGTTTCAAAACCTTTTCTGGTAATGAAAAGTCTTTGTTAGTATCCAAAGATCAGTTCAAACCCTTAAAATTTAGGAATATGAATCGACCACGCAATTTAACGAATGATGACTATGTAAGAGCAATTTAACTTTGGTAGAAGAATGACGAAGTATGCGTTATGTGGTCAATCTGTTAGATGTTAACCATTCCACAAAATTTGCCCTCCATAAACTTAATTTAGTTATCACTGACCTGAATTATGTTCAAATTATTCAAAAATCTGTAGGCGTCATTAAAGAGCCTCTTAATTTCTTTAGGGAAAGTCTAAAAACACGCCGTTGTTTTATGGAACCAGGTGGTCATCAAAATATAAATCAATCAGGTTTTTCTACGAAAAATTTCATTCTATAACAGCAGCTTTAGAAAATACGTCTACAGATCAACATTTTAATAGAAAAACAAAATCAAAAGTCCAACAAATCTCCCCTCAATTTATTACTCTTAATTTCTGGAACCAGTCGCAAATACACTGCAAGGAATTTCTGTTAATTTACTGTAGGTAAAAAACATATTATCACTATAGTATGTTTAAAAGTGACATAGATATAACGCTAATTCTGTCTTTTCCGATATATAAAAAAAATATACAGAATTTGCTAACGAGTTTCAGGCCGATCAAATATTGTGGGAAAGTCTGCAGAAGAATACCTTATTTAAAATGTGTATATGTATTCCTTCTTTAGATTTAGATACAATTATAAGCTCTCTCAAAACTTGTTTTTCGTCTGATAATACTTTTTTTGCATTTTGTCTGTCGCGGTTTCATCCATTTCTCATTAGACAAAGAATTATTATTCTAAGCGAAAATCAGTTAGAAGGTGTTTCGTGACGAGTATGTAACGTGTATGTATATGTAACTTTTTCCCCAGCATTCAAACTTGTTTACAATATTTTTTTATTTTTCCACCCACAACCTGCTTGGTACTATAGATTAGGAAACGTGTTTACTGGCACAAAGCCAAATAATTTGTGACATTTACTTGTAACATGTATTTTTATTGTTTCCTTCAAATAACGAGAAAATAAATATACTGACACTTCATAATGTTCTGTTTAATTTACTTTTTGATACTTTTTGTTAAAGCTGTTTTTAGTTTTGAATAAATGTTTTTATTTCATATGTACCTATTTTCTATAAGTATCTTCATCAAAGTGTCCTTCAAATTTTGTGACAAAGTGGTCCTCACCTCATCAAAAAAAATCTTGCCCCCACCTGGAAAATTTTTTAACGGCGCCCATGGTGAGAAAATCTTATATCGGAATCGGCCATGGGCGTGCTACTTAAATTTATAATGACATTTTCTAACATTTAGGTAATTATTTTATATAATTTCAAAAACACTAGGCGATAATTTTTCTGTAGTTTCCTTCATTTTAAAAATCGAAAAACAGGAAAATTGGCGGCATGCATACAAGACAACATAGTATAAAGTTACCCATTTTTGGCAGAATAAGGGCCCGTATTTTACGTTTGCAATAATAAAAATACTGTATGGGGGGGCGATAATTTTACAGAAATCCCAAGCCAACTGATACGGGGAATATCGACATTGCACAGTAGAAAAATTAGGGGAAAGCTGGATTTTTGCATAAACCTTCCTTTTGTGGTTCTCAACAACACCCCAAATATCCCCATCGATACATGCGCCGTTGAAAAATATTACGCGGGGTCAAAGGTCACGTTAAACAGTTTTTCTTTTATATCTCGTTAACGGCAACTTTTATGAAAATATCAAATGGTGGTTATCAAATTTGTTTTGGAAATCGCATACAAAAAACATATTCTTACTTTTTTCCGTAAGACAATGGTTTTCGAGAAAATTCGATTTAAAAACTCGTAACGGTTATGATTTTTATGACACGTGCACTCTTTTCCAGTAGAGTACAAGATGCGTTTTTTTTAAAGTGGTGTCCCCAATAGGCATAGGCATTCAACTTTTCTGCAACCACAATTCAAGGGGCATCCCTTCGTGCAATTAAAAAAAATTGTATTCAGTAGACTAGCAGGAGCGGGTGGAAGAAGAGTTTTAACCGGTTCCAAAATTTGATCCTGTAATGTCCATCCACAATCTAGACTAATCTAGAGGTTTAACCTTGTTGCCAAGCCACTTGGTATTAGATACGATATATATGTTGCCAAGCAGCACTATAGATGTTGACGCAAGAGATAATTCTACAGGTTTTTTAACCTGTGTTAATTTTGCAAACGTAAAAAAAATTGTGATTATCAATAGATACTGCCTTTCCTGGTGCTTTATATATAGCCAGGGGAAAACGGATACCATTATTAAAAAACCTCTGTGAAAAAGAGCTGATATTGTATCGCAACCGGCCATTGCATGTATAAACAAAATAAGATATTGACAGTTTACACGTAGGACACAAACTTTAAGATTTGTAAAGAATAAATTTTTGTTGGTATTTTTGCCTTTTCAGGTTTTAAAACACAAAAAATAACGTAGCGTAGCGTGAACGTTTGTAACTACCTGCAACACACAACAATACTACTTGTTTTTCTATCAGATTCTTAAATGAATGTTTCAATTATGAGAACATAGCATCATTTTGAGGAATGGATAATAGAATTTTTCCTGACTCGTTCTAATAGTTAGTCATGGATCCATCGAGGAGAATATGAAGTACATGACGAAATGCACTTCGACGACGTTGTTCAGCAGCTTTGCTTTGATATTTTTTTGATGGTCTTATAACCATCGAATACAATTATAACATTATTATTATAATACACATACATAGTTGAGTACACACTGTACGTTTCAACTTTTAAATCGAATTTTCTTGAAAACCGTCTTATGAAAAAATGTAATGATATGTTGAGCTACAAATTTGATCCAAGTTTACAAATACAAACAAGCTACAAATTTTCCTAAGCTACAAATTTGATAACCACTACTTTTTCGATAAAAGTTCGCGAAACACCGCTTTTCGTGACCTTTGACCCCGAGTATCTTGTTTAGAACCACAAAAGAAGGTTGATACCAAAATCTAGCTTATTTCCGGGAATGTTTCCGAAGTTTGCCCTTTTTTTGTCTAACTCTCTGAATTAAACCTAGATCCGAGAGGCTGAACCACAGAAAGAAGGTTGATACGAAAATCCAGCTTATTTCCCGGAATGTTTCCGAAGTGTGGCCTTTTTTGTCTTTACTCCCTAAATTAAACCTAGATCCGAGAAGCTGATTGCCATTCACGATTTTTTTTGCATTTAAAAGTTTAGGCACACAACAACGTGTTAACTTCGTTTTGACATATTATAATTCTATAAACGTCAAAAAATCACGCATTACAATAGCAATTAAAAACATATTAAAAACTATGTGATTTATATAAATTATGGAATTGAAGAATACTTACATTTAAACAATAATTCAGTATTATTTCCCCCTTCAAATAATGAATATGAGTAACACACGGAAAATTTTTGGTGACACAAATAGAAATAATGAACGTATACTTTCAATACGAAACAAATGATAATTACTAATCAAATTTTACAAATATAACGTCAAGTTTCTGTCACGACGATTAATTATTGGGCGGGCTTATTTTGTTTTCAGGTACCTAGTCAACAAGTAAAAATCCGTGTTTGTTAGGGCATATTGCAGCAATATAATTTCTTATATTAGGTATTATTATTATATTATAGCTATATAACTGAAAATGGATATTATTTTAAAATAAATATTTCCTAAAGCTCTCAGAAGCAAAAACGTTGTTTGTATTGCTGCCATACTGGTAATATGCGTATTGGTAACTACCATTCCCTTCATTGTTATAGGTATAAACTGTATTTGTATTTTCAGCAATCCTAGCGATAATTATAAAATTTCGTCTCATATTTACGCGTCACCAGTCCTGTTCAAAACTAGTTTCAAGTCGTTTAATTATGCAATTCTTGTTTTAAATCTACATAAATTAAATACGGGACAGAACACATAGGTTACCTATTTAGAAGGCCATTTTTAGGCAACACAATCTCTACTAATTCCCTGAATTTCTTGTGTCAATTTATTTATAGTGAAATATACGCGGCGTTTCTCCCAAAAATACCAGCATTGATGTCTCAATTACTTTTTACTCTCAAAAACTTTACTTTTCCATATAAAGAAGTAAACAGAGGATGTATTGTCACAGTATATGTACCTATATTCTTTATTCTTTGGTATTTTGTGATTGTGCAAAATTAAAACAGAGAAATTTATTGTTGTTGTAAACAATCATTTAACCACAAATTTTTACATTAACATTTATTAAATAGAATCCTTGGCACTTACCATACACAGTAGGCTAACTTTTCAAATCCAATTAACTAATGAACAATCAGTTTGGAACAATGCAGATAAATCAAGTTGTAATGTGAAACAGTGGCGCGCAGCCAGAGAGTGAGGGGGGCCAGCCCCTTACCCCCTCCGCCTAAGCTAGTCAGTAACAACAAAAAATTAAATATTTGTATTATTATTTTTTGTTTTTAGAGATCTTAACAAAAGCACACTTTCCAATATTTCTCTTTATGGAATAATACCATAGGATGCTACTGCATCGAAAATACAATTTTATTGGGAGACTAGCCCCCCCCCCCCCCTCAGGAATATTTTCTAGCTGCGCCACTGATGTAAAATGAAAACACAATTTTAAAGGCATGTACGTCACCGAAAGATTTGACAGAAGTGTTACTAAAATCTAGTGATTTCCCTAGAGTATTTAACAATGAAACGTAGTAGGTATACAGTTCATTGATATTTAATATCTATCCTAATAACTGCATAAAGCATATTATGGTCATTGGTCAAGGGTATAAAGCTTCATTCTCAACCAACCAGTTACAATTAGTCCTTAGAATTAGTCGCAAAAGCTTGGCATGTGACTTAATAACATGATTATTGAAAATCTCGGCGCGTGCGCGCTTGTTGCCAACAAAATAAATGAGTAAAAATGACAAATCACCTAACCTCTAATCACAGAAAACAGGTACTAATTTCTATGCCTCTAATGTGTGGATGTTTTAAATTATTATTGTGGATTAAACAATGCTGCCGAGACGAAAAGCGCAGTTTCGGCGAAAAATATTGGGTTCACTTGCTGTGGCGTTGGGTCATCGGTTCCTTCAATTGGAAAGACAGCGCCAAGGGACGTCTCGCAGGTGGTGGGTTTGACGGTTTGATCTTTGATACTTTGATCCAATATTTCGACGCAACCCATTATACATGTGTGACGTCACTACAGATGCTGAATTCTCGTTTGTTTATGCAGGTTCAATAAGAGCCCGTTCTTTTTAACAATTCTATGTGTATTATTGTCTTTTTGTGTTGTTTTGCCAATGTGTGAAGTTATATTTGCGACATTTTATTTTCAAAACCATATTATACCAAATAGAAAAGTTTTTCTGACTTTATAAACAAATATACATACAAGGAGATTTTACATGCAAATATAAAACAGATCATAGTTATCAGTTATTTCCTCTTGGGTGCAGCAATTGTCGTTTGGAGGACTTATTAAACTAGCTACACAGTGGTTGGTAAAAAATAAATAATGAATAAACATTTTGAAACTTTTAGACAGATAATAATTAGTGAGGAGTGATGCTGCTGCCTACAGCACATTAGACTTCTTCAACGGCAGCACCCATCCAATGTTTGTCAGGGCAGTTGACATGGCACATAGTTCTTCTTTATATATATTACTCGCTACCCACAGTGGACGAAAGTAAATTGCTCCTACCAACATCTATTATCACATTTTTATGGTTGTTTGTACTTTTGTAACTGCATAGGTGTACACATGATGCAAAATAAAAAATTTACGTACTCAAATTTGGAAATACATTTGCAAATCCTACCGAAAAAACTACCTTGTTTCCATTGCAGTTATGTAAGGTTTACAACAGAAAAGGAATCTACCTAATTTTTGAAAATGTACCATGTTTTTATTAAAAAGGCACATACGAAAGCATCATAATAATTACTTACTATGTGGAAAATAGACTACCAAAGGTGGAAAATAGATTTATTTTATAATATATATGTACTGAAAATATAAAAAATACCATACCTATAGTAAGAGGGTATAAAAAAATCTTAAAATTCACTTGCTAGCTTCTGGGGGGCAATCGGGTTGCTGACTAGGATGAGCCGCCCGAAACGCCGAATGGTTTTCTAGCTCCCTATCTATTTTCAAAATGACGGGGAAGGGCCTTAGGTCTACGTGAAATCTCCTTGCATTGAAAACTTGCGGTATCAAACAGCAGTCTGCTAATGTGATTTCATCGCCTACACAGTACTTTCCAGCGGTAGCAGATAGAAGTTTTTCCACTGCTCTAAATCCTCGGGTAATCCAATGTTTGGTCCACTCGTTCTTCTTCTCCTCCCCAACATATATTAACACGGCGAGGTTCTGTAAGGGCTGAATGCCCGAAGATATAATTTCGCATATTTCTCTTACCTAAAAATACAACAACAGTTAAAATAATGTAGTTATAACAATGCATATACCTAACTCTCTTTAAAAAAACATAAATTTTCAACTGGTCGAGTATGAAATCAAACTAATAATAGTAACTATTACACTATATAATTATACTTCATAGCTATTGTTACGGAATTGTCAGAAACGATTATGCACGATATACTGAAAATTCTCTAGATTTAGGGAAAATCTGAACAATCTGGCAACACTGCACCCGACTGGGGTGCCAGGTACAACTCCTCAAAGGCGAAGTCTCAACCCTTATACTACAGTAGAATATTTTATACTTACAGTAGAATATTTACAGTATAAGAACATGTGGACTACCACCCCCTGTAGAACTCTTTGAGACGCCCTGTATACAATCTGCCGCGATTTCGGAGTAATTAACTGCAAATACAAGGAAGCTAAAAAATGCCAAATTTTTATTTTGGGCAGAGCAATTATCCACCCACAAAGATATTTTTTTAGCAGCTCTACTTTTTAAAAAGAATATGAAGAAAGCACTGAGATATTATCTTCTATCCGCTATTCCTTCATGCCAAAGGGCTGCAATAATAGGGTTCAAGTACCTACTTCTGATTTTTTCATACTGTAAATGGTTGTTATACTAGCTATAAATTGAATTGTCAATCAAAACTGTAGATTCTAATGCCAAGCGCTAGCGGCAGAAGCACCACCCAACGGGGGGATTTACGGGATCTCAAAATTAACTATTCATATAAAAGAAATCATTTCTTGACACTTACTCTTGTCCGTTTGATAATATCATTAGGTAAAAGTGGCCTTTCTGGTCGTGTTTCTTCCAAATACTGCAAAATACTAAGACTTTCCACTAGAGTGAGACCGTCTATATGCAGAGCAGGAACTTGCTCCATTGGATTTACTTCCCTATACTCATTTGAATGCTGTTCACCCCCAGATTTTATAAGGGAGACCGGTTTGATGTCATAGGGAATTTCCTTTAAATTCAATGCTAAAAGAAATCAAAACCAGCCAAAGATATTGTTAAAGGTAATATTTTGATACTTTCAAATATAGTTAGACATATTAATCGAAGAAACACATTAATAATATTATTCCATAATTCCATTAGTTATTAATAATAATTTTATATATCTGAACCAAGTTTCCCATGGTCTCATATATTTGCAATATATTTTGTGCCAATTAATATTCCAAATTTTTATATATACCTAAATAAAATAATATGCAATAATGCATAATGCTGATTATCCTCCTGTAACCTATAATGAAGGTAAATTTCATATGAATAAGTCACTAGAGACCCTATTTTAATTTCAGAGTTTCAAAATGTAGTTAACACGTTACAGTTTAATAACAATTTATTTTCTACAATCACTATATAGGTATAATGATTTATCACTTATGATTTACACATACACTAATGATTTATAATCGATCACTATATAATATGAAGTTTTTGACAATCTAATTTAGTATCGAATGCATCACTGTTTCCCACTAATGGTTAAAAGTGACAGGTTTGTCGCACTAAAGAGAAAACTATACCCGAACTCCAGAATAATAGAGACCGACTATCTTCGTCTTGGCCATTGAAGTGCCGCCTATATATCAGTCTCTATTACAATCACTTAGCAATGACAACCTCTCTGTCATATGCCTGGTTATCACAGACACATAACACCTATGCTATGTGATCACATATTTTTTATTGACAGATTTCCAAAATAAAATGCAGAAAAAATATTGTACATTGTACGTGTTGTTATATAATATTGTACAATTTATTTATCATCGCCAAAACCATAAACTAATAGCACTATTATAGTTAAACTGTATAGCTATAATTATTCTTATGAAATAAAATAATCTCACCTATTCGAACTCTCCATGAACACGAACTTCTCCAATAAGAATACAGAACTGGCTAAAACAAAACAACAGCCTTATATTAGGGGTAATCTTGTGGTATCTAGTAGCTTAATAAAACAACAATTTTAGTTCGAGATAGGTAACAAAAACATTTATTGTTTGCACATACTTATTTGATGTCAAAATGACAAATATAATTTATTCTTTAGATGACTAGATTTTTAGACTAGACCACTAGATTATTATTCGTATCTTCGGGAAGAAACTGTCAAGAACCCTTATTGACTATTTATATTTTTATTGTTATTAGTAATTTGAAGCCTACCTATTTGTAAACTTACCTTTGCCAATAATGACATGTTTTATTCTTATACAAATACGATTGACTATATCATCAGTCGAATATACACTCTAAAATTACCTATATATAAACTTATAAAAATGGAAACGATAACTACTACTACTTTTTACAAAACTGGGAGCCGGATGCGAACCTGTTTAAAATAAATATTCGGTACGTGCTAAGCTAAAGGAGACAGCGATTGCTTTCTGTTATTCTGTTGATAGGTAAAGACTTTAGATCAGGATTTAGAAACGAAAACTTCTTGATTAGTAGCTTTATATAGCATTTACTTCTGGATAGCCTTCAACATTTCTGAGATAATTTAATTATTATTTCTTGTCATTCCAGTTTATTGAAAAACAAGTAAACAATGCAATTAATGCATATTTTATACCTATTTGAATTTTATGCACGTAATTAGCGGTGTTGCCAAATACACCCTCCGTGTTTTCCCTAGAATTTCCTAACAAAGTTTAGTCAGTTTAGTCCCTACCTATCAATTAACTAAGTACCTATATATGCTGCCTCCGTTATTTATGGATACTAATAAGTACGCCGAACGAATTAAATATATGCACCTCTAATGTCTATGCCTCTAACATTGCATTTTGAATTTATGTTCTATAATTTAACGTCCGTTTCAGATGGCTCAGACCATAGATAAGTAGAGCCACGGTACACACACAACGGCAGTATAACATACCGTTTTCGGTGGTCTAACATACCGTTGTTAGAGCTCAGACGTAAACGGAAGAGCAACGGTATAGGCACAGAAGAGAGAGCTTATATCTCTTCTGTGGTATAGGTCTTATAGGGAGACGAAGATGGAAGATATACCCGTCACAATATAAACTTTGTATAATAATGTGGAAATCTGCCATTAATTTAAACGTGGTTTAAATTGCCGAAACTGAATACATTTAGAAAAAAGGGAACTATTAGCGAATTAACAATTAACCCAACGCCCGATGTGCGCAACCAGCATTAGTGATGACGTCAGTCATGTCCTGTCATTTGTGTCAAACCAGCTTTGTGATATTAATTTTGATTATTTTTGATAACTTGCAATACTGCTGACGTCATAGTAGTGATATATATATATATATATATATATATATATATATATATATATATATATATATATATATATATATATGATATATATATATATATGATATATATACGTCATAGTAGTGATATATATATATATATATATATATATATATATATATATATATATATATATATATATATATATATATATATATATATATATATATATATATATATATATATATATATATATATATATATATATATATATATATATATATATATATATATAGATATATATATATATATGACGTACTGCTGACGTCATATATATATATATATATATATATATATATATATATATATATATATATATATATATATATATATATATATATATGATTGCTACACTGAATCAGATATGGCAACATTGTATGTGTATTGATTTAAAATTTAAACTACATGTCTACGCCAGAGACATGAACAGATCTCTGATATGGAGAAGGTCGACGCCATCGACATAATACAAAGATATGTAATATATACAATATAGTAAATTATGTATTTCGTTTATGTATACGTAATATATGGGTGATGCGCAATAAAAACGTGTCGTTTAGGGAGAATAAAAGATGGATCCCGGAGTGGAACGGAGCATGCGCTTTAGAATATCACTATCAGCTGACCAAGCGCCCTGTGTTTTTATATATATCTTTATAACCAAAAACATAACCTATGTGCGTTTATGTATTAATTTATTTTACGTCTACAATCAAGGATTACAGATTTGTTATGTGATTTTACGACTTTCGTGGTGTTTGGGCGTATGTTAAAAGTGTATAAGAGTGAAAATGTCTAAAAGTTGCTTTTTGTGAAAACGGAAAATAGTTTGCATTCGTTATTTCAGGTTAGTTTTCAGCATTTATAAGACATTCATTTGTTTTATAAACATTTTTAGAGTCTCGGAAAGCAGGAGGGTTGCGGGTTCAAGCCATTGGAAAAAATTGCAACGAGAAATTTCCCGACACAATGTGATTTCCTGTGAGCATTTTGCAAAAGAATTTTCACTCTGGCCCGCTGATTCTAGATCTAGAATTGGGTACATTGAAAAATGAAGCCATGCCTTGATACCCGATACTGCCATAATCAACGGTAAATTTTTGGAACCCCTCTTTCTTCGATGAAAATATCGAAACAATGACGATATAATACATAAACAAGGTTTATTGTTTACTTTGTTATATATGTTCGTTCTTTTATTATAATAAAGTTTATGAATATTAATGTATTTTAATATTTTCATGCTTTAATCTAACATTTTAGAGGACCATCCTCCATCAATTAACTAATGCATTACGAATTCCATGTTCCATGCTTGCGCATGTTATCCATTTATTGTGAACTCGGCTTTGCGTGATCAAAATCAGTAAGAGCCATACTAGCAGTGACATCAATCCAGGAGCAAAACACAACTTAAAAGTTGGAATGTACAGCAAAAATGCCGTATCTAGCAGTCTAAATCAAGTTGGTTAAAGTAACGGTTCAATCAAATTGAAAAGATGGGGTTCTCCTGCTATACATGCTTTACAGAATAGTAGAAAGCTACTTTAATACATAAATTGTGAAATTGATAGGGGGGCACAAAGTAGAACTGACATGTTGTTTACAGAGAGAAAGAAAATATAGAGGGTGAATGATAATAGATATTTCCTAAAACGTTGCACTACAATGCACATCAATGTTAGTTAAAAAAGTTTTATTTCTAAAAATATCTTTATAGTTATAACATAAATTATAAAATTCATTTTATTCTTAGATAGACATAAAATCGCAGGTTGCAACTATCTTCCTTGAGTGAACCCTCGCCAAATGGAAGCTATACTTGCTGCTGCACTGTTCACTAAACCACCAGCCATACTACTGGCCTGTTGAGTATTGATCATCTGCGGTGAATGACTAGCAGCGGGACCCGCCTGTGCCTCAGGACAGTGGGGTACCTATATAAAAGAGCATAATTTTTCAAACGATCTTTAAGAAGACAAGTAACTTTCCGAGAATCTATTAAGATTCCTTAGATACTTCCCGTCTTCTAGTAAAAGTTGAAAACATTTTATTTCACTTTTTAACCTTTTCGATACGGTAGCCGTGTTTTCATACTCAATGCACCTTGTAGTGAGTGGACGGTTGTTGTGTTTTAACATAAGTATATTTCGCGTGGTGCGGTTGTCTTGGCGATCACGTACAATTCATTAATTTTATGCTTTACTTATTTTATGCCAATTTCTGTGTCTTGATCTATGTTAGGTCAAAACCATCACTGCCATAAAATAACCAAAAGTTAATTTTTGTCTAGACCTCTTGTCCAATATCGATGATTTTTTTTGTATGATAGCCTCTTTACTGAAGACTATGAATGTTCTTTGTTTTTTTAGCTACTCGTAATGAAAAGGTTAAATTCAGTGAAAAATAAGTGATGAAAAACATGGTCTTACCGCTTCCCATTCTATTGTAAATGAGTCGCCCTCTTCCGAATCTGAGGTGTCAGTTATTTTCAGGTCGTTCGACAACGGTAGTTCCAATATGCTTGCTTGATGTTGGTCAACTTCTATAGGACCCTGCCTGAAATTTCAACAGATGCAAACCAAAGTAAGGGTGCATGTCATTTAAGGAACCTGCTAGGTTATTCGATGAACGTGTTTTTTTTTTTATATTGGCCGAAAACTATGTTCAACAAATGAGTCATTGAAAACGGTTTTCTACCGGAGGTACCTTTAATGATACTAATCTTTATTTCAGTGATTATCAATAAAATCACGTCACAAAATACATAATAATCCTGATCCTTCATTTTTGTAAAAGCTTGGTAGGAACTAAATTGTAGATTCTTAAATTTGTTTTTTAACCGAATAATAAACAACGGCACTTATTTACCTTCCCAAATCCGAACTATTGTCCTCAATTAACTGCAAGATATTGGCAATGGTCTCTGTTGAATTCAAGGAGCATAGATTAACGTTTTGGGAGAAACAGAGGTACAAAATGTTGGCATTCAATCTGGCGACTCTTCTAACAAATTGTTGTTCGCTCATATCGTTACAACAAAAGTCACTAAAACGAAGATATTTATTTATTTGTTAGATTTAGTTTATATAATTGAAATACTAAATTAAAATGTAGGAAATACTTAGATTAATAGAAAATATTACCTGTAAAACATCTTGAATGGAAGCCTCACATTTAAATAAAATGATAATATATGGACAAGCTGGGCAGTATATGTAAGGGCGGCACTGATGCTAAACGCCGGATTGTGCTCTAACGTAAGGGCCGTGTTAGAACCAGGTGGTGCATCTTGATTTTGTGCAACTAGATAAAACAGAAAATATATTGGCAGCTGTAATGATCATAACAAATATACTGAGTAAATATATATAGGCCCGTCGGTACGTCATTTTCAAAGGGCTTAGGTGGAAAGAAATGAGGGTAATCAATTTTATTCACAACAGAGAATAATTTAATTTTTAGTCACTAAAGCCATCAAAATAGAGAGGATCCCAATTTTCTCAATCATATCAATAATTTTGAAAACTAAGAATAATCCGACCACTACGGATATGTGCGCGCTACCTTATTTCATGTCCCAATACTGCAAATATATATCTAAAAATAAAACTCACCCCATAGGTTATATGCAGAATAATTTCCGGAACTAGGAAGAGTGGGGGCAACAATACAATACTGCATTTCCCCTGAATAATCGGTGTATTCCCAACGATCCCTTATGTATGTTGTTTGGGAAGCATCGGCCAGAGCACTAACCATGTCATCACTACTAGATTCTATTTCCCTAAAATAAAAATAATAAACAGCAAAATACATACGACAGTTAGTAGCAGCTTAAAAAGGTCGGCACAGCATTCATACAGGACTATAAACTACTACTATTATTGGAAGAATAATATTTAACTTACACTACAGGCTTAATTTTCGATATAGGGAAAATAAACTTGAATAGTTGCTGAATTCTCACTTTTACTAGTTTTCTAACTTCGTTCTGCCTTTCTTCCGAATTTTTGTGAGCTTTCTCCACCTTATACCGTCGTCCAGAGACGTAATATTCCAGTTGTTGTATCTTATGATCATATTTGAGCAATTGCTTTTCAATTTTCTCATTTTCGTCTCTCAAATCCTTTAGTTTCGTAATATTGAGAGCATTCTTCTGACTGATCTCCCCCACGGAAATGTTAAGAATTTTATTTCTCTCTTTTACTTGTCTGATTCTTGAATACTGGAATCAAAAATATAAGACAAGTTATACATAGGTACGTTACTATTAAAATAAAATGAAGACATTTATACAATAAAGTCTTACCAAGATATCAGTCTTTTGTTTAGCATCTAAAATGATTAGACATTTCTTTTCTAGTAACTTCCTGTGATCACTGACGTCTAAAAGGACTCTATACTTGTCGATATACCTAAAGCAAAAACTAATTTGGTGAATACCTAGTTAGATGAATATATTTGAACACACCTTTCTATTCTCGTCTCTACTTCTTTGGTATTGGAACTGTAGAACAGCCCCCTGTGGATACAGTCTCTGCAATAAAAACATTTCTTTTGCTTTCCACATAAAGAACATTTCTGTTTAATGTTGCTTATAGGACAGCTACTGTCTGAAGAGGATGACAGTTGAAGATCTTCTTGAGCTATGCTATTTTCGTCCGAACCAGTACAACTTGTAGCCATAACAAAACTATCAATTTTCTATGTATATCATTTCGTTTTTTCTTGCAACTCCGACGATTAAATATTGTATACTATATTAGCTTGTCTCCACTTCTACATAATTACTTTACTAGTTCAGAGACTGTATAAAGAATGAGGTTTTTGCTTTATGGTCTCAAAATAATAAACAACTGTCACATCACAACCAGAGATACACTATCTTGTTAGTTTCTCTATGGTCACAACCATAGATAAACTGGTCAGAACCACAACCAGCGAAGAGAATTTATATCTCTTCATGATCTCTTCGCTGCCATAACCTTACAATAGAAATGATAGACATATAAAATGAAAACAAGTTTAGATTTTTCATTTACTGTACCTTCCCAACATTAAAGGGCCCTTTCCTTTTCTATCGATATGCGTTAAAAGAAGATAAATATAGAGTCACAAAACACTGAACAACGAGCAAGAACCGTGTTGTAAAGACTACAGTAAAAAAGATGCATAGGAGCGTCTCCTGTGATTGGCTTTGATGTGCATAAATTTGACAAGACTTTGCCGAGAGACGATAACTTCTTAATCTGGAGGCCCGTAGGCGCTGTAATCGTAGTGACAAATTAAGGGCCGTTCATAGATTAATATTATATATTATACGGGGCCGTATATATATTATATATTATACACCGACACCTATTCGGTTTTTACAAGGAGAGGACCGCGCAGTCCACACGACTAAGGCTGTTACCATAGCAACCGTATAATTTGGTGCTTTGTACCAGAATTGTATACTGATAGTAGATTATCGCGTAACTTACATTTAAACTGTGGTCTCTTACCTCCATAGTTTAATATATTATATACCATCACTCTATGTTCCCTCTCGTCAACATAGGCGCGCAATAATTTTACAGTTGCGGTTATTATTATTATTAATTGCACTTGCTATTATTAATTGCTATTATTTTAAGTATTTAAGTTTATATTCAAGTTTTATTAAGAATGAAAGTACGTAAATATATTTTTTTTATTATTTAGTCATTAAATATATATTATCAATATCAAGATAAACATGTCATTCAAAGTGAGGTTATATTGCGTAAAAACATAATCTTTTATAATGTTGCCAATGATATACTTACCCGAAACTTTAGAAATACATAGAAAAATGTCTATAAATATTGTTACCACTCATAAAAAGTTGATGTTATTCACAATAACCAAATAATGTTGATGCAAAAATAAGTACCTAAAAATTTCACTTGTATGACTATTATGTAATAAACTTTTTTGATTTAAATACATAGGAAGCCAAATTGAGGCATACTAAATTAGTTCTTAATATCGCCGCTAGGTGCATATTGCTTATATTCTATTCCGAGTCCCACATACGAGACTATATCCACGTCCATAAATAAATTAGTTTTAAGTCTTTTTTGCTAACTACCTTCATAGTTATTACATATCAAGGTTTAAGAGTAGAAGTTTGCAGATCGCACAAATGAAGCGAAGGCTGAAAATTAGTCAAGGACTTTTCTACTACCAATAATAAGTTTCACTGAGCAGACTTCCAAAATAAAAGAACTATTATTATTATTATTAACAGTCGGCAAGTAGTAAGAAGTATCTCAAACCTTGCCTTTTAGATTTAAAATGAGGCCTGAAAATCCTATAAATAAACTGGGTGTGGAATTTTTTTTTCAATGATTTTGGAGTAATGGAACGAAAAGAAACCACTTCACTTACCTTAAAAAATGTGAATCGAATCAAAATAAAATCTGGCTTTTCTGTATGACATAATTAAAATGATCAATTAGCTGCGTCAAAGAAACAAGTATTTTTAAAATGGAATGCTTTGTTTACCAGCAGCTTTTGATTTTAAAACTTGCAGGATCAGATGAATTAAATTAGATAAGTTGTTTTGTAATATAATGTATATATTCCTTTAAAAACCACACCATTTTGTTCTATATAATATATTACTACGAACTTTGTGCAATAACAAGATTAATAACAATTTCACAATATATAATAACCTATCTACATATACAGACACAATATATACAAATGAAGGCCTGAATTTGAAATACAGCATAAATTTTTCAGCCATATTAACAGTCATTTTTAGCAATGGTAGGTATTAGAATATTGCCGTTTATATGTAAGCATGCGTCCATGTGTAGAACATAATACAGTGTAAAGCCTTTATAACGAAACTCTCTATAACGAGTTTTTCGTTTATATGAAGGGAAGAAAGAAAAATAACCAAATTGCACCAATTACAATAATTTTCCATTTTATTTCTTTCAATACGTACTTAATTAAATTATTCCAAACACGTATAGTCTGTTAACTTTGCTTGATGTTTTTTGCTATGCCAATGTGTATGATGTCTATGAGTAATGGCGCACATATTTGAGGCAATTACATAACAATAATAAAAGCAAGCCGGCCGTGTACGACCGCAGGTGTCTTTCTTAGAAATTTTGGTACCTCAAAGATTTAGTCGGAACCTTACGTAACCTGATACAATTATATAAAAACAATTACACTGTTAAATACACGTGTAAATATTTGCTGACGTCTAAATATGAACATATTTAGACAATTTCTATGTTATAGGGAGTTATTCGTTATAACGAACAAAGACATTATAAAGAGTCACTGTATATACATACATACAATATGACATACGCTACAAAAATTTATAGTACATTGGAGAATTAGCATTCGTAATCAGTAAAACAATTCCATGTTAATATGTACTAATATTTTTGAAGCATGTATCACCAACAGCGAGAAGTCATAGAGAGCCAAGGCATCAAATTTTTCAATAAAAATTTCATATTACAATAATAAATATTTCACCCAACCAATAAATTGACTATAATCGTAAATAGATTAGATATTAATAACTCTATACTCTATACATTATGTTATATCATAATCATATATAATATCAATAACAACCATAATATATTGATATACCTACAATATACCAGACTAATAATACCATAGGACAAGAATTAGAGAACAGCACAGAATTTAAATATATAAACAAAACTTCACAATTATCCTTCTGCCTTTTGAAATCATAATAATATATGATTTCGGAAATCTGACAGATACTATTGACAAGACTTTGGGGAGTGACGGAAACTTTTGAATCAGGGGGCCCGTATGAGCTGTAACTGCGAACGTACTGATCATAGGTACAGATTTAATCCCGAGGCTCAATAATGTAATAATCTAAAAATATTCTTGGGAAACCAACTGGTCCTCCTGGGCAGATCTTATGCCATGTACACGTATTTCTATGATTTAAGTCAGTCGTCGACCCTGTGAGAAGGGTATTTGTAAAAAAACTGATTCTCCTTGGCAGACATTCTGTACTTATGTCATGTACACATATTTTAAAGTTTGTAAATGAATTTAAAAAAGGGGGAAAAACAGAGGCTACCGATAGTACATGCTTCACACAACCACAATTTAATAAATTTGTGCCAACGTCAACAGTTAGCGCATGCGGGTATCGGGATTCAAAAGTTGCCCTCATTGCCATTGAGTGACCGTAATACTATGGTTCTTTGATATCCGACAAAAGATAAATAATAGAATAGTTAAGCTATATTGTACAAATGTATATAAATAATAAGACATACCAATATATAAAAATAAGAAAAAACAAATAAATTTAACAAGCTTAATAAATACATTTTGTATATACTTTCCTATTCAAATAACCTTACATCTATAATTCATATTATTACAAATGATTCAAGAAAGATATGGTAGAAAAATATGTAACAGGCCCATATTTCAATATTTTGTAATAATATACGAAACTCTCAATTATTAATTATTGCTGTAAGGCATAATCAAAAACTAGTGGGCGAAACAGAAGGCACGACTTTATATTGAAATATTACGTATTACATGTCTTGAATGTAAAACTCTTTAGCCAGGACGGTTTTATGCAAAGCGACCACTTACAAGCCTCAGGAAAAGCAGGAAGCCCAAATAGAAGCAAGATGGTAGCTGGCAAAATGTTTTTGCCCATTTAAATGTTCAGTCGGGTAAACTGGTACGATCTAATGGCAATGCAAAATGTGCCTTATCGAATTTTTATAAACATATCAACACACATTTTGACCGTGCAAAAATGATGAAAGCTACATAGAAGCTCTATGTATTTATTACATGGAAATATATATCGGCTATTTGTAGCGTCTCATTTTTGCAAAATTTTCGTTATCGATGATAATCGAGAGCATACGATAATCAATTTAGTGCTAAAAATAAAATCATAGATAAACCATAATTGTTGCAATAGCGAAGATTAATTTTGTCCGCCATACTGCTGTAAATAAAACAAAATTAGTGAAATTTGTGATTACGTATTAGACGTATTAACCAACCCTTGGATTTTGCAGGAGTTGACCGGCTAGATTTGATAAAACCCCTCCTACACTACCGAGTCCTCCAACGGAACCCTCGCCTCCAACCTGCGGCAGATGAGGCTGTTGCTGTTGCTAAAAACAATGCAGGTTGGTATGAAATATT
Source organism: Tetropium fuscum (assembly GCA_964058915.1). NCBI lineage: Eukaryota > Metazoa > Arthropoda > Insecta > Coleoptera > Cerambycidae > Tetropium > Tetropium fuscum. The sequence continues at coordinate 530,736 of CAXKVY010000040.1, forward strand.
AAAAATAACCTACAATATTACAACAGTGAAACTCACGTGTGTCTGTTGAGTGTTTCCAGAGGATAGGAATCCCGAAAGGAGACTTTCCAACGGCCCTCTTTGTTCCTGAGGAGGTTGGTTTTGGGGTTGTGGCGCTGCTGGGTACTGCCCATACGCCTATAAATATATATTTACATTTTGTAATTATTATTTTAGGCATTATTCCGCCGTACAATCCTGCTCCTTTCAAAAATAGGTTTTTGAGGCAGCAGTACATTTATAATAACAGTGAATACGGAAACATAATGATGATTCAAGGCCCGTTTACCCCACCCCTTAATCTCTTACGAAAATTTTAAGGGCTCGAAAATATTACGGGTGGCTTGGTGGCAAAGTCTCTTACAATTTATGTATGATAACATGGTTCTGAGTTACAGATATTTATTACTCTGTCTTCATTACCATTTATCGGGGACCACACGCCCCCAGCAGATGTTGAGCGAACCCAGGTCTCAGGTGGACTACCACAGCCCGACCCCAAGACTGCCTAGGTCACCCATCCAAGTGTCAGCCAGCGCCCACGTTACTTAACTCAGAATATCGAAATTACCGAATAAGCCCCGCGGTCCACTTGGGAACCACCTATTATAAATGTAATGTGATAACTATGACTAACTGAAATGACTAACACCATTATAAACCAAAATGTGAAAAGTCCCCATCAATCCCACATCTGCACAAAATTTATTCAAGTGTAAGAACATTTTTTATAGATAATTGCATGATTTACAATTTTTGTCTGTTCTACTTTTATGATACAACTTACCGTTTGGCTGCAAAATGCAAAAAAACCCATATTTGCGAACTTTGACCTTGAACAAATTTTTTTTGCAGATGTGTGGGATCGGTGGGGACATTTTATTTATAAGGAAATAAATTTTTTTTAAAATTTAATCATTTAACGTGTAACTAAGAAAGTCCGTTATTAATGTAATTAATAAAGATAATATAAAAAAAATCCAATCATATAGGTAATTAATAAAAATAATGTAAAAAACAATTACAAATAAAAAAAAATCCAATCTTATGGTGCCTCTATATTGTCATTCTTCCTGTAATTTTATTGTTTTTTTAATATTTTTTATTGTAATATTTTTGGGCATCATATTTATTTTATATTATTAATGTAGGTATGTAAACCTACTCAGTATTGTCTGCATTTTTTTGTATTATTACTATTGTTTTTGCTTGTTTTTAAATCATAGGTTAGTAGTGTATTAGTAATTTTTTTTTTAGTGTACCTGACATGTTCTACAACATAATGTTTTGTAATATCCAGGAACTAATAAATACCATTCTATTCTATTGTTATAAATTAAGTAACAGTAAATGCTTTTTCAGTCTCTACTTTTATCTCATAGTGGCTGACCCATCTATTATCAGTGAGTAACAACTAAATAACGTCCATAACCTTCATCTCAGGCATATAACGAAGGAAAGATATTGAGGTTTTAAATGTTAAAAAATAGTTTTCTAACGAAAGATTGCATTTGTGTTAATGCGTCAGAATATTTTTCTATGAGAACAGTAGGTGTCTGTTACACCACTTAATAGAAGCCAACAGTGTGTGTGTCGTTCACTTGTATCTCCACGTTCATTCACCATCTCCCACATTCTGGAACTAAACCTCACTTCCTATTAGGAAATTGTAAAAAAAAACCTTCATAAAAAGCTAAGAGCTCCGACAAATATAGTGTAATGCCTTTAGATGTTTTAAAATTATGGATTTATTAGCCCTATATTATGACCAGCAGGCAGATAACAAATTATAAAAAAAAATAACTTTAAATAAACTACGAAAATGCAATAACATCACAGACCCATCGACAAACTAGAATAACCCAGCTGTGTTGTGGTCTCGAGACAGTGAAAATTACTTACTTGCTGTTGGCCGCCTTGAGGAGTAGCCTGAGGTAGATTTTGCTGCTGTGGCGTATTATCATTACCTTTCCCCGCTATCAAATCGGCTAATACATCACTTATATCGTTTGGATCCGCAGGATTCTGATTAGGACCAGTCCGTTGCACGTTATACGGCGGGGGCTGTGGCTGAGCTGCTCCGTAGTTTCTGTTTTGTTGGCTATTGCCGCCGTTACCAGTCAGCAATCCTGCCAATAATGATGATAAATCTGTCCCCTGCTGTTGCTGTTGAGGGGGAGCCGCGGGAGCTTGTGGATTGTACTGTTGTTGACGGTTGCTGTTGCCCCCTGACAGCAAATCGGCCAGCAGTGTGCTGAAGATTCCGGGATTTTGCGAATCTTGTGTGTATTTTGGCTTTGTGAATTCGTCTTGCGGAAGTTCTGGGTATAAGCCGTATTGCTGGAGACAGTATATGCCGGTAAAAACACCATTTTACGGTAACGTTTAAAACTCATGCGTTTCAAATACGCCGCTGACATATAAACATTGTTTGAACTACATGCTTGTATAACCAAGATTGAGTGTGGGGTCAAGGCAAGTTTAGTTAGGAGTCTTATTCAAAAACTACTACCGCTACCAAGATTATTATTTTTAGTCCCAAGAGATCTGACATATGGTAATAGTAAAGAAATTTTGTACGAAAATGCTTGAAGAAAAGCAAGGCATAATGCATGAAATAGGTAAGGTGCAAGGGCTTATAGAGAAGTGTAAATTTTATGTCTGATCCTACCCTAGCTAAAAAGCATGCCCTAACGCGATCGACATTCTAAAAAATTTTTTTGAAGTACAGAACACCAAACAGTAAGATTCTACACATTCAATGAGATGCCTCATGGATCATGTGATCCGAAGACCGTACAACACATAATATAGTTACCACAGACTACAAAAATGCAGCAAAAAAAAGTAACCTATGAATTGGTAGTGATATCAATAGAGGACATTCACTTTTTTTCTTGCAAAAAAATGTTCTGTTATTCAAAAATAATATATTCAAAATATGATTCCTTAATTCCTAATTTAAGGAAGGTAAATTATGAAAGTTTCGGGGGGCGAACAAGCGTTTTCAAACAGACCCAGAAACGCGGGCGTAGTCATGTCGTCACATCATATATATGAGAGCAGTGAGTACGGAGACCACAGGCATATTGATAATGAGATAGGGCATGGAAAATTCTAGTTAATGGAAGTGAATTCTAGTTAAATAAAAATTATTCAAACAGTATATTATATATATAATATATTACAGTATATTACAAAAAGTGACACTTTAGTCCCTGTCATAAGGGAGTGAAGATATTATTTCAGTCCTGGAAGTAAGAAAAAATTATTTTAACACCCAAAAAAACACATTGACTAAACCTGTAGAGAGGTATAAATTTTTGTTCTAGATATGGATAAAAAATAACAAACTCAAGACTAGGCAATGTGTATTATTACACAATTTACTTCATAATAAATAGGAAGTTTAAACTTAACTAGGTTTTAATGTATAACAATTTTGCGGTATGTAATTTTTTTGTACATCCGGGACTGTAAGTAATAACTTCACTCCCTTATGACAGGGACAAAAGTGTCACTTTTTGTCCTTCCGGGATTAAATATTGACGGAAATCCCGGAAGTATAGAATTACAAAATTACAAAAGTATAGAAACTATAGAAAAGTATAGAAAAATATAGAATTATTAAAATTACAAAAGAAAAGTGAACTAACAAGGTATTTTCAGTGGTTTGTTCCACATTTTTTAGGCGGAACAATTTCTTAAACGCTTACTGCTGCTCATATAGTTTTTTTCATTTGAATTTTACCCCCGTTTAGATCCTGTATAGTGACGCGTGGTATTACAAATTATATTTCTTTCTGAAGTACACGTTTTATTATGTTTCTCAGTGTTTTTTAGTTCATTTGTATGTTTAAAATTATATGCAAGTTCTCTATTCTGATATTGATTTGTCTTTCATAGCTTCATAGCAAAATAAATAGCAACTTTCCCCTTCATAATAATCATATTAAAAACTAATAAAAACCAATAGAATATTTTTAATATTAGTAAAACTACTCAACCACCTACTTCTCACATAATTGCAGATGCATATTGCAGTTTCTGTCAAATCTATCCTTTTGACTATTTAAAGTCAACGCCCATATTTTTTGGTAGGTACTACTAAACTCGGATGTCAATTATATCCTTTTCACATATACAGTTCTGATTCCAGTCTTATTAGTTTGAACACAAAATTCTCCTGTATTTTGTATTTATTTCCTACATATTTACTACTGCATTATCCCTCTTCCGGTGTTTTATGATTTCCATTGTGGTACAACACTTAATCATTACCATATTATGCTTATATAACTATGTATATATGTTATTGTCTTCAATTTGTTATCAGTTGCTTCCATGTAAAATAATTATGGAATTTATCTGCTCAACACAAATTTTGATTACATAATATGTCTTGGACATCTGCTGTTTAAGATAACATCAAATTTATGGCCTTTAGTAAATTTTCCTCCAATATTTTTAGCTTGGGTACACTTCTTTCTGCAAAGCTCTTTAATGTAAAAAATTATTCAATCTCTCGCATTATTTACCTCCAAAAAACGTATGTAAAGAATAGTTTTCCATATTTATTTGTAGCTAAAAAGATGAGATTATGTTCAACGCCTAATGAGCACAACACCTCATCTAAATAGTTTTGATGAAGGTTCAGGACGTACGAATGGTTGACAGCGTGCTTTGTGTCTCGAAATATGTAACAAGTGCATTCTAGTTGTCAAAGTCTATGATTTCCATCCGTCAGTTGGTTTTCTTGATTTTCATATTATCCTCGAATTTCGTTACTCTCAATCAGTAGTTTCATATATCATTGAGTTATATCTAACCTCACTTTTGAGGAATCTGACGTCCAGTTCCTTCAAGACGATTTATGATCAGACTGGGCAAGAAACCGTTCCGAAATCACATTTCAGTAACTGAGTACTGAAAATATTTATTTTCTGCATTGCTGAGTAGTAGTTTACATGTTTATACAAAAAATATATTCTAGTAGAGTATTATTTAAATTATATAAATAAGACGAATGTCATGTGTGATGCTGACGAAAGTACCCATTGGAGGTAATTATTAAAAGAAATAACAATATGTGTAATGTAAGAATCTACTTCTATCAGTTCTATCTATTGAGAAATATGGATCATACAATTAAAAAGTGCCATTAAAGGTCTGCTTCGCATTTTATTGTTCTGGACCCTGAACAAAAGTACAATTCTGCCTACCCGACTAAAATATCCACGAGCCGCCACTGAATATAATTTGTCAAACTTCTTAATATAGATAATTCAGTTTATATAAAATGAAACTTTGTAAACAATATGTTATTGTCTTATTGTTCAGTCACTTTGTTGTTTACATGACAATTAGAAATTATAATTGGAATTAATAAAAGACAAACATTATTAAACTGTTGATTTACCATCAGTATCTCTTTGAAGAAACTGGTCAAAGTAATATTTAGTATAACATCGAGTATAACATATATAGTATTTTACATAACAACAGTAGGCAAAGGAAAAAAGGTTTATAAGTGTATCTCAAGCAAACATGCAAATATCTCTAAGCGTTCTATACTAGCCTTCTTCTACCATAGCTAACCACTTTAAGAGGAAAAGAAAAGCTGTTGAGTAATAGACGAGTAATTGATGATGGAAGTGACAAAATAATGTGGTTAAACAATGAAATGCTTCCACAAACCAAATGTTCCAAAATGAGAATTAGGTAATAATAATATAAACAGATTCTTTTGTTTCACAAGATCTTATCCAATGATATTCTTTCAACTTTTGGTAGGTATTATTAGAGGATGACACAGTCCACATCTTTTATTACATTTTGTAAACAATGTCACGGGGAACGGGGCGGAGTCTAACCAAATGTTTGAATTTTACCCCGCTATTATTGTTATGAAATTTAATTACATCTATTGCAATTGTCACGCGACTAAATTAGGAAACAATCGCTGGTGTTCACTTTGGATTGATTGGATGAGATCTAAAGAAGCGAGAGAATTCAAGTAATGTAAGACGAAAACTAACCGCATTCTGAGGAGCATAACCTCGGCCTTGTGGGTTTTGGGACTGCTGCTGTCCTCCAGTTGATAGCAGACCACCAAGTAGTTTCTCGGCTGCCCCACTTGCAATTGCACCAGCAAGTACCGTCTGGGCTTTTTCCAGGAAACCTTCAAATCCAGACTCTGGCTGGGCCTGGAATTTTTTCCAATATACAATTCACCGTGTCACTATTCCGTTTTTTTCGACACTTAATATATTGAACTTTAAATTACTTACACCTGGTGGCGCGGGAGGACCATACCCAGCTGGTGGGGGTCCATAAGGTCCTTGGGGACCATAGTTAGGTGGTGGTTGCCCGTAATTAGGTGGTGGTGGTCCATATCCTTGAGGAGGTGGTGGTCCATATCCTTGGGGAGGTGGTGGTCCATATCCTTGGGGAGGTGCTGCTTGACCTTGGTCAGGTGCTGCTTGACCTTGGCCTTGTTGGGGTACTTCGGTGTTCAATTGAGAGGCCTGAGTCGCTATGGCAGCGGCTGCTGCTGACTCCCAGGATATTAAAGTTATGGACACATCTCCATCAATTAGTAAGTGCGATACATTCTTGTAAGGAATCCTATGAGAAAATTCACAGAAATGCTGTCCGTTAATGGCTACCTGAAAAAAAAAATTGTTAAATAATCTTTTTTGTATTACTTAATTAATAGTTGCACCTTAAAATGATCAGGATCTATCAACACAAGTATCTCAAATGCCTGAGCTCGACCAATTGGGAGTGATCCCTGACCATCTTCATCGCCCCAAGCACCATTTTCATAAGAATTTCTCGCGATATATCCCTGTTTCAATCTGATGGATAGATGCAGCGCGGTATCATCTCGGGGTTTAGCGGTAGGCCCAGTTTGGAAGTTTATATTAAATCTATAACCCAAAAATATTAAAAAAATGTAAAATTATGCTGCAACAAAATTAAAATTTTATTTGCTTGTTATTATTAACAATTTGCTCAGAAATATAAATATAGCTTTAAAAAAAAACGTTTACCTGTCTGTATTCGGATGAGTTACTCCTTGAATTCTGCACATATTCCCAGGTTGAATATTTCCTTCGATACTCCCATTATAGGGGATTTCCTAAAAAAATATATTTTTTAAATTTATTTAGGTCAATTTAACTCACAACAAAATTCAATACATACGGGATTAACTATAGGTTCATGCATTTTGAATAAAACCTATTTATTTCTTATATTATTATCACAAGTATACAATTAAAAACACAGAATCTTCGCAGAAATCAGAATATTTTTACTTTGTAAACGAAAACGATCGAAGTTAGGGAATCAAGAATCAAGGTTAACTTCCAAACTACCTTGCATGCGTGACGTAATATCTATTAATAAAAATTACATGAAATAAATGCGTTTTGATCATAGCTTTGATGATTAGCTATTCAGTTTTCTAAATATTTTCTCGGCAGCGTGATGTCATGTTTTAAATATATAGAATTTGCAAATAATTATAACCGCAGGAAATAGTTATTTTATTACAGAATATCATCAGCGACTCGAGCACATAATATATTAAAAACGATGAAATTGACGTAAGACATATTTTACTTAATCGGTAATTCATATTAGGAGTCGGGACAAGTATGTCCTATGTTCTATTTCATAGTAGAACGTGGCCACTGACAGATATTTAATATTTAAATAAGGCGCCCATGCAACCATGCACGGATTCCTCAAAAAATAACAAATTAAAGATCGCGTAGTCATGATACAAAGTACAAAGACAATGGTATGTCAGCGCGCAGGTTATGTGACGTCAGGTGAGGTGCGACATTTCCAGTTACTTCGTAACACTGTACCTACCTACCTATAACGGAGTAAAATCAGATGCGTAAAATGTCCTTTTTTTTAAAGCTATAGCTAAATGGGACTTTCAACATCATTTAGAGCATAGTTTTGGCCATTCATCATGTGAGTTACAACTTTTTAGTAGGGACGAATTTGGCAAATTAATATCTTCTTTGCCCGCGAAATAATTTGAAAAACACGTTTTTTAAAACATACATTGCGCTATTAAATCAACGGCTCGGAATATAACCATGAAATTTTGGCTACTTATAGAAGACATTACAGTGCTTCCGATGGCAAGTTTTAAGTTTTTAAATATGAGACTTTTGAAAAAAAATAGCCTTAAAATCGTTACTAGCAAATCTGTGCACGGAAAACTTCACCCTGCGAAGAGCTATGTAAATTATTAAGATTTTTATATATGAATATATCGAATGAAATGTAAACAAAACTATGAAAAAGTTTCCCGGTCACCCATTGTTTTGACAACTCTTCAATCTTGGGGAAGCAAAAGTATCTGAGGTTACCTCCGTTAGTGTTTTGATGTTTCGACTATAATTACAACGCCTCGCGACAGCACAGGTTGACATTGTTTAAAAAATTGTGGCACATATTATAATAATAATAATACTCACACGTATCCACCTTTGCCTACACAAAACGCAAAATCTTGTCAATTGTTAATTTCAATTTGACTACGTAAAACTATGTAAAAATCTATGTAAAAAACTATGTAAAAATCGCGCCTAAAATCATGTTGGCGAGAAATACGTCATGTGAGATGCATACGCACGATTGACCAATTTTGGTTGTCTTTGTATCATGGGAGTAGTGACGCACTGATGCTGATGAATTATGTGATGCATTTGGTAGAGATTTGATGTTCAAAGTATCGATACGGATCGAAATGTTTAGTATCGATACGTTAAAATATCGATACCAATATCAATACCACATAAACGTATACCAAGAACATACAATACCACATAAACGTATACCAAGGTTGTGAACCAAGAACAAGAACCAGTTAATTGTTCTCGGTTGTGACTACCAACCAAGAACGATAAACTAAGCGCCATACAAAGTTCTTGGTCTGGGAACACAATTTTGTGCAACCAAAATTTTTTACCATCCATACTTGTGACCTGTAACCATCTAATCTCTATCTCTAATCTCTAGTCTAGGGATCCGTGAGGGACATGTCAGCTGGCGAACAGACCTTTGTCATAGGTTAAAAATTACGTCATATTAAATTTATTTTTAATTTTGCGCAAGCGTATTTGGTTTGAAATCCGCCATCCTAAAGAAATTTAATTTATATTTTAATAAAACCGTGGTAAAAAATAAATATCAGAAATAATAATTCGTGAAATATGATCTTTTGGTAAGCATGTCAAGTTTATAATAAAAATATCTATTACATGTCACTTGAATTTTTTCGTTTGTCATATTTTAAAAATACCTATAATTTCAACAAGCATAATATCGTTTTATTTACAGTAAATTAAATTCCTCGTGAAGATGAGACATTGATTAAAACAGTTATATGCAGAATGGGAGCATTTCTTGATAAGCCGAGAACAGATAAATTTCAAGAATTTGGCGAAGGCAATGGCTTACGGTATGGGGTGGCCACTATGCAGGGCTGGCGGGTTGAGATGGAAGATGCCCATAGGGCCAAAACAAATCTCGGGGAGGCCCTGAAAGATTGGTCCTATTTTGCTGTTTTTGATGGCCATGCCGGTGCCAAGGTGTCCGCACATTGTTCCGAACATTTGCTAGATGCCATCATGGCTACTGAAGAGTTTCATGAGGATGTCATGAAAGGCATTCGTAAAGGTTTTTTAGGTAATTGTACTTTTTTTTAGATCATATCAGTTGTTGTTTATGGACTTATAATAATTAGAATGTATATTAGATGGCACTAGTCATGTCTGTACATAGTATATAATATGTATTGTAGTATATAAATCTATGTTTTCTTTTAGAATTAGATAATAAAATGCGCATGTTGCCAGAAGTTACATCTGGGGAAGATAAGAGTGGAACGACAGCTGTTTGTGCTTTTGTGTCGCCGAGAACAATTTATATAGCTAATTGTGGTGATTCCAGAGCTGTGTTGTGTAGAGACGGTGCTCCTGTTTTCAGCACCCAAGATCATAAACCAGCGTTGCCGACCGAGAGAGATCGTATCATCAAGGCGGGCGGTTCGGTAATGATTCAAAGGGTAAATGGGAGCTTAGCAGTCAGTAGAGCACTAGGTGATTTTGAGTACAAGAACGTCGAAGGCCGAGGGCCTTGCGAGCAGCTGGTTTCGCCGGAACCTGAGATTTTCGTGAGGGAGCGAGACGACATGGCCGATGAGTTTCTCGTCCTGGCCTGTGATGGGATATGGGATGTAATGAGCAATGAAGACTTATGCGCATTTATACATAATCGCCTTTTAATTACTGACAATTTGCAAGAAGTTACCAGTCAAGTTGTTGACACGTGTTTATATAAGGTAAAGTCTTACATTACATTTTTCTATTAATTTTTTTGGGCACAGAAGATTGGATTGGATGCTACTATAGTTTATCACTATTTATTATATATATATTTCATTATTTATTCTTTGCACCTGATTTATCTATTGCCATAATAATTTTTCAATAAAGTCCAATTGTCCAATTGTGAAATGTCCATAATTTTTATTAACAAAATGAAGAAGGTACTGTCATAACAGGTCATTGTAATAGTAAAAATGACAGTACCTGTCGAAAATGAGGGTACTGTCTTAAATGACAGTTGGAATTCTACCGTTACTTGCCTTAAGGGCAGCTGCGTGTACTACTGCAAGCACTCATTGCTTCATCAAGTAATATTTGTTTTAGGGTAGTCGCGATAACATGAGTATTGTCTTAGTAGTATTTCCCGGAGCACCTTCACCCAGTCCAGAAGCTATTAGAGAAGAAAAAGAGTTGGATCAAACAATTGAACGTCACATAAAGGGTATTTATATTTTGTTTTGTGATTGTATTTCTGTGTATATGGAATACTGTCCAATATTACGAAGTGTGCCATATACTATATAATTTAATAAATTCAGTGCTGAAAAGTTTCTTCTGCAATTTTCAGAAATCGTGGAACAATGCCATGGAATTGAATTCTCTCAGATTCTGCCCAAATTTTTTTTCGTGAATGGATTACCTCCAGGAGGCGGATTAGCTTCAAAGTATGTTTTTCTTAATTTTTGTTGTTGATGGAGATTACTTACATAAAATCTTGCGTCTCTTTTAGGCGTGCGCTGATGGAACAAATTTTCAAAGAGTTGTGCCCAGAACAAGCGGATACTGTAAGTTTACCCTATCCTTATAACGCTGGCTACTGATTAATGATCTTTTAACTTCTCTGTTGGCTGGTTGCAGCACCCCTTTTATGATATTTGATTTGCACGAAGGTTATGCCGTTAAATAAAATTATTAACAAAACCATCATGCATGCTTATTTTAGTTATAAACACTTTAACATACAATTATGTTGTTTTCATTATGTTTTAGATTTTGTAATTTTTTTATGTCTCTGGGTGTTATTTTAGATGGTCTATCCCATAGTTGGTACGTGGAATGTTTAGATTTTATTTTCATGCAATTTTTCTCATTTATTTTGTCCAAAAAATTATTAAACAAATATATATCGATATGTTGTGCATTTGCCACTTTCAACAGTTCCGCAGAAATGGGGAGAAGCGTTCTGTCACTCTAGCCACCACATGCTCTTTTTAATTTTTTTTTTAACGCGGTCAGCATTTTTGTGTTCTCATAGCTAGCAAGCAATCGGATCCCGGTCGCTTCTGATATTATCGTTTTCTTACTCTTTTCGTTTCCAAATATAGTAAAGATGTCTGGAAGGGAGCCCCAAAATTTCGAAAATTATTCCTTGAACTTTTTTATCCTATATCATCCTTTGGTCCACTGTGCAGTAAAATATGCTCTCCATATTAGCATGGTGAGATGGGATTGCAAAAAGAAATTCGGCTGCATTTAGTAACTGTGAAAAAATTTACTCAGAAATACCTGCATTAAAATATTTTGCCCAATTTTCGTGAGTAGATTGTGGTCTTCGGAGTCAAAATTTTGTGATATATGTATATTTTTTTTAATTTCCACTAAAGATGAATTTACAATTTACACTGCTAAATTTATCAACGATTTTTAAATAACTGCATTTTTTAAAACTAATTCATTTTGCGTTTTGCATTATTTGACGTTTATAAAGGCAACTACTGTAAAATCCAGACGTTTATGAAAAATCCGAACATGTCCGGATTAATCCAGACGTCTGGTAACCCTATTTACCCCACCATAAACTCCACATTATGAATGTACGTTATCCTAATAAATGGATCCAGCAATATGGAGGCTGCAAGTCCTTACTCTCAGCTACTAACAAGCAAGTCATGATAAACTACTATTCTAATAACGATATCTTTACAGGTAATGGACCCTTTCAACTAACTGAGAGGAAAAGTCAGGTTGCGTTATGTTTCAGCTAAAATATTTCAGTTTAAGAATAAAAATTGTAAGGTTTCCTGATCGGGTATTATAAAGATATATTTTATATATTTCCAAGACATTCATTTCATGGTTTTCCAAGTACCTAAGGTTGTTTTATAATTTTAATGAGTTACCATTTCACTTGAAAACCATTATCCCCTGATATTTGTCATGTTTTAAGGTAATAACTAATTGTAAGTAGTTATATACAGAGTAATTATTAATTCGACGTTTTTATGACTAACATGTGTAAAATCGTTTCAACAGTGAATGTTTAGAAATACATGTATATACATATATCAGATTATTAACTATTTTTACAAATTACGTCATGACAGAATGGAAAATTATATCATACCTATATCATTGATAATTATTGTCTTTTTAACTGTTTTATTGCTTTCGATTGTTTATATGTTTATATTTCATTGTTGTACTTTATCTATACATCAAATTCAAATAGATCCATTTTTAAAGGGCAATCATTTGAAATTCTATTTTTACAGTTTCACTATACAAAACATGTGACGCAGGTGTTTTTAAAATGGAATACTCTGGTTATGAATAAAATAATTATAAAATGTGATTGGCTTTCATTAGCGAATCCCTAAACCTCTTCAAACGAAGAACAATTGAAGTAAGCATACAAGACTATTTGAGTATGTTAATGTATAATGTTCTAGTCTTAAAATACATCGCAGATCGTTGTTATACGCGTAACAATCGCAGACCAACTGGGATCGTCAATAAGTTTCTGATCGAATATTATTTATCATAATTCTAATTTTGTAAATTTCCATCATCATTTAACCAGATATTATCTCTGCATTAGACGCATATAAAGGGTCCGCCAATAAGCGCGCTCGATCTTTAAAATGAAATAAAGTTGTGTGAGAGGTATAAATGAAATTTATTTTTTGTTTGAAAGAGTATTCGAAGGCATTATGTATGGAAAATAATATCGGTCAAATGTCCACCTCGGCTTCGCTGGGTGGCGCGCATACGAGAAGTCCAATTTTCAATGACTCTGGCGCACAAATCGGGCTGTATTTCATCGATGGCGTGGCGTATGTTGACTTTGAGGGCATCAGTGTTTTGTGGTTGGTTTGCGTAGACCTGTGATTTAAGAAAACCCCACAAGAAATAGTCTAGTGGGGTTAAATCGCACGATCTCGGTGGCCAGTTGATGTCGCCTCCGCGCGAGATAACCATTCCTCCGAAGCGCTCGTGCAGAAGATCCATTGTGGCGCGCGCTGTGTGGCTCCACATATCCTCGACATCCATATTGTCGATTTCATGCCAGAAAAAGTTCGTTATCATGGATCTGTATCGTTCGCCGTTTACCGTGATGGACACACCATCGTCGTTCTCGAAGAAATACGGCCCGATGATGCCTCCGGCCCAAAATCCACACCAAACAGTTACCTTTGCTGGGTGCATTGCGACCTGGTGGACCTCCTGTGGATTGTTCTCGGCCCAATTCTGCCCAATTGCCAAACGGCAATTCTGCTTGTTGACATTCCCATTTAACCAAAAATGTGCCTCATCGCTGAAGATGATTTTGCGACCAAAATCGGGGTCGACTTCCAACTGCTCTAAAGCCCAATCAGCGAAGATACGGCGCTGTCTATGGTCGTTTATTTTGAGCTCTTGTGTCAGCTGGATCTTGTACGGATTCTGGGCAGATCGGACGTTTCGACGACGCGTCGGTGTTGGCTGATTGTTCACCGAACCGGTTGCCTCGAATTTGTTAATCAAACGACGGATAGTCGATTCAGCAGGACGATCAATTGCACCGTAAAATTGGCGGAGCGCGCGGAACGTTGCTCGAACCGATGAATGATTTTCGTAATAAGTTTTAACGATTTGCACATGTTGCTCGCGGCTGAATTGGTTCATGGTGATTTGTGAAGATACACTGAATAATAACAACTACGTTTGCCAACTCTACCACAAACAACATGGCCGCCATGAGCTGTCAAAGATCGAGCGTCCCTATTGGCGGACCCTACAATATGTCATTTTACTTGTGACAACAAGATGCGACGAAGCTAATTTAGTTTGGCATTTCTGTGACAAAGATGCTTAAATACAAAGGTATTAATTCCACTTTATTACCCTTGGCTTAAATGTACAATGTATTCCCAATTTGTAATTTTTTAAATTTATATTTCAAACGGAAATACAGAATATTAACTTTGTTTGTATCGTGAATGCCACTGGCACTGGTGTTCTGTGATTTTTTATGCGAGCACTTGTGTTGGTTGTGGTTGCATGGCTGGTTTTATTGCTCACAAAACATACATGTGAGTGATTTGTGGCAGATACAAATATTTTATTTTCTCTATGCTTGGTGGGTTACTCCAATCTCTGGTTAAATCATTGGGTTAAACCATAGACCCACCCAAGATTACTAAAGGAGTATGGAAATCTGTGGAAGCTAATGGACTCCCCAGATTCAGTTTTGCCTTACTTGTAGAAGTAGCCACACAACAAACTGCGCTCCCAGGATTGCCTCTTGCCATATTATTATGTTTTATGATCTATGTCTTTATGAAAAGAATATTTAAATAACGCCAAAGCAGTGCAAAGTTCAAACAATAACATACAATAAATAAAATATAAAAAACAATAAATTCAAATAATTTTAACATGCAAAACTGAACATTATCTATCTGACAATGGACGCCCTTTTCGAATTAAAATACCAATGACGTCACGTGTCAGTGTGATGGCGGAAGCGACGCGAGCGGAATCATGAGTTTGTAGGCAACTTACTAACTTTAAGGATCTTGGGTTAAACCAAACATTCTAGTGCGTGATCTATGATTAATCGCTCTTTTAGTACATTCAAATTTAAACTAAAGAATTGTGTTCAGCTGCTGAGAAGTATAATAATTATATTCTCTTGTAATATGTTTTGATTTCATAACAGAAAATGTGGAACAAACTTCTTATTCTTTATGATGTAGTCGTGGTATAGAATATTAGTAGTTTGTGTTCATCAGAACAACTTGTCTTGTTTACATATCTAGGGCCTGTTCTCTGTCTAGGGTTTGATCACTTTCACTAATAGCGGTCGGTTCGATTCGAGTCAGTGCTACCAGAAAATGGCGTTCAATAACAAAAGTATTCAGTCGAGCGACTTACTAAACTATTATCTGACAGTGAATATTAATAATATATGCAGGATATGCCTAGAAAAAGGACCTAAATTAATGCCAATATTTGACCCCATAAAGCCACCACATTTTTCCATTTTAATAATGGCATGTGCTGCAGTACAGGTAAAGTACTTCCATTTAAAAGGTAAACAGGAGAATTTATTTTTAAATATGACAATATATTCATTATTTATTTTCTACTGAAATGTTTCTCATTCATTCATTTAATATACCGTATTCTTTCCTCATTATTTTGGGCAATTTGATCTAAAAGGATACATACACATGAAGACAATTATTATTGTTTTACTATATTATAACTACCTACCTATTATATTAATTAATGGCTGTAGTAAGAATAAAATAAGGTACCTACCTACGTATATTTTTTTTGCATTTTAAAGTACATAAAAAGGCTAAGGCTAAAAATTATCAAGTGGCCGAGATTCATTGCATTTATCTAAATTCTTTTTATTTTGGTTTAGTACTCTATTTTGTTTTGTTGGTAACTATCCATTTTTCAAATACATGGATGCATGCTATTTGTCATATCCTTTCTAATTTTCAGGTTTTAGAAGGAGACGGTCTTCCTCCATATATATGCCAGAAATGTATATCAAAATTAAACATCGCCTTCCAATTTAAATCTCAATGTGAAAGTTCAGACGCAAAGCTGCGTCAGTGCTTCGATAATTTCCATCATTTGCCACCCACTCCTGACTTGACAGGATTTATCGATTTAAAAAAAGATGACTCGCATAATGCCACCATATACATTCAAAATAATGATGGGGGAACGGATGATAATCATCAACAAAAACAACAAAATATTGGCACAAACGTCTTGGAAATGCTTGAGACTAACAATGTTCAGGAAGTGCTACACATCAGGGAACCGCAGCTGCAAACGGTGCATATCGAACCAACTTCCTCCTTGCATAATATCGAAAAGAATACGTTGACTGAATTAAAAATTGAATTAAGCGATCTGAAGCCATCCGATATGGATTTAAAGGTTATATAATATATTACATTACATAATTAGATTTAATATTTACTAATATTTACGTCTTTATTACATATAGGTGGAAGATATAACGATCCTAAATATGGTCAATCAAAGCAATGCAAAGTCAAAGAAGTCCAACAAACACCACCAATGTGACACGTGTGGCAAAATATTTCGAACGAAACCTGGACTTGTGCACCACATACGAATACATACCGGTGAACGGCCCTATGTGTGCCACCTTTGCGATAAAAGGTTCATTAACGGGGGCCACCTTCATACACATATGCGAACGCACACAGGAGAGAAAAACCACATATGCGCAGCCTGTAGCAAAGCTTTTGCCACGGCACAACAGTTAACAAAGCATACTATAGCAATTCATACTTCGGAACGACCATACGGATGTACTTATTGTTCAAAACGATTTGCCAGCTCGAGCAACTTGAATACACATACTAAGATACATACAGGCGAAAAAAATTATAGGTGCGATCAGTGTGGAAAAGCGTTCTCCACTAAAGGGCAGTTGTACCAACATATGCTAGTGCATAGCGGGGAAAAGGCCTATTTATGCGAGTATTGTAATAAAAGATTCTCACAAAAGGCCCATCTTATACGGCATCTCAAAACCCACAGAACTTGAGTGAATTAATCAGGCTAATATTGTAATCGTCTAATATTACTTTCCCTCTATGATTTGGAGCTCCGTACTGAAGTTGTGATACTGATTGGGTTAACTGATACAATGTTTTTTTGTAGTGTACGATGTAATCTTCAGTAGATCCATTCATATACGATGTATTGAGGTTTTCTCTAGAATTTTGTTTATTTGGTATCTTTTTTATATTTTGTGTCAGTCTAAGAAGTTCTTGTGTCGAATACAATTTATTTCTTGGTACCCTCCATAGACTTATTTATATATTGTTTGCATCCTTTACATGAATATATTTTTGTAATTAGTAAACAACTTTTATTCATTTCATTAATACGATTATGTATAGAATGTGACATTTTAATTTATTTGAAATTAGGATTCCTCTTGAATGATCCTACTTACTGTCTTAATTTAAATCACGTTTAAATTTATGAATGGATCCATAATCAGCAATTATTGGTCAAAATTCCTACCATAGAAACAGGCTTCCTATTCCACAAGGTACTCTACATTAGCTATCCCACCCTCTCCACATGTAATTTAAAAAACAGACTTCCTACCACATCTTTATCTCCGACCACGGCCACAAGTAGTTTAAATTCAAAAAATAAGAGTGGCCAGAGCACAGCACAGAGGAATCATTAACCTACTAAGTCTACTCACTTCAATTCCGACCCAGTTTCAGTTATTTCCAAAAGGAAAGCGGCTAATGTAAAATAGGAGTAAATGATGTAGTATGATGATATAGTGTAGTGTAAATGATATGAGTAAATGAATTATAGATGAACATAAAACTAGCATTTTTAAATCAAAGACCTACAAGGTATATGGTTAATACGGTGTAAAGTGGTTAGTTGCGTTAATCGCATTGAACTCTATATCCATACCAGTTAACCTTGTTTGTGGATGTTCTATTCTGCTTAAGTGTTTTGTGTATAGATCGTTTGGACAGTGCCCTATTCATTTTGTGATATACATAATTTCTATCTATGACATAACTCCAATATTGTGTTGAGGTCGTTGCGTGTTTTGTGTCTGTCAAGCTTCTGTGGATGTTTTGTGATCACTACCTACTACCAGAGACATATGCATTTATATATCACTGATACTACTCAAAATCTTGCGCACTGTTCCCACTATCAAGATTACGGATCTTGCCCATTACCATTACCCACTACTGTCAAGAACAAGGAGACCGAGCTCGCGTGTTTCGGGCGGCATAAAATACGTCGAAAGATAAACTTAATGGCGGCAGACTCTGCCTGCGCAAAGCGTTACCTCGCAAAATTGCACCTTATCACAGACGACTCCTGAAGCTAGGTATATAGGGCCCCGCTAATTCCCTAGTGGAGTTCGACGTCATTTGTGCAGTTCTCTGGGTACCTATTTTACGCGAGCTCGGTCTCTTTGTTCTAGTCTTGTTCTTGTTCTGGGGCAAGAACTAGTTAATCTGTGATTAGGCTCCTAGGTCCTAGGCACAGACCGTGTCTTATCTATGGCACAGACAGATCTATGTTTTCTGTGGCACAGAAGACAGAAGTCCCTAGGCTCTTTTGTAAATTTGTTAAATTTTTCCAGACAAAAAGAGTGTAGAAATTTATATTAAAATGGGGAAAATATCTAAAGTTGTTGTATGTGGAATGAAAGGCGTTGGAAAAACAGCAATTTTGGAGCAAGTTATTTATGGAAATATAACTGACAAAACAGTGAGTAATTAATAATGTAATGGACCATCTAACACAGTGTAATATGTGCATTTAATTAAAAAAATGCTTGTCTTCAGAATTATGTTAATACCACAGAACTAGTTTAAAAATCTAAAAAGTAAGAATAATTAGTATTTCTAATAATTATTGATACTAACATAAATAATGTAACTTATGGAATAGATATTTTACCGAATTCATATTATGTTTCTGGTTTTTATTAGGAACTCCATCCTACGATAGAGGATATCTATGTTGCAAATGTTGAATCTGATAAAGGTATACGTGAGAAATTAAGGTTTTATGACACTGCTGGACTTGAACGATCACAAACTGCAACTGCTAATCAACAGTTGCCACGGCATTACTTGCTTTTAGCTGATGGATATATTTTAATTTATGATACCAGGAAAAGTAGTTCTCTTGACACAATTATTTCTATTAAAAAAGATATAGATAAGAATAAGGACAAGAAGGAGGTATTTCCTTTAAGATAGACATGCTTTGATAATCTATATTCTTTATTTTTTTTAGGTTACTATCATAGTCATAGCAAATAAAGTCAAAGAAAACGAAGATAGTGATGTAGATTCAATACTAAATAAAGCCACTCAGTGGTG
Organism: Tetropium fuscum; assembly: GCA_964058915.1. Lineage (NCBI taxonomy): Eukaryota > Metazoa > Arthropoda > Insecta > Coleoptera > Cerambycidae > Tetropium > Tetropium fuscum. The sequence continues at coordinate 550,315 of CAXKVY010000040.1, forward strand.
TAGCAGGGAAAAAATTAAACATTTTGTGGCTACGACTTTAGATAGGGCAACTTTATATGAACCTTTCGTGTATATTACTAGCAAATTAAATATTCCGCCTAGTAAAAGTGGCTTTACCCCCTTATCAATGGGTAGAAAAGTAATAAAGGATTCAGGCTAAGCTATTATATTGTACTGTAGGGTTTCTATTTATTTATTTAGGTATTTATACATGTTATTTATAATATTAATTACATCATAAATATAAATTATATTAAAAAAAATTTCATATATATTTTTTATATGCCTGAATATTCCAACTCTAATAGTTTTTTAACTCCCATTAAGTTTTCTGGCAATGATTAACAATGTTACTGGGTTTAGAATACCTATAAACCCCAGTAGCAAAGCGATTGATTGTATAAGGGCGTTATACACTTCTTATAGAAAATGACGCACTTATATTTGAAACTTGCTTGAAAATGCAAAACTACGGACATCAAAATAATTTGTTATACAGGATTTTTTTAGGGAGATACCGCTAATAAGCGGTTACAATTTGTAACATTTTTTGCGGGGTTGGTTAACAGCGGTAAAGGAAGTTCTCCCCCAAGCCTCCACTTTAATTCTATAACCGGTAGTAGATATTGTAACCTGGGTATTCGAATAAGAGTATCATGAGTTCGTTATTCAAAAGTGAAATAAACCCCTAGCATCAGATGTATAGGATGTCGTTTTTGTATTAAGCTATAACTAAATGGAACATTCCACATCATTTAGAGCATAGTCTTGTCCATTGATAATGTGAATAACAATTTTTTTTGAGTAAGAACGAATTTTGCAAATTAATTTTTTCCTTGCTTGCGAAATAGTTTGAAAAGTTTTCTAAAACATACATTCACTATTAAATCAACGGCTCAGGATATAACCATGAAATTTTGCCTACTTATAGAAGATATTAAAGTGCTTCCGATGGCAAAAATTAAGTTTTTAAAATTTGAGATGTTTTTGAACAAATTTGCCTTAAATTTGTTACTAGCAAATCTGTACAAGGAAAAGAGAGAGAGAGAGAGAGAGGGATAAAACGCAAAATCTTTTCAAATTCAATTTGAAAACATCAGTAGGCAGGTACAGGCATGTTGCAGAGATTACGTCACGTGAGATGCGTGCGCACGACTGACCAATTTTGGTTCAGCAATCTGGCATACCGTTGTGTTGCCCTTGGCTATAAACTGCCTGATGGGGTATGGGGGAAGCGCAAGAAAAACGTGTCTTTTAGGGAGAATAAAAGATGGATCCCGGAGGGGAATGGAGCATGCGCTTTAGAATATCACTCAGCTGACAAAGCGCCCTGTCACAACCACACAACTAGGGCCACAATCATAGCTTACCTTAACCCAACATTATTAGATAACCTTACCTATATAACAACTAACAATGTTAGGTAAGCTGTGCCGCAACTATGCGGTATTCCCATAGAAATATAATTTTATATTTCTATGGATACTCCTCAGATGAAATCTGTCTCCTCTGCCATAAATTACATTGGTGATCTACTTACTTGCTCTGTGTGTATACGCAGCGCCAGCGGCGACATCTAATGCATCTATTATGTGACAACTGAACTGACAATTCTCTTTGACAGTGACAGGAAATATGACATGAATGAAAATAAAATATGTCTTGGTGTGATTATTTTTACATTTGCTGATTATTGTTGCTTTCAATAATAATGAGGTAATTATTATTCATAGTGCACATTTCCGGGAAACGTGTTAGCATACATATATTATGTGAGGGTGTACTAAAGTCACAAAATTTGATGAAAATGAGTATCTGATATTGGAAGTCAGATTAACAAAATGAAGAATCTTATTAGATATTTTATATTATACCAATAATATATTTGCTTATCTTCAAGTGATTATGTTATATGATTCTCCAGAGATGTTTATGTTAACTTAAGATTTTAGCAATTTATCAAGAAAGGTTACCATTGTCATATTTATCTAAGAATTTTCTGTAAATACTTTGATTATACATATATACAATGCTCTAAATTAGCTATTTGTAATAGTAATGATATTTCTTTTAGATGGCTGCTGTAACGGATATCTGGGTTTCCTGGTTTAGTTGTTGTGTCGCCCAGCCACAAAAGAGACGCCATCGTATCGACAGGTTAGACTTATTTAAGCATATATTATGCAGAATCTATACATTTGCAATAATCTCCATCTAGACAAATCAATAAACTGCATGATTAACTAGTTTATATAAAAATAGGTATTTGCAATATTATGTTTTATTTTTGAAGAGAATTTATTTTATTTGTAGGTTATGTGTTATATTTAGACCCTTCATAGAAACATCCTGTTTATTTCTTTGTTGTGACTAGACTTATAGCTTAAGATAATGTAACGTTTTTCATTATTATCAAATCTCATATTCATACTTAGGTATAGATTTTCAATATTTTATTGACAAGATTTAAGTAAATAATTTCCATCGTATTTAATATATTGTGTATAGGTAGCTCATAATGCACGTATATAACACCAATCCGAAATAGCAATTACACAATACACTTTACTATTTGGTGTTTGCATAGCAAAGAACAAACATTAATACTTACATCACAGATGTAAAGATGATGGTTCGTGCTGCTTGATAATTTTAAAAACATTTTATGTAAATTAAATTATATTTCAAACTGGAGATGCCATGTCAAAACATGTAAACATTTATGAAAATAAGGGGCATTTTATACAGATGGATAAAAGGGCAAGTAAAATGTAAGAGATCTGTCGAATTTATATATGAATCTATTCTATCAAACATTTATTTTGCAGTTTTGACAAACACACTAGGGTGTCTATTGTAAAGGAATTCAGATCATATATGGACATTAAGTTATAGTTAGTAATTATTAATAGCTTAATAATTTGTATGATAAAATGGAATGTTACAAATTCTTGTTGTTAAATACAATTTTATGCTGGGCACGTCTTTTGGAAACCTTAGTATAGGACAATACCTGCCCTATTCTAAGGTTTATACTACATACTATAAAATTCATACCAAAAAATGAATAGTATTGATTATAATTCTTTTATTTGGTTCTAACCGTGTATTTCAGTTAGATCATTCAAAATATTAATTTTAACTTGATATGTTTGTATTGTATTGTCTTAAAACTTTTTAATTGGTATGCACTTGCTAACACTAGTCTTACCTTTTCTGCAATTAGTATCATAAAATGGCTCTACATTTTTATTTGCGAAAATGTTGTAAAACATTTATTATTATTAACTTTTACTTCCCAAGACATTGATTCTTGTATGCTTTATAAGCCTTTTCTTCTCATAGTTCCGATGGAGTACAGTCCAACTCTATCAGACATCTCCATATAGCTTTTTTTAAAGAAGTACATGCAGAGAAGCATTTGAACTATTTGGAGCATATTTTTTGTATATTGGGTTTTCCTATTTTCGATAAACATTTTCATATAGTATGTCCAAATTTGTTTTACAATTTATTCTTGTCATTTTTTCAGATCCATGATTGGCAATCCTACCAATTTCCAGCACACCGGACATATAGGTAGTCGCGATGTAGAAATACCTGGGGATCAATTAATTGAACTCCAAAATCAAATGAAAAGTAAAGGTGGTTACGAAACAACATATAAGGTAATAAATATAAACTTGTGCTACAATCATTTAGTCGATTCAAGTGTAAGTTTGTGCTTTTTTTAGGAACCTGACTGGTGTCAATAATTTGGGAGATACTAGTAGGTGTATATAAACAGGTTCCACCACCTAGCGTGTCGATAGTTTCCTGTGAGGAAACTACTTGAGATAATGCTTACAACTGTTAACACTAGAATAAATTTTGTACTGATATTTAAACTATTAAACTGTATAGTGTTCCATTTCTACAATATTCACGTACTTGCGTGATTTGTAATGAAACGGAATGTCCTTAATGCCTTATTCTGCATAGAATGTAATATGCATTTAACTATTGGCACTTTCAGATTTTATTTTAATTTGAGATTTTCGTTTTAGTAGGAACCTGACTGATGCCAATAATGACCTCAGGTCATGTATAAGACTCTGATATTTATTTATTTGTGGTATTATTATTGTTTTAAATTGTACATAATAGTTGTAGGGATGTGTTATATTTTTTTGTTTATTTTTAGTATTAATTTCCTATCGCTCCTCTCAATAATCTTAAACGTCCATGTTAAAGAGCAATATTAACTTTTAGATGTATGACAATACTGCCTTCTTCCGCTTTTATAAGTTATGTTGTTTAACGTTTCTTTTTAATTTGGGCATTTTCAGCTTTTGTTCTATACTCATTGTTTTGTAATTTTCTAGTTTTAAATAAAGACTTGCTGTGTTTCCATATTTCTTCAAGGTGCACTTAATTTATTAAATAATCTTAAGGGATATATTTTTCTAACTGATATATAGCGACACGCAACAGTTCATGGCATTAATCAGAACTACCTCAAATAAATATTTACACTTTGTAAATATAACTGAATGTAAACTAACAGCATTGCAACAATTTCAAAATCGTTAATAAAGAAATGTGTTAATTACAGAGAATTATTTTATTCCTATACCTACCTACGGAATTTGAACCAGCTTAAGATATTACTATTATCCTGATATTCTTTCAGCTTTGAAATATCTATTTCCTAATGAGCTGTTTGGGAAAAAAATTCTTTTATGTGATATTTTTTCATGTCTGCATTAAAATGATTTTATTTTCCTGAGGTCTGCCTCCTCCATAGAGGCATGGAGGATCTCTAGCTGCATCTGCTCAGGGCCGTAGTTAGGGGGGGGCAATGCCCGAGTTATATGCCGCATGCTTACCAATCGCCTAGCTAAAATTTTGAAAATTATCATTTTCTTCACCGTATCAGAACTTGCCATTTTAACAAAAAAAATTTAAAACAGCGTCTATGTACACTAAATATATGCCACAGATGGTTATGACGGGATCTCGTATTAACGAAACTGGCCATGCTGATTGCAGTCAAATCCGATTGGTCAGCGTAAAGTGGCATGTTTATTTTAGCCAATAGCTGTAAAGCAATGGCCATGCGGTCAAGGTGATCATGCAACGATTACGCATTGATTGTTGTTTGGTTCGTTCTTTTTGTTGAATGAAATATCCTTGATAAAAATTTAGTGCTGGACAGCATTTGACATTGTATGAATTAATTTGCTATTGTTTTATCGTATTTGTGTATGGTGATGGTCCCGGATGTTTAAATTCGAATTTTGAAACTCACAACCATTATCTTAATTTTAGCCCAAGAGCTTAGGTAAAAAACTGCAAAAGGTGCTACAAGACAATCCTAGTAATTGTTTTTAAATTCCCATTTGGCACAATAGACCCTAGAAAACAATACTTCTTGATTATATCATATAAATAGTAGTATAAAAGTATGTAGCTCGTACTCGAAGTATAGGGTGTTTGTTTTTAATTTAAAAAAACGTTTTTTTAAAATTAATTAAGTCTTTATCGATTTTGATAAAACTTGATATATATTTTAGCAGGAGCCACTTTTTATGTAATTAAAAAAAATTATTCCAGTGGCGCTAGCCGTCAATTATGTTTATGCATGATAAAAATTATTGTAGGGCACTTTTTTATGTATGATAATTACTTTTATTAGATTAAACAATTAAATATACCAGTTTTTCTCTACGTGTTGACTTATGGACTTGAACAAAAAAAAATAACTTAATTCCTTGCAAGTCCCCGAGCCACGAGACAAAAACCTAAAATTGCGAGTTTTCTCAAATTTTGTCAATATGGTAACAACTAGAGGCAATATTTATCGCAACCAGATATCAAAATATTTGAAACAGTGCATGTTATCATAATGAAAATGACCCCAAATTTTAACACAGAAAGTGGGCAGATTCAGGTTGGCAATGGTTCCAAGCCAACTATCAAATTGCACATATCACAAAAAACTGTATGATCCTAGAGAATCCTAAAAGCCCTTCATGTGCCTCCACCAATGGCATTACTAGCGCACGTCACGTGACATAAGATGTCTACAATTACTATTGTATTTATTAATTAATATTGATGCAGACCTAATTGTTTGCAACAAAATTATTTAGGGTAGGTTGAAGCATAAATGACAGCGTGAATAATGTGTGGAAAATTAAAATAATCAACTCAAAATATTTCACATAAGTTTTCTTAAACATACAATTATATTGAACATTTAAATTACATTCTCAACTTACACTACAGCCTCTTATCAAAGAAAAATATATCTTATTTTTATTGAAAAGAATTATTTGTACAAAAGTGATAAGCAGGATGTTTGAGGAAAATTTTATTTCGGAATAACCTCAATAAAATGGTACACATTATATATGTACAGAAATAAAATGGTTACGTCTTAATAGGTCGGGCGTCAAGATTTTAAGACGTCATACCTTACTTAATTTGTTGGGTGGACATGAAAACTATACTCTTTTTGTGCACTACACTTGTAAAATTAGTCTCCATCGCTTACACTATTAGTAATATTTTTAGTAAAGTTTATAAATATAATACTAACAACCTTCTTTACTAAAACTTCTAGAATGGAAGCCCAATAGTTTACTGAATTTATTTCATAATAAATAGATTTATTTAAACTTTTCACTAAATATAATACACATAACACTATATAGTTATTAAATAAAGATAGATAAATATTTATATGTATATATATATATATATAAAACGAATCTATATTTTGAACAATTTAGAAAATATACATGAGAAAGCAAAGACTTTACGCTTTTTTCCAATCTATATTTGTGCCTGAAATCAAACGTTTCAAGTAATATGGTATTTACATAGGTAACACTTCAATCCAGGTACCTTTTAATATAAAGATAGGAAGAAACTGAAGATACGGCAATATGAAGTACTAGTATGACATGCACTAGAGGTCAATCCCATGTACCGTCATATACTGAAAGACGACCGCAAACTGTCATTACAGCAGAAACAGATTTTCAAAGGGCTACCAACCGTGCAACGGAAAAAATACATTCGCAAAAAATAGCTAATCAACATATTTGAAAATATTTAACCCACATAATGGTTCGTTCATTTTGTTTGCACGAATTTTAAAAAATCATTATGTTTGCAGTTTAATTCGAATGCGCAGGCAGTATTTAGGACGGTCTTATTTAGTTCATATCAGATTTGACAAACAAGAAAGAGCAAATGAATATTTTGTAAAAATAAATAATTTCGGGAAGAATTCAATTATCCCAGTATATAAAGCGGTAAGGAATAGTCCACATAATACTGTTAAACCGTGCGGTGCCAGTTTAGTTTACTTTGTTCCGTTGTAAATTTTATGCTATAGTAATAAGACTTATTTGCATATTGCATATTTAATGAGGTGTTCTTACTATTTTTCATATCTCTACCAGAAGGAAAACCATCATTCACAGATAATACATAACTTAAAAAAAGGAGGAAAATGGTGTTTTAAAGAACTGTGGAACTCGCCATCATCAACTGTTACTTCCAATATTACTGATACCACTAATTAATGTTAGTGTTAATGATAGTGCAAAGTCCGTTGTTTATATGCTTTTTCTTAAAAATCTCCGAACGTGTGGATAGTCACAGTTACTTTATTAATAGCTATTTATTATAGTTACTTTATTAATAGTTAAGTGTGTTAATGTTCTATATAATTCACACTGAGAGCGTGGCTTATATAACAACACATGAGTGCCATACAAAATTTTATCCAGCAGCACTGCCTCTCGGCTAAAATGTTGGATTTCGGCAGAAGACTTTCCATAAATAGGTAAATTTATCTTAGAAAACCTGAAAAAACCGCCACCAGAATACCCTCTGATCAACCAAAATTCAAATTATAAAGGTGATATGTTACTATGGAACACGGATGTTTTTTTTTAAATAATAAACATCATTGTAAGTCATTGATGAAGCAGATGGAGATCTGGAACGGACGCAGAAGATAATATATAGATAAGAATCCATCAACAATAAAATTGCAAAAAAAATCCAGGGTGCTGCAAGGCATCCAAACAGAGCCCAGTTCAAGTACTGGAAGCATACAAGGTTTTATTATTTCTGAATCCTCAGACTTCGCTTCATTCTCATTTTATATTATTTTATGTAAGTAAATTGTATAAATTAATAAATAAATCTTGATGTTGAAAAAATGGCATAATGAGTGTATGTTGGATAAATGTAATTTTTCTCCTTTGCACGGTGGCACTGCAACCCACAACAAATAAATACCAAGACTAAGTGTGCATATTACATGAATCTAGTATTCAGATAGTACAACGGTGGTAGTGCCGCCTATAACCAAGAGGGATTCGTGTTCCATAATGCGCTACTAAAACGGAAATTGCATACATTTACAGTGATTATTTTTTTGTTATTGTGGCAGTCTGGCAACGCTACCTCCAACTGAAAATTATTAGCTCCAAGACGTCGCCTTTCAAATCATCATTACAGTATATAGAATAGACCGGTTTCTAGTAAACTCTATAATAACACGTTTATTTTTCCTGCAATTATATTACAGGAAACACACACACATACATACATACATACACAGGACGCCAATAACTCCATGGGTAGTAACTTCCACGATAAAAAAGAGCAATCACGACTGTTTCCGAGGAGCCTCCTTGAAAGATATAGGATGAAAGACCGAACGCCAAAATATTTTTTTCGTAATTCTCTCAAAATCGCTTCGTAATCAATGTTACCATTTACGCATTAGAAAACAGGAAAATATGTTGTTTCTAGTCCCCATCCGGCTGCTGCGGGTTTTCGTTAGAAGATTATGGCGTAGACTTCCCCACGATTTAAGCAACGCCCTGTATATACAGACATACATACATACACGCACATAAATATAGTGCTGTTTAAAATTAAGGCACCATCAAATAACATATGGTGATAGAGAAACTAGTCATTATTAGGCCGATTTTGCTGTATTTAGTAGTACGGCATAAAATTCCCGAAATCGGCTCGATAATAACATAATTTCGGTGGATCTGTTTGCGTGGCACGTTAATTTTAGTCAGCATACATACATACATACGCATGTTGTATGTATGTACGTATATCGGCTACATTAGTAAAGAAGGTAGCATATCAATATATATATTTCTGGTAGGTTATGTACCAATGTTTAACCTAACGTATTATTTCATAGAAAATAATATAGAAACGAAAGTAGATTATAAAAATTTAGGTCTACATATTTATAGTAATTAACTATATTGCACTAACACAAAAAAATAAATATAAAAATTAATAATAAAAATGGGTTAACATATAAAAATATATAAATTATTAACTTCTAAAATATTTTAAACATATGTTTATATCTAGACACAGTTCACTTGATGAATAAATTATTCATAAACATTGATTTGAGACAATATCACAATTTTACAAATTAATATATTCATGAACTACAATCTATCAGATCGAATTAAAGCATGAACAGTAATATAAACACTAGGTGATATTTATTTAGCCCACAGTTATACAATATTAAAGACTATTGAGTACCCAGGAATGAGAAGTCGATAGAAACCAAGTTTAAAGAAAACGGGCGTTTGCATGATTTCGTTTCTGACATATGAGAGTGCATACACGCTTAGAAGTCTTGCCAATAAATGGCGCACATATATCATCTTGATTACTGAGGATGAAAAGTAGGTACATCCGGTTTTTCCCCAATTATAATTCTATGTTAACATGAGTCGTGATAATTGTTGTGAAAATGAAGTCGGCAAGTGATAGCGACATAGAATAGCGAAGATTCAGATTTAGACCCAGATTATATAGATAAGATAGGAAAAGAAATAACTTGAAATCTTTGGAAAAGTGTCTAAAGGAAACATAACCGCAATAAAGGATTGACCTATGCCTATAATGGGAAAAAAATGTCCCTGCTAGGCATGGTTATGAATGAAACTACAAACATGTATGTATAGATAACTTCTTAACTGATGAAAAACAAGCGTTCTTAACAAATTTAACGATTTTGGCGACAGAAATGCTCGAGATTCTTACCTGTTTGGATTAATAACGGCGAATGCTGATGAACGTACCTAGTACCGAAGGTATGTACCTAGATATTTATATAAGTGCAAGTTAAAGTATAAAATGTAAAGTGAAATAAATAATAGGCATGCTAAAACAGATTTTTTATTTAAAAAACGACCAATCTTATGAAAAAGTGAATTCCTTGGAAGGCTATTGGGATTGAAAAAATCTGACTGATGTTAAGGGCATATGTAATACTTAACAGCTTTATAATAGGTATTATGTTATAATATATGGATTCATGTTTGACGTTATAGTGGAAGGATGTGAATGTAAAAAAGCACTTGCAGGAGTTCACGGCATAAAGTTTAGTAGAGTTGATCGAAATAAACTAGCGAAAAACAAACAAATTTTATGACGTTCTTAAACATTTAAGTGAAAAAGATAAAACTGACGAAACAATGGATATAATTAGCTTTGATAATCAACAAAACTTGCCACTACCTGATCTACCAATAGGTGTACAATAAATTTGATGAGGCATGTATTTAAGTTAAAAAACACCACTCGGCTTAAAAAATAATCAACACGTTCAAGGGCTGACTCACAGAGCACCAACACCTGCCGGGCCTATTTGCCATTTCACCCCCTTAAATATGTGCGTAGATATATCACAGTTCCCATATATCACAATTAGTCCAGCCTGTGAGCTGGGGAATTAGGCCCACTAAGTTTTTTGCAGACGGTCAAATTCGAAATTTTTTTTTTGCATCATATTCTATGAACCCTTAAAGTCATTCATGACTCTCTACCAACCTGCCAGCCCCTCCCAGATCAGCCCTATAGTATAAAATAGCCCCCAATCTCACCCTCTTTTTGAAAAAATGACATTAAAGCCTCTAAAATGGGTTCTACATTTTTTGGGTCGCTGATCATGAATCCGATATCATTTCCCCGGAAAATGCATGCCACGGCCGGGAAAACGGGAAAATTTGGTAATCTTTGGGGAATTGGCAGGTCGGTAGAGAGTCACAAGCTTAAGGGCTCATAGAATATAATGCAAATTTTTTTCTTTCAATTTGACCGTCTGCAAAAAACTTAGTTAGTCTCCCAGCTCACAGACTGGGCTAAATATTGAAACTTTAAATCAACATTTCATGGTTTTTAAAGATAAAGCATCACACTGTACAATAACAAACTTTCACTTAATCAAAAAAAAACTTCATTACCTAATAAAGCAAGTTATAGATATTATACCGTGCACATATGGTGGATTTTATTTATGCTTCTTTGGAAATAGATGTCAGAGGAGAGCAAGAAAATAAGGAAACAGAAACACCCAATAATAGTGATGAATGGAATTAGTTAATATAATAGGCATTTTGATGTTTCTTAAATGAAGAATGAGAACTAAGCATGCATATCTACTTTTTTTTTGTAATATAACACTAAGAATATTTTTACATGCTCTAATAAATGCATTTAAATAACAATGCTATTTAAAAGTACTACCATTTGCCATACAATAGCTTTTTTATTCTCCTGTAAAAATGCCTTTTTGGTTTTTAGCGACTCATCATTCTCATGTACTCAATTAATTATTGTTGTTATATAACTTCTTTTTCCGTTTGTACTTTACTTGTGTGGAGATTCACCTTGTCAATTGAAAGCTTTGTCAAGTAAACATCAATAAAAATTTACGTTGTATTAATTGGTCCTACTGTTATTTAAAATTTAATAAGATGACACACATGCAGTGTTATGAATATATTAATTATTCATTTAACTTGACAAACGTAAGCAAACTGGAAATATTTAGTAAGAAAGCGCTGGAGACCAAAGATGCTATAAAATGAGGTGGGCGGTTATAACAGTTCATATTGACGGAGATGCATACGTTGAATGATATCACGGCAATCATTAAACACTCTCTTGATATTATCCGTATCGACAGCACATGTAAAGTGGGGATAACAAAAGTGTTTGCCCTCGCCAGAGGCGGTACTTATACGCTGAAACAAAAGATTAAACAATTTAATTGTGTGGATGGTCATGATCACATCATTTGAACATTTATAGCCTCAATGCGGTTATAACACAACATATGTCAATTTTGAGGTTAATTTTTCCATTTTGGAAGTGGAAATAGTATTAAAATACTAAAATTGTGTGTGCCGTTGCGGATTGTTTTAGGGAGCATGAGTTAAACTGATGCAATTTACTTAATTATTTACGTATTTATCAACAAATGTAACTTTGTGGACCCCACGGCCGAATTGTCAAAATCAGGTGATCCAAAATGATCAATACACCTCTGTGTTATAACCGCATTTAGCTGCAAGCGGTTTCATTGATCTTAGACTGCGAGTAGTTTTGTTTTTTACTTTACAAAAAAACACCAGTGTTACAAGATATTCACAATATTTTTATTTTATCCTTATGGATAAAATAACAATATTGTGAAAGCTGTCATTGTATTAGTGAAACTGTTATCAGTTTTGCTAATACTATACAGGGGAGGCCGTGCCTCTATTACATCTACTTAAAATTAATTATCAATATCAAGATTTTTAGATATTAAATCAAGACATTAAATTTGGTTTTAAGTAATGCGTGTAACTTAATAATACAAATTTTAATTTTCCCCCCCGATTTATCAAGGATTTTCATCATATTTTTCTAAATCAACTAAAAGGACAAACGTTTTTGGATACCATTTGTGGCAATCGTTTACCCACTTTTAGCGTTGGAATTTTTCTTCTCGGGTTGTATCTACTGTATACCTCCATTACAGAACTCCATTGATTGAAGTTTTGGAATACATTATGAGTCCAGATTTTGACGTTTCAATTAGAGAAGCAGTTGGCCAAAAAAACATTTAAAAGATAGTAATTTAATTTCCTTTTTGCATTTTTTTTAAATTTTTCAAACAAACTGATGTGTTTCAATGCCACAAAATAAATTCACTGACATTGCAAACACTTTTTTGAAAATTAAGGGACTAGAAACCAAGATTACTATTTTAATAATATTTTTGAAAATATTTCTCTTGATAATACAGAGTGTAAAAGACAAAAAATGTCCAATGTAATCGACTCAAAAACGCGTTTTAAACAATTTTGTTATGAAATTATTGATACTGTGAAATTGCAAAAAACATATATTTGACTATTGACTTTGAATAAAACTTTTCGCAAAAGTAGGATAGGTGAGAACTTTTGATTATTTCATTTGTAATATGTGTATTTTCCATCTGTACCAATTTTCAGCAGATATGAAAATCGATATTTTTCCTATAAAAAGTTTGGGTACTAGTGAGTAGTTCCCTGCCGAAATAGGTATGCAAACCAAAATCACTATGCAAGCTTATGGAATGTTACTGGAGTTAACGCTTGTAAGAATATAAAATATACAAATTCCAAAAGCGCGAGTTACAGCGAACTTTGTTTAAAAGTGTATAAACATATCGTAATTCAAAAATTCATAAATATGCAATATTTCAACATACCAGAAACTCATCTCTTATAAAGTACTTTGCTCTAAATACTTCAGACGGCTCGTTTGCATCATTTGCAACTTCTACAGGGGGCTGATATCTTGAAAATTCTGAAAAATATTCTTCTAACTTGCTTTTACCTAGAAACAAAAATAATTTTATACCACAATGCTAATCCCTGAAAACATTCTTGCCCATACCTGCCAAAATTTTTTCAGCAAGGAGATCCTGCTTATTGAGAAAAAGAATTACAGATATAGTCCGCAGCCATCTGTTGTTCCATATTGATTTAAATAAATCTAAACTTTCTCTTAACCGGTTCTGGGTAGGATCTTCTCGCAAAACCATGTTGTACGAACTGCACGCAGTGACAAAAATGATTGCGGTAACATCGTTAAAACATTGGATCCATTTGCGTCTCTCGTCTCTTTGGCCACCGACGTCAAACATGCTGAAAAATAACAACCCACGTGATTCCCCTATTTTCGCGAGGATATGAGAAACGGTAACTTACTGGAAGTTGACTTTATCAACTTGGAAGAGCGTTTCAAAAATGCCACTTGTAAGTACACGGCAACGCAGAATGTCTTGCTCTGTCGGCTTGTAGTCTGGCCGTCGGATTGTATGAACTTGATCAAGGAAGTACTTTGCACAGTCTATTAATTGGTATTCATTACTTCTCTCAAAGGTTGCCTGAAACCAAATTTACATAAACCTTTACATAATTTCAGAGAAGTCTTTCGCCTATGATGGTCATATTCTAGTTTATAGGCCGTGGAATTCTCCGTATGTAGAGAGATACTTGAATGATAGCTAGCATAGGTTCATACGGCAAATATTGGTAGACAGTGCCTTTAAAATAATAATATTGAGGTTTTGCCCTGGCCTGCTCATTCCCCCGATTTGAACCCAATTGAAAATGTATGGGGCAGAACGACAAAAAATATTTATAGGCGGAAATTTCGTGTACCTACATAATGCAGAGCAATAATAATTGTGGATCATTGTTGAAGACACACGGGAAGAGTTGGCGCAAGATGAAGATTTTGTGAGATAATTACATTCGATGCAACGCCGTTTGAATAAGGTAATAACAAGAAACGGGAGCATGACCAAATATTAGAAAAAATTCTAATTTTTTTAGCTGTATAATATGTTCACTGCATTAAATTTTTTATTTTGTTTCTTTTATCAATGCTCAACACTCGTTTATTGCACAGCAGTGTACTTGTATCTGTTGGTGTTTTGATCGCATTGAGCAGCTTAAGCTGGTAGATCGTAACCAGCATTCAATACAGGAATGCTGGAAATCTAATGACATTTCTATTTCCGGAGCTGGGGACTAAACCGACAAATGGTTCGAAAGAATGGAATACTTGTATTCTGCTACTACAACCTTTATATACATATTACATTATTTTAAATATTTAATTAGTACATGTAAGTAAAATTATAAGTCACGAAGAAACTTAAAAATGTATAAAAGTAAAAGTATATTTTGCAGGATATTCTACGACGCAGTCACTTCACATAACTTCCTAAAGGCTCTTATGATTTTGTGGACTTCTTCTTGGTGACCTTTATCATTTTTTAACGATGCTAAACCCAATTACTTATCAGATCCCAGAAGATCATTGTCTCTATAAATATGACTTAACTGTTCCAAATTATTTACAACTGTTTCTAATAATGTTCTGGTATTTGTTACTAACCTATATAGCGACAAGTAAATTTTACTAAACTGAAGAAATTGGCGTCATGATTTTACCAACTATTGTTAAAAGACTAGAAATATTAAGTACAAAAATGAACTACTAGCTAAACTATACTGTTTTCGTTTGATATGCAAACTAATGGAATGCGGTGCTCAGTGGCGCGCGCAATTATCCTAATATTGGAAATAAAATAAAAAACAATAATGTTAACTCAATTTAATTTGTAATATAGCAAAAACAAATTGAAAATGGATGCGAACTGCAAGTGTACTTGTTTTTATTTTTTCCGAGCGAACGTTTCATCTGTTGGTATCGCCTGAACGACATCTATAGGGTGGTGGCGCACGTATATAGGTATAATTTCGCGCGTTGTATTAACGGATACTTTTTGTTATTGTCTCAGTGGTAGTTGTAGGTGTTCGATGAGTTATTGTGTCCTTGACCGTATTAGGTAGGTAGGTGTTTACAACGCGACATCGGTGTAAAAGGCGTGCTCGAGTGTTTGTATAATAATTTTGTCTAGTGTTTGTAAAATTATTGATTATAGTTAATATTTTATAGTGTATAGTGTTTATAGGTTATACTGGTTTCATCGAGGGTTATATACAGAGTAGTGCAATGGAAGAACTAGGCACATCAAGGAGTAAAAAAGCAAAGCCCCATAAAAATCTCACATTTAATGAGAATTTCTGATGTGAGTTTTTGTGAAGAGTGCTACTAATAAGTGACAGTGTTTAAAAATGCTAATTAGGCAATTTACCATTTTTAGCGACAAATCATCTTTGTAAAACACGAATTGACACTAACCTGTACGCCCCTATCTTTCCAGAGAGCTTCCGTGTGTTCATAAAACTCAGGAGGGTAGTCAAAGTCAGGGCCTGTTGCACAGTCCTGTATCCAGTCTACTCGTGCTTGGTTTTCTGGTTTCTCTAATTGTACTGGAGGGCTTAGTGTCGACATTGCGCCCGTAATAGTCTGAAAATAAATTTTTAACGCTTACATTATTCTAGTAACATGCAGTTAATATTAACTATTAACCTACACGTACACATTATCACTTCATTATATTATTTATTAAATTATATGGATTATTTATTGCCACTTTTGATTATTATCCTCTATGCAAAGTAAAGCAGTAGTAGAAATTTCTTTAGTAAAACCATCCAGTTGTCAGGAGTTGTCCATCAGGAAGGATAGCTAGGCATTATCTGACCAATCAATAAATACAACCTGATGAACATAGTTTAGTCCTCGGTTTGGTCTCAAAATACACCATAAGTATAAAATAAGGGCAGTAAACTAATAATTGACAAGGAACTTTTAATAAAAATTTATAACCGAGACGGTTTGATAGGTGACGATTCCAACAGATTCTTTGCTATGCCAAGTAACATCTGGTTTACCTACTGTAATAATAGTAATAAGTACTTGCGTTACAAAATGTTTGCAACAATTTAACTGTAACAAGCAGTTTTTCCTTGATCATTTTATCGTTCACAAAATTGTGATAAGTAAAAGCGATTTGACATATTTTTCATGACTAATGAGGTACATGACAAGATATACCACTTGTTATCCATAGCCACCCAGAACCAAAACATTTATTGAAAATGAACATAATATATTTATATGTGATTTGACACTGGCTGTAATTATAGTGTCAGTCAAGTGTTGTAATGATGGCATAATATTGCAGTTGAGACTTTTATAATGGCTTCTAATGTTTAAAGTCACTAAATAAGAGAAAGTACAGCAATTCATTTGCTTAATGCGTTAGATAGAGAAGCTCCTTATTTGGGAACAATATGGCTGCAACCATTATGTTAGCTACTGTTTGATATGTCATTTTCTTACAATTGAATTGAAATAGTGCCCTGTCAATTTTGACAATAATAACGTTAACAAAACGCCTAGTTGCTGTGTTCCTAAGTGTAAAAGTAATGGTGATAAAGTGAGATTACTTCGATTGCCAACAGGTAAACATTCACAGTTTATTAGTTAAAAATTTACCTTAAACAAATATTTTTGTAGGCATTCCAAATGTAGAACGACGGGAGTTATGTATGATTCTTATCGGCAGATTTGAATTCAATGATTGCTCTAAATGCGTTTTCGAACTTCAATTTACACACTTCAATTTCAGCCACGTTTTTCGGAAAGACAGTTTGAATTAAATCGAAGGGATGGCAGAAAATTATTACGGTTTAATGCTGTACCGGATTTGTTCAAGGAAGAACCATACACTTGCACTATAGCGGTTAAGTTAAAATATGTTTATATTACTTTATATTATGTTCAACTTAACTTTGCTTTTTTTTAAATGTTGTCTTTTAAAAACCTTTTCTAGATTTGTTTATCTTTATACATCATCCTTGTACCTATCACTTTTACTATTTAAACTTGTCGGGGGAACAAAATGACCGCCAAATGCTGTACTTTCTCTATCTAGGGACTAATGTTTGTATTAATGTTTAAAGTGACTATATATAAAGTACAGCAATTCATTAGCTCTAATGCGTTAGACAGAGAACGTCCTTATTTGGGAACAATATGGCAGAATATGGCTGCAACCATATGTTAGCTACTGTTTGACATGTCATTTTCTGACAATTGAACTGACACTCAATTGCTCAGATTAAAAATAGGAAGATAAACTCTAGCAAATGATAAAACGTCCGCGAAATGAGATTTTTTATTATTCCAATTCCCAATACATGTTATTGGTCGATTTACATACCCAGCATCTGAAAATTTACTGGGTTTTGTTTATAAACACTAAACATAAACATAAAAGAAGCGTTCCCCTCCCATAAATCTCTGTTTATTTGGTGGACAAACTGTAGTATGGGTATTGACGTTACCTATTTCCTGTGGACATTTTTAATCTGAGCTCAATTGAACTGACCTTGTCCTGTCAATTTTGACAATAAGGTTAACAAAATGCCTACTTGTTGTGTTAGCATGTTAATAAGTGTAAAAGTAATGGCGATAAAGTGAGATGACTTCGATTGCCAACAGGTAAACAATCAGAGTTTGTTAATTATAAATTTACCTTTAACAAAAATGTTTGTAGGCATTTGAAATGTAGAACGACGGGAGTTACGGATGAATCTTACCGGCAGATTTGATTTAAATGATTGCTCTAGGATGTGTGAGGTAAATTCGTTTTCGAACTTTTCATTATTTGCACAATAATTTACACATTTAATTTCAGATTCATTTTTCAGAAAGCCAGTGCGAATTAAATCGAAGTGACTGCAGAAAATTATTACGGTTTAATGCTGTCAATAACAACTTTGCTTTATTAAAATGTCTTTTAAAAAGCTTTTCTATATTTGTTTATCTTTATACATTATCCTTGTACCTATCACTTTTACTATTTAAACTTGGCGGGGGAACAAAATGGCTGCCATTTGCTGTACTTTCTCTATCTAGGGACTATTAACGCTAATATTATAGCGCCCCTCGCGGCCGTAATTACAGATGATGCATTTTCAACGTATGAAGGAAAAAATATTATATTCATGGATAATTTGTTGTAAGGATGGCACACTGTGACTGTCTTGCTGGTCTTGGGGAACTATGCTCTCATATAGCCGCTGTGTCGTTTTCTGTTGACGATGCAGTTCAAAAACTTGAGGAAGTTAAACGAACCGGAATAAAAGCATACTGGATGCCTCCTTCCAATAAACCTGCAGAACCCAGCACTGTTCATGACATGGATTTTTAAAATTCAATGAGATTATTGGACGAAAATCCTTTAAAGTTTCGAGAAAAGGAGAAGGATCAATTGCCCATACCTATCTGAGGTTGAGAAAAATAATTTACTATAAAATTTAGTGGGACCAACTGGGATTCAAAACCTTTCTACGAGATATTAAGTAGAAAGAACATTGATAAAAAGAAGTTCAAATAATTTCCTTTTTAGGCAAAGAAAGGTATGAGAAAAAACAGAACTTCAGGAGATAATTCACTGTAATGCTTCACTTACAATTTGTCTGAATGTCACTTACTTCGGTGACTTGCAAAATTAAAGCTGTTAAGAGTAAACCAAATAATACATTTTATTACTTTTTCTACGTTCACAGCTATACACAATATTCGACTTGAGGACGGTGAGGAAATTGAAAGAGAAACAAAAGCACAAGCAAAATATAAATCTTGTTTTGGTTTTCGACGAGGAAGGATAACGGCCTCGAAATTTAAAAGATGTTGCAGAACTAATTTAGATAATCCTTCAATTTCTCTAATTAAGGAAATATGTTATCCTGCAACACATCATTATTCATTATCACATCATTATCATCAAAATTAAGACCCGAAATAAAATGTTTAACACACTATCCATATTCAATTTTACTTTTCATAAGGGCGGCATGTAGCCAAATTTGCCTAAGAAAAATTCAAATTCATTTACCGAAAAAATCTAATTTCTTTGTCTCGTGCGGCGTTACCACATTTAACGATAGCGCAAAAAGAACGCATGCTCTCTTATGTTATACAAAAGACACTCAAAATAGTGGAAATAATATAAAAATATTGCAGTAAACAGAAAATCAGTCCAAAAGGATCATAATTATAATACACTGATTCAACCATCTGTCAACGCCAGGTTTAGGGTTATTCGATTCCTCGAAAACCATAAGTCCTAGCGTACTGATTTTTTTGAAAAAACTTTCATAGTTTAGTCTACATATCATTCGATATATTCATATATAAATTCTTAATAATTAACATAGTTCTCCGCAGGTTGAAGTTTTCCGTGAACAGATTTGCTAGTAGAGAGGCTATTTTTTCAAAAACGTCTCGTATTTTAAAAACTTAATTTTTTCATTTAAGCTCACATGATGAATGGCCAAAACTATGCCCTAAATGATGTTGAATGTCCCATTTAGTTATAGCTTAATTAAAAAAATCGACATCCTACACATCTGATTTTGGTCCTCTATTATAGGTAACTGGATATGTCGCACCTCACCTGACGTCACATTACCTGCGCGCTGACATACCATTGCCTTTGTATCATGGATGGGGACTTTTAATATTGTTTAGAAACACGAAAAGAAGGTTTATACGAAAATCCAGCTTTCTGGGAATTTGTCCGAAGTTTGGCCTCTTTTGTCTTTATTCCCTGTTAATATTGTAATAATTAATAGGTATTGTAAAAATCAGTTATAATTGTAAGAATCGACAATTGTAAAAAATCGTTCTAACTAGGGTTATTTATTCGGAGACTGCCTACTATAGCAAGATTTATATTAATTTAATTCATTAGTATTTATAATCTTATATCACGTAATGACAGATAAACCTTTGGGAACTTAGAAATATTGTACTTATGCCTATTTAAAACGAAATATTGTATACTGAAGAAAAACAGTTAAGTAGGTATGTAAGATTAATTAATAAAACTGTCTAACGGATCATTCAGAACTTTGTTATTAATTAGCAGGTACATTTTTGCTTAATATGCCAAAAAAATCTCACACCTGAAAATAAATAACCATAATACTTCAAATTTTACGGTAAACACAATAAAGACAACGTTTGGAAAAGGCCTTTTCGTTCTCGAGAGATTTGTAATATTTATTTTTTCATCAGAAAATATTGTATACTATACATAATGATTGATCAATATTTATGATTATGTATCAGTAGTTATTTACAAACTTGTATGTTTTTAATATCCCACATAAAAGAAAGTAGGTACATGTATAAAAAAACATATCGATATGTGTTGACCTTAGTATAAATATTTTATATATTTCAATCATTTTCTATATAAACGATCATAACTAGGTTACCTCAAAAGCTAAGATTAGATTAAATAAAAACTAGAAAATACAATTTGCCACGAAAAGTGAATACCTATTTCATATTTCACATATTTAAAGCCATATTTTCCAACATGGTTGCGATTTTTCACACCACTAATATGGAACCTTGCGGCAGACTCTTGAGGTATCTAGTTGTGACCATATTTCCTGGCTATTAAAGATAAAATTAGCTTGAAACAAATATTTCATACATCAGTGTCTAATTAAAAAGATCTATAAGTATACACATTGTTTGAAGTTCGTAATTCTTACAATTCTTGTTTAATTTTTAAGAATTATTACATTGTGTTAACAAGGCTTGGTATACTATCGACAGGAAAGAAGCACATGTGTGAGATTTTATGTAAAAAACCTACAAGAGCAGAAACCATAATCGAAAGCTGCAGCCTTAAAATGAAATAATGAAAAAGGTGCATTGGAACTTTAAACAATATATCTTTTAAATAATAAAATGTTTAAAAGATATGAGTTTCTCAGAATATAACTATTAGTTTAATAATATTTTAATTAGAATTTAATGCACTCACTTCATTAGTTTTAACTTTTATTTCCTCAAAATCGGCCTTAAATTGGTATGTTGTGCTTAGGTACATCGCACTTACACAGGTCTACTACACAATTTGCATAGGTACTAAACTTCGACTAACAGCGCTCTTTAATAAAGCGAGGTAAATACCTTGTAATAATATTAAATAGGGATTTCATACATAGGCATATATAACTTAAACAACTATTATTACGCAAGGAAACAGTTATTCAGTAGAGAAAAGACAAAAATCATTTACTTAGCACTCTTGACTCTTGAGTTATACGGTTCCTTGATATTTGACGAATTCCACTCCAAAAAATAATGAATGTGGAGTTTCTTTTAGTGAATGTCTAATTACAGGGGTTATAGACCCAAATCATGCGTAGGTATGTGATATTGATTTGACAAACATCTTCATAAAAATTAGCTCTACCATTTTTATTTTAGATTTGTATTCGTATTGAAAAGTATTGGAACTCCTTCACTGTCATGGCATAACAACTGTCAATGCCAAGTAATGTAAACAAATGAACAATGTACTTGTCAAATATTGTATCTAGCAGATTTTTAGGAGTGGTTACTGCTAATTTAAAATTTGGATTTACAGCAAAAGAAAACATGAGTCGGCAATATTAAGATTTGCAGTATCTATTAACAATAATGATCCTCTTCATCATTGTATAGCATATATGTAAGAAGAATGAAATATTTAAAATTAATAAGAAGAAATATGGTATGCAAGTCATACTTACAATTATGGCATCACGAATATTTTTTTTGATATCTTCTATTTTTTGTTTCTTTTCTTTGTCACTAAATCCATTTACATGCAGAATACGCATCTGCTTAACGATTGTCGACTTTCCAGATTCACCAGCACCAAGCAGAAGAAGACGGTGCGTAGCACGATACACTTGTTTCTCCTTAGCTAGCTGCCGATTAATTTGATCACTGATTCTCTTCTGAGTCCTAATATCTTCAGATGCTTGTGCGGCATCCCTGTTTCCAAAACAGCCCATGGCCACCAGGGGAGACCACCAGCAATCAGCCCCCTTGTCGGCGGCCACAGGGCCACACTCTGGGCCCGACGCCACCGTGGCTGTCCTTTTGTAAGAACCACTTATGACTTGATCATCCAGTAAAAAAAAACATATTCTCTAACATGTCTAGGATTTTACATTTTGCATACCCTGTGCCCACCCATATCAGACTGACTCCACTAACATGTTGGTAGTTGGTAGGCTGCAGCACTTAGGTTAGGTCCAAAATCACTTAAAAGTAAACACAGAACAACAGCACCTGTTTATTTATTGATGAATATTTATAAATTTTAAATATGTATACTAAAAAATGGCTCCCCGATATACTATCTTTATTGGCCCACGGACACGGTGGTTATTTTTACATTACTAATCTCAAAAATAGCCTAGTGTGGTGAGATAGACGTATATTAGTAGTATACAACACATAGGTACACAAGCATATTTTAAAAATAGAACCTGGCTAATATTTTATTACTGTTTAATCGCGAATCCTCTACCGGACTTCTCAAAAACTACACGATACACCCCGACAACTAAAATCGACTTTTGACCAAAAGTACATCAATCTGCTAATACATTTTATACTCCTAACTGTAAACACAACATTTACAAAGAGCAGATTATATCTAGTACTTCTCTTTACTCAATTTTTAACAACTTGTATACTTTATTAATGTTTTTTAATTTGCCTAAAGTACGAATCGACTTCGAAGGGGCACACCAGTCGCGGCGCCACTGGCGCTGTGCTGTCAGTAGTGCGCAGCTGATGACAGCCCGGACGCTGAATGACAGGGCTTGGAGCTTTTCCAAACAAGTTGTGTTCTTTTCAGGACACCGCTCAGCTCATATCACATTGACTTTTTATTTAATACTATTATTTCTCCTTACGGGTACCGGTCTATTTACAAGCCTTTTGGGCTTGAATCATGTTTTTAATACATTTATTACCCATACTTACCTGCTTTCTATCATTTAATGTTAATACTATATTTACCTTTTCCCAATCTCATTGCTTTTTCTTATTTGTAATTTTTATACAAATTGTGTAGAATCTAGACCGTTGTGTCTTGTGCCTGGAGGTTTTGTCCGTTTTGTATATAAATCGAAAATTATTAGATAGAATGTTTGTTTATACCACAGAAGAACCTACTTCTGTGGTTATCATACAGTCTTCATATTATTATACTACAGTACCACAAGGTTATGTTCCAATGTGCTAGAGAGAGAGATGCACTGATTTTACTCAGGTAGAGGTTACATATTTACTTATTTTACTTATTACAACTTACAATACTAGTTTCTTTCCATTTTCCCCCAAGAATGACATAAAAATTTAATTATTTACAGTCATACGAATTTAGCTGCTATTTCCCCAAAAAAATTACATGAATTTTGAATGATCCCGTCCAAATTTTTACTCCAAATATGGCGGATGTTGTGATATTGTAGTATAAAAGCTGTACCTATCATTTTCTCTTTCACAGGACGGGAATTCATGAAAGACAAGGAGGGCACTCCGTTACATAATAATTATTAAATTTGCAAATGCCGTAGACCATCAACTTAACGTTATTTAACTGGGCTAAGGACACTCCAAATCTTAAAAGAAGTAGCTCACGTCACTAATTTATTTTTAATCTACAATATAAGCTCTTCAAGACAGTTGATGGAATTTGTTAAAAAATAACGAAAATGAGAGAGACAACACCATTAAGTCCATTATATCTGACTGTTGATATATCCGACTAACGTTAACGTTGTTGAAAGCTAGGAAAAACACAAGTTACTAATTTAATATAAGCTTTCATCAGTGTCATTTATTATTATTGATAGTTGTCAGTTGCTGGTTCAAATCAGATGGATTTTTACTATATAAATTTTAATGTGCATTAAATACATATTCTGATTCTCAAAGATATATTATATTATCATTATCATCGCATCCATGCGTTTGAACAATTTAAGTAGTAGCAAAAAGATATAACAATGACTTGGCAAACTGTATAATTTCAGAACCGCCTAGTTTAGATTCACCATACACCCTATCTACGAAGGTTATTGGTACCTCTCCAATGGTGTAATTGAACTGCCTAGCCCTAATTATCATTTCCATTTGAAAAACATAACCTTTAGATACACATTTCTTAATAAGATTGGCTAAAACATCTTTCTTATATAATCTGAAGGAGCCTGTCAAATCCGATGCACCTGGCCTTAGCAAAAGCTGTGTCAGAAAATTGGCTCCCCTAGATATAAGTTTCCTCTTAAAGTCCCACCCATAAACCCCACCTGAACCAACATAGCGTGTACCAGAAACTAAGTCCAAATCTTCTGACTTCTGTTTTTCTATGAACTGCGTGATAAATTTTGGCTAAAACAATAAGAATAATGTTGAAAATTAAAGAAAATGCTTGTTCATACTGTATAAGTGACATTCTGTTACTTGGCATGTTCACTCACATGGTGACTTAAGTCAGCATCCATTATTATAATAAAATTCCCCGTGGCATGTTCAATCCCATGTATATAAGCAGTTCCTAAACCCAACTTTTTCTCCCTCGGTCTTAGTATAATTTTATCTTTTCCATAAATGTTCTGTAACTGTACAGCTGCTTCGTTTGTTCCATCTGGACTACCATCATCAATAACAATGATTTCATACGGATAACCACTGAAAGAAATGGTTCCTGTTATAATACATTATCAGATAACATAATAGGCTAATCATAATACCCAATAAATGATTATATTACCTTTTGTTCATGTACTTAACTAGCAACCATAGTATTATGGGCAAATTTTCGACTTCATTATAAGTAGGTAATAGTATTGAATATTTATCTAACGATTTATCATTTATTTCTTGTGCCATGTCCAAGAACACAAATAAACTTTACTTCAACCGTCAATCACAAATATAAAATACACATCATCATCAACATTCAACAATTCTGTGATTCAATTTTCTAAACTAGTCAAATGTTAAATGTCAACCCCGCAACATTTTTGTGTTGGTGATAAGTTTGTGGTAGTAATGTCACAGAGCATAAAACAATTCCTGTTTTGTGTTACTCCATATCTCTGGATAACGCTAATACACTCTTCTGTGACTATTACCACATATACATACATGCACCGTTTAGTCCGGACTAAGTGGGTTCGAAGTCCGGTCATGTATACAGTTGCTAGTTCGAACTAACATTGTTAGCTCGGTCTTGGTAAGCTCGAGCTAAATATGCCCTCTAGCGCTTTTAGTCCGGTTCCAAAAATCATGTAAACGTTTAGCTCGCTTGTAATTCGAACTAAATTGGACGGTGCCAACTTTTATGTGAGAAACGTTACAATAAAAAAGGCACAAAAGCAAATGTTAATGGTTATCTTCAGTTGATAATAACGTGTCATGTGCCACATATACATGCAATGTTTAGTTCGAACCAATGAGGTTGGTTCGAACTAAGTTCGGACTAAACATGCGTCAAATTAGGTCCCTTTTATTTGTCTGTATACATGACGCGTCTGTGTTATTACCAACTGAAGATAACCATAAACTCTTGCTTTAGGGCAGCAGTATGATAATATAGATGTAACTATTTTATAATACAGCTAGTGATACAGCTAATACAGATTTTTTTTAATTGCAGGCCGCCCTGTTCATTTTTTCTGGATCCGCTATTGATTATTAAACACATTGCTTGGATCAATGATGTATGAATAAGGTATATGGATAAATCTGCTTGGATTTAACGGTAGGTACCTACAAAGTAGATGAGAGCACAATGCACAATTGAATTGCGCAAGGAGTATCAATTTCATATAAATATCTTTCGAAGAGTGGTATCCTACTACCTACATTGATTATTGGTAAATCAACAAAACATGAGAGATTTACTTAATTTATGAACAATCCCTCAAGTTGTAGAACAGTTTCAGAAGCCTTTCCCTTGCGGGATTTTAAATTTTGTAATCTAATCTCACTTACGGATCTCTAGCCTTTGTGCTTTATGCGCATTTTCAGTCGCTAAAATTTGAAAACGACATTTGTGTGATTACTTCATCAATTAATTTAAAACGTATTGTGACTAAAGCCTTGGGCACTTGGAAATCCTGAGTACTTTCCGAATGTTTAGTGGTTAAATCACAAATTTGTGTCGTCGGTCTTGGCGTTAAACGAATCTATGAAATATCTGTACTTTTGTTCTATGCCATTTTGAGGGTTAGGAAAGGTGAGTGTTTTGTGGGTTAAGTAACCGGTGTCGGTTCGGTCTCGATGGGCGTTCCCACAAATGCGTACCTAGTGGTATAAAATTGCCTTTTTTTTCTGCCGAAACCTACTTGACATCAATGACATTGACATATATCAGCTGACAGCAATTCGGCGTTGCTCGTTGCTTACCCAATCATTTTTTTGATTTCCTATTCCATTATTTAATCGTAATCCCAGGTGTGTCCAGCTTAACATTTATTTTGGTCCACTCTGACTGTGACCCTTGTGACCGTGACGATTATTATAATTAGAATCCCTGCGGTCCGTTTTAAATTTTAAAACATGGATAACAGCACAGTAGCTAATGGTATGGATTTGTTGATGATGGGGTCCCGCAGAAAAAGGGCGCGCACAGACCCGGAGTCGAAAGTTACAGTGATTTTGGGAGCGCAATGGGGCGACGAAGGCAAAGGGAAGGTCGTGGATATGCTGGCTACTGATGTTGATGTTGTTTGTCGGTGTCAGGTAATATTCTAATAATTGTTCTTTATACCTATAATATGTTCACAACATAATTATTTTAGAGGGTGTACTACTACATGAACTCTAGTGTTCTAGAATTCTAGTCTTCTAGTGTTCAACTTCTGAATTATTTTTGAAATAATATAAACCTAATTTAAATTAATAACTAAATATGCTTAGTTCAGGTGTAGTGTCTATATTGAAATATTTCCCTCCAAATCCGTATTTAATTGTGTAATAATGTTCATTATCACATGGAAATTTTATTCTATATTTATTTGAAGTTTAAACTATACTTTGCGTTGGTATATTTTTAGAAGATTAAATCATGATTCTAATAATTATTATGCAACATTGTGTGTCAGTGATTATTTCATCAGATAGGTACTTAAGTATATAGTATTATATTTTTAAAGGGAAGAAACTGATACAATTTCTAGAATTACTTATTGTTTTCTTATATCTCATAAAAGTTGGTTGCCTAAGTAATAGATAGGCTGCTGCATACATGTTTCTATTGGCTTATTTTTTGAACAGAAATAAAAAATATAACCTGTGTTATACATGCATACATGTTTCTATTGGCTTATTTTTTGAACAGAAATAAAAAATATAACCTGTGGATATCAACAGATTTAACACTACAATTCCGAGTCTACTATTAATAGAATAGCAGGGGCACACATATATCTATATCTATGTG
The DNA here is from genome assembly GCA_964058915.1 of Tetropium fuscum. Taxonomy (NCBI): domain Eukaryota; kingdom Metazoa; phylum Arthropoda; class Insecta; order Coleoptera; family Cerambycidae; genus Tetropium; species Tetropium fuscum. The sequence goes on from CAXKVY010000040.1 coordinate 578,438, forward strand.
CATAAGTGCTGAATAGAAATTTAGAATGCTTTTATTTCTTTTTAATATAAAAGATAAAAGTGTATCTAATTGCTACTTATCAAATTTAGTGTTGGTTAACCAGCAATATTTATTCTATAAGATATTCGTATATAAAATAAATAACACAATTCCTATATTTTTTGTTTACTCTTTTGGCACTTAACAGATTTATGATTTTAACATATCTTATTTGTAGGGTGGTAACAATGCAGGTCATACAGTCGTTATTGAAGGAACTGAGTACGATTTTCATTTGTTACCCAGTGGGATAATCCACCCAAAATGTAAATCTATTATTGGTAAGTTTTACTTTATTTCAAATTTGATTAATAATTTTCTTCTCAATTATTATGTTCAATTTAATTTAAAAAAATTATATGCAGCTCGGTATCATAAATCATTCACTCTACTTTTGAATAGAAAATGCTCTGTGTCTACTTTGCAAATGTCTAGGTACTTGTTTACTTTACAAATGTCTACTTTTCACTGTGCACTAGAAAATTCTACCACAACTGCAAAAATAACAAGATGGATCTTTGGCTATTTTTGTTGTTTTTATTATAAAAAAAACATATTGAATGAACTGACCATAATGAATGATGTATTCTTATTTAAGTAAAGTACATAATAAATTAAATAACGGTTGAAATACCGAAAAAACACGTCTTGTTTTTCTCATTTCATACCTTAACAACTGTGAAGTATTAAACTCTTAACAACCGTGATGTTAGGAAATAGTAATCAAAATTACTTTAGAATTGCTAGTTTCGAAACTAGTTAAATATATAATTGAATTGAGGTTTAGAGAAAACAATGCAGATTGTAACATTTGATTTTATAACCCTACCTATGACAAGATAAAAACATTTTATCAGTATTTAATATACTTGCTCTCTGTTGCTTGTTATTGATTGCCCCTAACTTACTGGTGACTAATGTATGTGAGCAATAAGCTAAATAAAGTGGTGTTTCCCACTTTTGATAGGCTCAGTTTTTTCAGAATGTTAGTGTCAAAAATACAAAAACTAATGCAAATGCAAATTTATGACTTTCTAAAGCAGCATAACCTTTTTCCTTAGAGATCTACTTTGCTGCTTGAAGCGTGAAAATTATTCTTCTGTAAATCGACCTCGGGAATCCGATTTTGGAGTTCGCCGGGCAATCCAGAATTGCAAAACTGGTCACAATGGCCAATTTCGGAAAAATGTGAAATTTTATCAGATCCGCCAGGTCGATTTACATAAGAATAATTTTTTTTGTAGGTGGTTGTTCGCGAGTTATAGAGGGTGCATCTTAGACATAATTGTTGGTTCTCACTTATGTTCAGTTACCGCACAAGAATAAATATACTAATTTATTCTTGTGGTTGCCGTGTCAGCCCGATGCCTGTTCACATACGCCGGTGAAAGAGACGGACAGTAGAGAGCTATACTGCGCCGAAATAATTAAAGAGTTGCATGTTTTATTATTTATTGTTGTGACTTTGAAATTTTATAAATACATTAAGAAAATGAACTATTAATATTTACATTAATAACAATGATTATCATATGTAGATATATGATATATGGAGGGTAATACATATTTGAAAATTTGTTGTAATTCATTTGGTATACATGGTAGACTGAAATTTTAACAGCAGGACTTTAGCAGACAATAGTTATCTTGAATATGCAGTTGTGCATATTCATACAGTAGATATGCTGTATACAGTCATACATATGCTGTATACAGTAGATATGTGAATATGCAGTTGAATACACATCGCATTATCATATCTCAAAATTATTATATTGATGTGGTATTATTGCATTTGGTGAAAGTTTTTATTTTTTTATTTTATTTATTTTATCATCCTAGCCACAAGTAATTAACATTGGACTCCAAGAGCATTATAGTTGCAACTGGTATTTTCCATGCGCTTAAGATACTTGCGAAAGATGCAAGATTTGTGATTTTTTTAAATTTCAAGTACCTATATGTATAAAAACCTGTATAAAAACTACTTTTTCAGGAAACGGTGTGGTGATTCACCTGCCTGGTATGTTTGATGAGATTGCAAAAAATGAAAAGAAAGGCCTTAAAGATTGGGGTGAACGTTTGATTATATCCGATAGAGCTCATCTAGTGTTTGATTTTCACCAACAGGTAGATGGATTGCAGGAGCAGGAAAAGAATAAAAAGGGCCAGGGTTTGGGTACCACCAAGAAAGGGATCGGCCCGACTTACTCGTCTAAAGCTACCAGGAATGGGGTGCGAATTGGGGACCTGCTAGGGAATTTTTCTGATTTCACCAAAAAGTAATATATTTTAAAATTGTTATATTGTTTTAATAATGCGTACATTTTAATGTTAAATTGCATATCGAATTAGTAATTCTCAAGTAATTTATGATTGACTAGAGTTATTTTAGGTTTGAAGAGTTAGCCAACATGTACCAAAGAATGTTCCCGATGTTGACGGTTGATATTGAAACCGAGCTAAAGAAATACAAGGATTATGCGGAGAAAATTAGGCCATATGTTTTTGATACAGTGTCCTATCTTGACAAGGCGGTTAGGTCGGGAAAGAAGATACTTGTTGAGGGTGCCAATGCTGCTATGCTGGACATAGATTTTGGTAAGAAAAATTTGTCATAATTTTTTTATATTTTAAATTTTATAGTATTTATAGAACTGCCCAGCCTGGAATTCATCCAAAACATATATAGTCATACTGATAAGGCAAAAAATTAAAATAACTAGAGACGAATAATCAGCGTACTCAGTAAACATATGCCTTAGCACAGGTTGCAAAGAATTAATATATAAAATAAAAAGCACAGGGACCAGAGCTCAGCGCTGCGGTACGACCATTTCTACTAAACAACGGTCACAGTTAATTTTATTTACGTAATCATTCCTTTCTTTCGTAATTAATATGTCACATGAAATGATGTTGAAGACCACGATCACGATAATAACAGGGATTAATTTTGTTACAAAATTTGACACCCTTAAAATCGCGTTTTTATCAGTCAAAATCGTTTTCAGATAAAGAAAAATACTATAGTAGCCGAATACTAAAATAAATGATTATAACATTGGAACAAATAAATTGGTGCTTTTAACAGTTACGTTGGTTCTTCGCTGTACACCCGATGGCATTATTTTTATCTATTTTAGGCACCTACCCATACGTAACGTCGTCTAACTGCAGTGTCGGAGGAGTATGTACTGGTCTTGGTATTTCACCCCATAGGATTGGAGATGTCATTGGAGTTGTCAAGGCCTATACGACTAGGGTTGGCGACGGACCCTTCCCGACTGAATTACATGATGTAGGGTTTTAATAAAATTTAACGTGTTCCTCTGGGTTTGCTTTATATTGTCGTCATTTTTTTCAGAGTATTGGTGAACTGATGCAATCTCGAGGTGGAGAAATTGGCGTTACAACGAAAAGGAAACGTCGATGTGGTTGGTTGGACATTGTCTTGCTTCAGTACACCAACATGATTAACGGCTACACAGCCTTGTGTTTAACCAAGTTGGACATACTGGACACTTTGCCAGAACTTAAATTGGCTGTTGGTTACTCGTTGAGAGGGAAGAAAATCGAATATTTTCCATCGAGTGCTTCGGATTTGGCGGAGGTCAAGGTAGTGTAAAGAATATTTGTACTTTTTGAAAGTTGTTTTTATTTGGCACTTTGTTTATATTCTATTTATGTTATTTTCATTGTCAGGTGGAGTATCTGACTATGCCTGGTTGGCAGCAGAGCACAGAAAACATCAGAGATTTTAAAGACTTGCCCGAAAATGCAAAACTGTATGTCAAAAAAATCGAAGATTTGTTGAACGTTGCAGGTAAAGTATTTCTTGCATATATATTCTCAACATATTCTTTATTGCAAACATAGACAAGCCAAACTCGTACATTTTTAGCGAATATATGTGGGACGGAGAGGCTTACAGCGACATTTCCTAAGTACACTTGATATATAATATATTTTTTTTAGTCAAATGGATTGGTGTCGGCAAGGGAAGGGAGTCTATAATTACTTTGGAGTAGTCTTCTCGTAGGACCTAAATTAGCAAATTTGTGCATAGGAAGCAAATAAAATTTTATTTTAATATTTACCTTTACAAAAAGGGAGCTACACTTTTAATCAAGTTTAGTTTATAAGATTTACCCTTCTTTTTTTTATTATTGTGGCAAAGTTTTAAAATATAGTATTTTATATTAATATTTTTTCAGATTATAAGCACCCTAATATTCTGTCTAGAGATATTGGTAATTATCAGTATATGCAAACTTTTTTAGAAAAATAAATATATTTATTATTTTTTTCTTTTGTTTTTGCTTTTTCTATCGGTATAAATTGTTATTCATCGGTGCAAAGCACAATATTTAATTGAGATCTCTTTAACACACACACACACATCTCTATAAACTTAATTATGTATTTACATAATTAATTATATTGTCGACAATATATAATGTATTTAAAGGAGTAATAAAATATACCACATTCAACACAATCTCATTTCATTAAAAGTAAAATGTACATTGTGCCTGTTATATGCATCTTGTAAGATATAGATGTTCTTTAGAGAACGAATATTCAATTTATCAATTAATGTCTACGTAAATAAGTAACTTGCTAGTGCTGGCGACGCCCCGACAGAGGGGGTCCTCCTATGGACTGCTAAGCATTAAATCCCAACCGAATAGTAGAAGACTTATTTTAAATAAAGAAATAAATAAATATTATTTTTCAAGTTGGTTAATTTTAGAATATAATTAACTTTTTGATTTGTCTAATTTAGGTTTTCCGTGTGATTAATCTAACACTAGTATTTTCTATTAATGTCATTGTGTATCAAGTCAACAGATTGAATACGTTTTGTTTACGTGGCACAGCACAGGACCGGAAGCACAGCCATTTGAGCACAGCGTATCAAGGTAGGCTGTGCCTGAAGAGTGACACATTTGACGTCATTCTAGCGATTTCATATCATTGGTCAACACTTTACCGGGCAATTTGTTTTGTAACGGTTGAGTGTTTTGTGGTATGTTTGCGAGTGTCACAGAAGACATAAGTGATTTGTGAGTAAAAAATATGTTGAAGCACAGAAGAAGGAGCTTATCATTTAATACGCTTTTACCATAGATTAAGGACCTATAATCTTCTGTAGTTGACGATCAAAGAGGTCCACGTGACGTGCTGAGGAGGTTTCGGAGTCCCTACTTCTGTCACAGAATAGTAATTCTGTTCTGTTGAGGGTTGAGGCCACAGAGTATCCACTTACCACTATCCCTGTCCTGTGGTTGAGGTTAGAAAAGTTAATGTTAGTATACGAAATGTTGCAAAACGGCTTGTTTACAATAATAAATTAATAGTCATATAGGATCATGCATATATAGTTATCTAAGAATCAATAACTGTAAGTAAATATTTGAATGTATCTGAGGTTTATTAATGAATTGGTTATTTTTAGCTAAACACTAACCTAACCTACATCCTATAATTTTGAATATGAAAGATATCAAAGCACTATTAAAACAGTGTAGAGATGCCATAAAGGCTAAGGATTATGATACTGCGCTAAGGTTATCTAAGGTAATATTAGTTTATTTATAAGTAAGAATATTTATAGTTGTGCCAAAAAGGCACAAAAAGTCTAAATGAATCCATTTTGATATATTTTTAGTTTGTCCACTTGTGATTTTTCTTGTTGATACATTAATTAGACATATCATATTATATAAAGCACTTGTGTCAAATTTTATGGTGCTCAAATTGTGGAGGTGGTACCCATAGGCTTCAAACAAAGAAAAAGCACGTTTTTTTTTCATTTTGAAGGGGTACGGCAAAGTTGTAACAATAGGACCCGGAGCATGTTGCATGCATTTCCGATACACTCCCTTCGAATATCGTCAGAAATGTAGTTTTCCTTACCAATTAAATGTTTGATAAGCCACCTCCAAGTAACCAAAATATGTTGGATTATCTCTACTCTCGCTCATTTTTTACCCTATTCCTTGGATCTATCTAAATAAAATAAAAAAGTAGTCAAAGTAGAAAATTGCCAATCTTTTTAGGCACTGTATAATGTAAATCCGTATGGTATTTTACCTATTATTTACAAATATATTAATTTTTTATGTGACGTGAATATAATGATATGGTTTGTATGATTGCAGTCTGTTTTAAAAGAAGACAAAACCAATTATATGGCATTGGTATTCTTGGGGCTCTCGCTTCAAGAAGTAGGACCATCCGAGGAGGCTCCCAAGGCTTTTAATAAGGCCATTCAGCTGAATTCTAAAAATCCTTTAGCATACACAGGATTAATAAATTACTATGAGAAAATTGATTCTATTGAGGCAACTAAGAACTTGAATCAATTGTATAGCACTGCTATCGACTTAGAATTGTAAGTGTATTTCAATTTTGTGTTCTAACATCTCAGGCCCAAATAATTTCAGTGCAAAGTGTGTCCTTGCTACAGACATACAAATTATATGATCCAATAAATAGCAGCTGACACCACATGTAAAATATCACGGGGGGCAAGTTTGATAGTTTTCATGGAAACTAACCTTATATACATTGACCTCCATTTATTTTGAAGACGACAAACGAAATTTAGGGTAAAATTTAAGCTGCCATAAATTTTGAACCCAGTGGCGTGAACTATGATTATTTTTAATGTATAGGTCAATCGTTCTAGCAAAATAATATATGTTGTGTACGGTGTACGTCTCCAGTTTGTTTATTTTAAGAGATACAGCGGATTTAATAGAATTATGTTTTTTTTTCGAAAATTTCCAATGCATACACAGGCTGTACTAATAGAACGAGAATGATGGGAGTTCTTTCCTTTTGTAGCCTAATTCATTGGCTCCAATTCCGTTTTTGATTTGTTTTCTTAAACCCAGTATATTAAGAGATAATGCGGTTTCGGTAAACCACTGTTTTTGAGGTAAAAAAATCTCTTAAAATTTTGTTGAAATAACGTAGGGTGGCTTTGGAAAAATTGGTTCATTGGGAACTGTCAAATTTAGGAAAATAGACTAGTTTTCTAATTTGTAAAAAATCAAAACAAAAAAACAAAGAAAAGAAGACAGAAAGAAAAACAAAAAAAATTGAAAAAAAATTATAAACACGAATCATTGACTCGCAATGAAGAATAATGAGAGTAAACTTAGCATGGGTATTTCTTTACGAGGAAGAATTATTAACTTTTCGTAAATTCTGCGAATTGAATAACCATTTTTTGTAAAATCGCGCGGAGGAAGTTGCGGGTAACAGCTAGTATTAAAATACGCTGGTTATAATTTATGATTTGACATGTATTTTTCCTGTTTAAAAGATCTGATACCAAGATTATAGAATATTGTGAGAAACTTGCAAACATTTGCGATGGTGATCTTGCAAAAGTCGCACAAAAAATATTCCGTTGCTCCAAAAGTGAAAATATGGCCAATAGTACTGGGATTTTTACAATTCTAGTCAAATTATTCGAAAAAACAAAAAATTTGCCGATAGAATTACTGGAAATGGTAAGTCTACCCAAATTATTCTATGATGACTAAACTACCACACCTTCATATTGCAGTATGAATTTTGTCTGTTGTATCTAATAAAACAGGAAGAAACCTGTAATCGAGATTATTATTCGCTGTATTTAAGCGTGCTCTACAAACAAGAAAAATACGAAGATGTTTTGGTAAATGCAGAAAAAATGTATAACCTATTTGCCCCTGACACTACTTCCTTGGTTTGGATTTGTAAGACATTTAATTTACTGTATATGGAGTTTCCTCAAATCGCTGAGAAGAATTTTGATAAGGCTAGAGAATCCTCAACAAAGCTGCTTCAAGTTGAACCAAAAAACTCCGACGGGTTATTCTCTAAAAGCATCATCCTGCTACGGCAAAATGACCTCTTAGAAGCCAAGTGTGTTCTAATTGAAGGTAGAACAATAATCTTTAAAAATGTGTGACAATTAATCTATCTATACTTAATTTACAATGTTGTTGTTTCAGTTGTTTCGCTACGCCCAAGATTATTACACGCATGGGTTTTATTGACAAAATTCTACATAAAATCCAATTTATATGACGAGGCCATAGAAGCATATTTAACGGCAGATAAATTAATGCAAGCCATTAACTATTCTAACAAGATTTTAAAGGATATTTTAGTGACTCTCTCACTAGATATCTTGTCGATGTCATCAAATGAAGACGACTGGAAGAAAGCCACGGAGTTATATGAAAATGTAACTTTTATGAGGAAATTGGATGGAGAAATATATACTTATATATAAATTTTTTTAGTTAGAAGGTACTGTGAGACATAACTGTCTAGAATTTGTGATCAGAGCGAGTATAAATTTGGGTAAATTTGATAAGAGTAAATTGCTAATAGCAGACCTAAAACGTCATGATGAGCCTGCCTCACGATTTTTACTTGCAAAATTATATCATAAACAGGGGAAGTATCAAGAGGCATTAGATTTACTCGAAAACTCACCCACGGACGACTCGGATTGCTGGATGGAAATTGGACTGTTATACTGGAATCTGGAGAATTATCCGAAATGTTTGAATCCATTTCTAAAGGTAAATTTATTTACAATATGGCTTTAATTATATAATAGCTTTGTTGTAGGCAGCCAAATCTAATCCGAACAATTTTTTGTGTTTCCAATACCTAGGCGATTATTATAAAATAATAGAGGATTATGATAAGGCCCGGAGGTGTTACGAAAAAGCGTATAAGTTAAATCCAAAATCACGACAGATTGGTAACGAGTTAAGCAAAACTTACCGGAAATTGCAAAATTGGGTAAATCATTTTATTTATATTATACCTAACACTCGGAGTAGTTTCCACAAACACCAAAACACTTTCACTTCGCTCGACGCGCGTTTCGCCAACCAAATTGGCATCAGTTGGCATCCGGAGATGCCAACCAAGTTGGCGAAACGCGCGTCGAGCGAAGTGAAAGTGTTTTGGTGTTTGTGGAAACTACTCCGAGTGTTACAGTTACATCAAAGGTTCCAGCCCTATCCAGTTATATTATACCTATTAATTTGTAGAAAATCAGTGTTATTCGGCAAATATAAACATGTCATGTATTAAATATTTATTGTAAAGTATAACGGCCTACCTATGGTGAACCCTTGTTAACTTTACAACTTGTTATTTTCGACTGTTACCGAAAGACATTTGTAACAACAATATTGGGCAAAATCTGTACTATAGACACTATGGTAAACACCTTGCTAGACTCAAAGGCCATATATAACAAGGCATAGTAACAAGGGTTGTTAAATTTAGTTCAAATGTACTCTGTAACTAACTTCAGGGTGGTGGTTTTTAGGTTGGGACATATTTCCAAGAAGACTAGAACATCTTGCGTATTTCAATCCATTTTATTTTTGAAATTTATGCCAATCTAGAGGTTAATTAATAAGTAGTGCCGAAAGCTGCGAAGTATGGAAACAAAAAGTGGATGTAGAACTTCGGAAAAATAGTACGAGATTTATGTAACTTTATTAGAAAACAATACAATGTTTAGGTATGGGAAAATTACCAGCTAAAACTGAAGAATTTCCTCAGTTATGGGGGGAACATAGCTAAAATTCTATGTAATTTTGAAATGGTTATTTCTTCTCTCTGCATGTTCATCAAAGGGAAAATTTATGCGGGATTATGTCACACACAAATGGAAAGATGCTTTTTGTGATAAATATTATTTACGAATGAATAATGAATGTTAGAAACCTTATTATCAGTCGAGGTTTGAGTTTTTGTAGGTGTGAAACCGAAATGCAATGCCACTATTCGCATTTCCACATTTGTAGCATCTGTAGCAAACCATATTTTTACATCTACATGAGAAAAATAACACACAAATCAAAGTATAAGCTTAACAAGTAATAATGTAGTAATAAGCTAGAAAGTATCTACTTACCTTAATATATGTGTTTTAATACAGTTTGCCTATGAATATACATGTTATATTAAAACAACGAAATTTTAGTTACACAATGACAGTTTTCAGCAAAAAGCAAACAAATGATGATGGATGACAGCATTTAAAATAGTAAGACAAATAACAGTGAAGTGAGATACCGCAGTATCTTAAAGACTTTTCATAAATCTGTGTGAGGAGTATATTTTTCTGGAGACATCGGTTCATAGAACAGTTTTTTTTGCTAGTTATTATAAATATATTATAGTTATGATAAAGTATATATAAATATCTAATACCCAATCATTATAGGAAGCTACACAGAACTTATTGCATAATCTAACAACTGACTCGATCAATAAGAAGAACTCGTGGGCTTGGTTGCAATTGGGGCTGAGTTTTTTAGAGCAGGAAAATTATCCTCAAGCGATAGACAATTTGAGATTTGTAACGAGAATTGAGCCAGACAATATGTGAGTTGTTTTCACAACATCGCCTTGGAAAGTAATTATTTTTATATTATTTTAGTCACTGTTGGCAATCATTAGCTGACGCCTACTTTGCAAGGGGTTCATATACTTCCGCTTTAAAATGCTATCAGAAGTCATTGGACCTCTCCAAAAGCAGTCTTTATCCATCACTTCAAATTGCTAACATAAAGAAAGTAAGTGTACCATTTGATTGATTTTTTGTCTATTGTTAAGAATGTAATGGTTTATTAAGGTTTATAACGGGTGTGTGTATTTTCTAAAAATGATTAAACTCTTATCTTATTTAATATCTAATAGATACTAGCGGATTATTCAGAAGCAAAGAGTGACTTTGAAGAAATATTATTTGAAAATGGGCAATACGTACCGGCTTTAAAAGGTTTAGCCGAAACTTATATGTGCCTTGCTAGGGAATGCCTTCGAGACCAAAGGATAGGAACGGCACGCGACCATGCGCAAACTGCCTTGGAGAAACTAATCTTGTAAGTTTTTTTATCATAATTTGATCATAATGTTAAAGTATATATAACTCAAACACACACGTCTAGTTATCTCTATAGTCTAGCATAAATTGGAAACAATTACATTCTGTTTTATGAGGGTCTGTATCCTTCTTGGAAGGTTTTGAACACTTTGTATTGCACCAAGAAAATGTTCTTATCTTGGAAGATTTTAATGTCAATCATTCTGTGATTCCAAAAATATATAACTAATTTTGAAAGTTATATATTTTTGGAAGTTTACTGGTATGAGTCAGTTTAATAATATACTTAATTTAAATAATATACTGTTAGATTTGGTTTTAACTAAATCCCATGTAACAGTACTCATAGTACTGTTACACGGGATTTAGTTCGTTTAATTCAAGAAGATTTCCATCATAAAGCATTGTCAATACAATTTATTATTAATAATCATGGCGTCATGGTTCTTTCTTTCCTAATAATAATGGCAGTAGATCATATAATTTGAGAAAATCAAGTATTGTATCCACATTCTTCCCTACAAAATAAGGTTCTAGAGAATATTCAAAGACGCTTTTTTAAATTCATTACTTTTTATGGCTTGGTCGATTGTTGTTCTACAAGGCAATGGGCATTTTTTTTTACTTAAGTTGATGTAAGTATCAAATAACAAACTCATTTCTTAGATAGTTTCTTCGTTCCTTACAGCGCCATAGAACAAAGAAGTGAATTTTCATGTTTGTGGAAATTAATGGCAGACTCTTGTCTGTTTGTGGCGAGACTTCCAGAAAAGTATTGTTGCCTAATTATACCAAAGACTGTTCTCGAGGGCAAAGAAGAGGAAGGTAAAGCTATTGCGGAACGGGAGGAAATTTATAATACAGCAATAAGGTGAACATCTTTTACATATATCGTTTAAAAGAGCTACTTAAAAAAGTCAACTAAAACCCTATTTTAGGTGCTACTGCAAAGCCATTAGTCTAGTGGAGGACAATGCTTTGATTTGGCACGACTTGGGCACTTGTTATCTTCACCATGCTCTCAATACCGAACACGCCGACAATGTAGAGCAGCTTTTTACTTATGCAATGGCCGCCGCTCGACATTGTACGGCAGTAAACGGCTCCAACTGGCAACATTGGAATTTGCTAGGCAATGTTGCCATGTCACAGAGTAAATGATAGAAAGTGGTACAAAATTGGACTAAGTAAATTTACTTTTTTTAATTGTAGAGTTGCCTAACTATGCGCTTGCCCAACACGCTTATATTCAAGCCGTTACAGCCAATCATAATAGTGCTATGTCTTGGTGTAACTTAGGAGTGTTGTATTTGTTGAAGGATGATATCAAACTAGCAAATGAGGCATTTGCACAGGGGCAGAGGTCAGATCCTGATTATGTTAACAGCTGGATTGGACAGGTAATCAGTATTTTTTACAGCCAAACTTTGTTACTGCAGTGGCGACAAGATGGCGCACTTTTGATTGGATGCGAACTTTCCACTAAAAATTTATATCTATATGATGATTGATTTGATTGGAGATTGGCGGGGGCTCTGCCCTTTGACGTATGGGCCCGTCACGTCCCGCCTTTCGAGAGCTATACCAGTCCAGTTGCCTTAATAAAGCCAACGAGGCGGCTGCGACATAGCTCTCTAAAGTCCCTGGGCATCAGCATCAGTTGTCCCAGGTATTGCATACGTGTATGCAGAAAAGCGGGGCAATTCATCAGAACATGCCCTGCTGTCTCCTCATCTTCCAAGCATCCCCTACACTCAGGGTCTTCCACAAGACCCATTATGTAAAGGTGTCGTCTTAGGTGGCAGTGACCGGTCAGTAGGCCTGTCACTGTTCTTAAGTTACATCTGCTTAATTTCAGCAGCTGTCTGGTCCTCCCAGCGTCGGGACCAGATATGAGTTCTTTAGCCTGTCTCATGCCTGGAGTCCAACAATGTTGAAACATTTGTTGGGCTAAAGTCTTCATTGAGAGAACCGCTGTGCTTCTGGAGATCCCTACGAAGGGTTCAGGCCCAGTAGGGGTCTCTAAAGTGCCTAATTTGGCTAATTGATCGGCGGCATAGTATATCTATATATAGACCTAAAAATTCAACTGTTTCCATTTATAAAGATGTGTTTATATTAAATTAAAAATATTTCTGACTACAGTGGTGTTGCGATAATCCAGATCAATTAAAACCGAACTGATCCAGATTATCAAATAATTCGGATTATCATATCGGATCATCAAATAATTCGGATTATCATATGTAGTCATGTGGTTGAATCCGGATTACCAAGTCAAACAAAATCCGGATTACTAAGTATCTCTATGAGGCAGACAGACAATCCAGCTTACCGAAGAATCCAGTGTATCAAGGGTTCGGATTACTGTGACACCACTGTATTATAAAATCTTAAAACCTGACTTTTATCAGTGTGGAAATATAATGAATTTTGGGAAAACTATCCGTTTATCCGCAGAAATTTCCTTTGAATATTGTGATTGAAGACCTATATAGCTCTGGTTATTTAGTTTGTAATGTAATGATCCACAGAAAACTTTGTGAAAATTAGTTTTAGAAAGGCAGTTAATTCCTGAGCTGAGAGTACATGTAAATCTGTGTCCCTGGAACACCCAAAAGGAGTCTACAGTTTTTAAATCCTGCTTAATTTTTCAAGTACGGTTTTATTGGTGTGTGACGATATTTAATTTTTTTAGGCTATGATAGCGGAAAGTATGGGACACGAGGAGGCAATGGATCTATTCAGACACAGTACCCAGTTAAGTCAGCATCAGCAAGGTGGCTTAGGTTACGCCCATTGGGTGTGTAAAACATTATTGGAAGCCGCTCCGGATGAAAATATCTACTCGATTCATAATATGAATGCGATACCGGTAGCTTGCGATGCACTGACTTGGTACACAGGTAAATATAATTTATTGATAATTGAAATTGAGTGTTTATTGTAAATAGGACAACTTCATATACAAATCCTTGAATATTGATTTAGACAAACTCCCGAGACACTGATTTTGAGTTGATTCCCACCATAAACGGAAAATGTCCGCCAAAAATGTCCGCCGTATATATTGTATAATTTACATAAAAAATTTTGTTCCAATTTCTATTGTGGAATAAATTCCATTTGAATAAATAGTAATTTCTGGTAAACATATATGTTTTTATTGAACTAAGCAATATGTCAATAAATTACGTAATAAATATATAATAAATTAGTTTCTTTCACGCCTTCAAATAGTTTTGTCAAGACAAGTTGGATACAGCCTACCACATTCATCTAATGAGGTTATATTTTCTTTGGTTTTATACCTTGAATAAGTCTCATCACTAAAATTACAAAAACTATTAATAGTGAATTCGATACATGAATATGCGCCTTACCTAAAAATATCAATGGCATATTTTAAAAGTGTACTTTCCTTGAAATTAAAATCTGCCTCACATACAAATTTCCTTCTACAGCTGTCACTTTTTAAGTTCATGCTGTCAAAAGCAGTGTCTGTTATATTTGACCTAAAATAAAAACGCTGAACATAACATTTACTTATTTAAATCCTCTTACTTTTGTATCAGATGATTGAATGTGTTAATGAGGTCATCAGTGGTGATCGGTTCAACGTTGCTGCTTCTTTGTTGGCGATAAGGTGGTGCATATACCTGACTCAGACTACTACCCGAACCATATGGCTCAGGTTCGGAGGGGTATCCTTGACCGGGCCCCGATGCATAAGGTGCACCGTTAAAATTTCCATCCCCTCCAGAAATGTGCGCGTTCGGAGGTAGCTGGTCGACGGAAAAGCCGGGTGGGAATGAATCGTGGGGGGCACCACTGCTGCCTGAGTACCCTTTGCTATGAAAGTCACCAGGGGACGAAAATCCACCTCCTCCGAAAGAATCATGAGAAGGCCCGTGGGAATTTACATAAATTAGTTTCTCATGATGATCATCGGACTTGGTCTCTAAAAAACATCAAACGAATTAGTAGTATATGTAGTTTAGGAATAATTTAAAGGAACTTACTTTTCATATATTCGGCAAATTTGAAAATAGCAAATATTTTTCCAACTACCAGGCCGATGGTAAATATGGAGCCTATCACAAAGATGGCTTTAAATTTGAAGACTAGGAACGTCAGGTAGTGTAATCCGTGCCCTGAAAAGTATTCAACTTTATCGATTTGTTGTAAATGTTGTGACATAACTTTTCGATGTTTCGTGGCTATGACTAGAGGAGTGAGAGGCTTTTTCAAAATATTTTTAAATATGGCAAAATGGTAGGTGTGCAAAATTGTAAGGCGTGAAATTCTAGGTGAAAAATGTGACATTTTTTTGCGGCTAAAAGCAAATGGATTTTTGGCGTTGACAATTACCAACTGAACCACCTGCTTTTTCTGCCTTAACCACTTAGAAATCTGCCTTGCCTTTTGTAATATAAACTACCTACTTATTCGTACTTACAGTACAACTCATATTTGTGATGCTTGTGGCCATGTTTATGATCATTTCCACCATGGCCACCGTCTCTTGGAGAATCACAGTAACACACTGCTAAACTGGCACAAAATATAAAAAGAGTTTTTAAAAACGACATATTTATAAAGGAGTGATCTATTCTCACTCTTGTTCATTTTAACAATGCCATGATTTACAATTTCTTTTATATGAAAAGGCAAAGGGAGAAATTCACAGTTTACTCTTTCAATTAGTACTGTTACACTTTTGTTTTTATAAATATTTTTAAAGTATTTATACACAACTGTGTCAGATACATAGTATTCAATATTTGTGTAGTAATTAGTATTAATGTGTTAGTTTTCATGAAAATTCTAAACTTCTGCCAACATAGACTTTCACTTTTAGTAGCTGGTTTATATACAACGTAGTTCTTTTATTTCTGCGTAGTGAAACTTATTACCAATTAACATTAATTTTCCATAATATACTGTAGCAAAACACTAGAGATAACATTTTTTGTTCCTAGAACAATTTCTTTCTAGAACACTTTCTTTACAAATTAATAATTTACACTCTTTTTGATTAATAGATATGAAATGATATAACAATAATTATTATTCTTCTATGTGCTATTTATTATTTTCCTTTCAGAAAAGAATCCCTATGATGGCTGCTCTTGGAATATGTTGGGTATTTTAAGAGAAAGAATGGGTTTAAGAGAAGGAACCGCTCAAGCATTCAAAAAGGCATTCAAACTTTCCCGAAAGGAGTACCGTGATTTAGCGAGAGTTAATTACGGCCGTATACTTACCAAACAGGGAAGGTATTCCGAGGCTATTGACATGTTTCAAGCAGTCCAAGAG
Organism: Tetropium fuscum; assembly: GCA_964058915.1. Classification (NCBI taxonomy): domain Eukaryota; kingdom Metazoa; phylum Arthropoda; class Insecta; order Coleoptera; family Cerambycidae; genus Tetropium; species Tetropium fuscum. The sequence continues at coordinate 594,723 of CAXKVY010000040.1, forward strand.
GCTACATTTAACAGTGGAAGTGGCCTAGCTTTAGCTCTGTTCAAAGGTATTTGAAATGTTACTTAATCCGTTTCTGGTGAGTTTAGATCTCAACATCTTGCCAACCATCTGTGTGATTTTAAAGAGACAGCCAGTCTCATCTCAGCACATTTCGGTTTAGCCAGCTTAGTCTTTCCCGATTTGATTTAGTATTAAAGTTGTGTAAGGACTGCGATAAGTGCATTTATTTACATTGCAATATCTGTGTTTTTTGTGAAAGGAAAATGAAGAGTTCTATTTTAGGCTTCATCAAACAAGATTTATCTGCAAAAAATGTTGGTTCAGAAAGTTATAAAAGCATAGGGGACTTGAATTATCCAATTGGTCTGGTGCCAAATAAGGTTTAATATTTTATTGATTTTTTTTTAATGAATTTAATCGTGCTAACGTACTTATCTCAGTAGTGGGATCTAGAAGTAAGCTATGAGAAAACCATTCAATCCACAACACAAAGAAAGATAATATATATCAATTTACACATTTATTCAAACAAATTCGATGATTACTATGCTCTAGATATACAGTGAGCTCGTAAAGTTTGGAATAAATTCAATTAAACGTTATTGAAGGATTTTCACAGGAAATCCTCGGACACGTCAACCTTATTTTATAAAATGTCACTTTTTTCAGCCATCGATTTTTTTTTTGTTTTGTTCGTTTTTGAGCTATGACGTCATCGACAATTTTTTTAAATGACAACCCATATTTTTTTTCACGGATTTCGATAGAGCACATTTTTCTGAGTGCGAATATGTCAAAAACATAGTACCTTTAACATTAAAGTTTTCGAGATATTCGGTTGCAAAGTTTATAAAATGTACCATGGCACCATGCATAAGCTATCGGGCGGGTCAAGATTTTTAATAGCTTATTGATTCTAATAGCTTATAGCTTATTACATTTTAAAAGATTAAGGAGTAATATTATTTATTTTGGTAGCTTATCGAACATTTTGAAAGATTTGGGAGTAATCTGTTTAATTTTTTAACAACAATTTAAACAAATAAAAAAATATTTTAACAAATAAATGATAAATAATTAAAGTAAAAATAAAATCAGATTAAATTTTCAAAGTGACCTCCATTCACTTCCTGGCAATATCCCATCCGCCACTGAAACTCCTGCAGAACCTTACCAACAGTATAGGGTTGAATGGTTCGAATTTCATTGCGAAATCTGTCCTTTAATTCTTCGATGGTATTTGGTCTATTGAAATAGACTTTGCTCTTTAAATAGCCCCATAAAAAGTAGTCTAGGGGAGTGAGATCTGGAGATCTAGGGGGCCATTCGATAGTTCCCCTGCGACCAATCCAATGGTTAGGAAATACATGGTTTAAATAATCGCGAACGATCACTGCAAAATGGGGTGGTGCACCGTCTTGTTGGTACCATATCGTGTGATGGGGCAGATCTGGATCTACGTCATTTGGGTAAAGTACCGCAAGTGCAGGGACTAAGTCGTCTCTTAAAAATTCTAAATATATTTCACCTGTTAATACGCCTTCAAAGAAAAATGGGCCCAAAATACGATTACCTACAGCCAAATACCAGCCCAAACGTTAACTTTTTGTGGAAACTGACTACGAGTTTCCATTTTCCAGTGTGGATTTTCAGGAGACCAATATCTACAGTTTTGCCGGTTAACTGTGCCGTCGAGATAAAAGGTAGCCTCATCAGAAAAAACAATATTGCGTAAAAATCCGTCGTCATCAATCAGGCGTTGCAACATGGTTTGGCAAAACTGTAACCTACGGTCAGGATCATCTTCGTTTAACTCTTGGACCAAAACCACTTTATACGGATGCCATTTGTTCAATTTCAAATATTTCAAGACGGAGCTTTGAACTATTCCGTTGTTTGCCGCCACTTGGCGGGTGGGTAAATGGGGATTTTCTTGAAGCTCTAGTAGAACATTCAATTTAACATCTTGTTGCACTGGTGGACGACCCGTTCTAGGGCGATCTCTCGTATGACCCACTTCTAAAAACTTTTGTTCTATTTTGCTAACGGTGGACTGTGTAATTGGTTCTCTGTTTGGATATTTGTTGTTAAATAAACGGCAAACTTCTACTTGTGTGCGAGCTCTGTCCCCATAACCGATCATCATCAAAATTTCGATTCTTTCCCTTTCACTCAAACGACAGACCATTTTTAAATAAAATGAATTATGATGGAATAATGATTAATCAACTTACTTAATGATATTATTCAACTGATTAAAACACAAACTTGCGAGGAAAAACTTCAAAATTGTGACAACTGTCAAAACTGTTGTTTTTCCTGCGCTTTCTTGATAAATGATTAGCATTTGGTCATCGCTTGTATAATTCATTCTTAAAACTTTGCAACCGAATATCTCGAACACTTTAATGTTAAAGGTACTATGTTTTTGACATATTCGCACTCAGAAAAATGTGCTCTATCGAAATCCGTGAAAAAAAATATGGGTTGTCATTTAAAAAAATTGTCGATGACGTCATAGCTCAAAAACGAACAAAAGAAAAAAAAAATCGATGGCTGAAAAAAGTGACATTTTATAAAATAAAGTTGACGTGTCCGAGGATTTCCTGTGAAAATCCTTCAATAACGATTAATTGAATTTATTCCAAACTTTACGAGCTCACTGTATGTATATGATCAAATGAGAAGATGGTTGTATGGTGGATAGGAGAAAATAATATTAAATGAACTATTATAAAAAATTCTATCCTCTACTTAACCTAATATGAAAATTGTTGACATTTCTGACATTTGTAGAAATTTTGATGGAAATCCAAATGGGTTTCACTAAAATATTATGTCTTTGAGCTCTATTTAAAATTGTTTTATAGTCATATACACATAATGTGATAAAGTACCTTAACTTTGTTCAATGTCGCTTCTACACCCTTTCACTTTCATTGCAAACCAATAACTCCTTTAATATTCTTCTCCCCTCTGCAAACTGCTTACAAATTTATATATCCAATCTACATTCCTTCCTTTCTCTCCTCGTCTTTTTTCAATTATTCTGTGTGACACTCCTTCCAAATCTCTATCTACTATCCGTTTCTTATTTTCTCCCCAATTATTACTTTTATACCTTGGTTTCTACCATGACCTCTTGATTAAATTTTTTAATAAAGTCTATGTCATTTCCCATTTTCTATACAGTAGTCATGTACATTTTCTCACTTTAGTTATTGACTTTATTTGTGTTTAGCATCGTTACACCTTCACTATGTCTACTATATCCTATCCTACTGTTTTTAGATTTCTACTTCCTATATAATATAGGCAAATATCCTATATAATATAGACAAATACATAATTTCAGATAAACAATATGAGGAATCTTATAGTGCTTATGAACAGGCCTTACATTGGTTAACTGCCGAGCAAAGCACGCAGTCAGACTTACTAGTTGCATTATCGTCAATGGTATATATGCTTCAAGGACCCGATGCAGCCAAAACACTACTATTCCAAAGGTAATGCTGATTATGATATATTTTCATCTAATATTATATTTTGCTTATGATATAATTTGACAAAAACAAAATGAGGTTATTATATTTTCAGTATAGAACTAAAACCCCCCTCACCATGGAGTTTATATGCAATTCTTTCTCTGGGGCTATTGCATAAAGATTTGAAGCTGTCTAAATTGGTTCTAAATGAACTAGTGATGTTTAAGGATAAACAAGAATGTTTGAAACACTATAGCCTTCTATTATCATATGTATACTTAATACAGGTAGGAAGTAGTAAATCACTTGACACTCATTTTTTTATTAGCTACCTTATTTTGACGAATCTCACTGCAGTAAACTTCACCAGGATCCGTGACGTCATTCAATGTACTGTTTGACAACCGATACAAATGTCACAAATGTCTCGCCGGAGTAAGAACTTGGCCGCCGGTCACAGTCATTGGAACATTGTATGGCACAGGAAATCAGCTATAATTGTTTATACTGGTCCTCCTCGGGACACATATCTTTAATATCTGGTCACTCGTCGACCCTGCGACAAAATTCCTGTAACGTAACCAAAAATATTCTGGGGAAACCAACTGGCCTTCCTTGGCAGCCCTTATGTCATGTACACTGCGATGAAATAGTCTTATCTCAGGGTTTTATTTAGGTCTGGGTGTTTTGGCTAGGATAAATTACAGCCTCTGATAGAATTTGGATAAGTATATTTTAATAGATATATTTCAATAGTGATGGCCGACAAAAGTTGAGACAAATCAAACTAAAAAACTAAAAGAACAAAATTAAAATATTAATGAACATAACACATTAAAACTTAAGGCCGCTTACCTAAAAGAACAGGCAAATAACCACCAGAGAGAACTCTGTCTATGGATCTTTATGTTGAAGTTTATGTTTATGTTGATGTTGAAGTATGTGCATAGCTATGTACCTATGTGTTGTAAGCACTCCGGTTCCTATGTCAATGATCCAGTTGAAGTTTACCGCGGTGAGAAATTCTATCATTAATTGAGGCAAATGTCAAATCTGACAGTGTTCTCTGTGAATTTGACAGTTTATGTGCATTTGACATTATGACCAATCATAGGGCCAACATGACAGGGCTATAAAAGAAGTTAGCAAGCTCATCCACAGGCATCCTGGTAATCCTTCCGTGTGGTTAACGTTATGTTCGCTATTGTTGAGGCTTGAAGGAGACCAAAAATATTCTTCAACTGCAGCTAACTGCGCACAGGTAGCTAAAAGAATAGGACAGAATATGGATGTCTCGATGGTATGTATTCCACTTTATTCACTTTATATTCCAATTTAACAATTATTTCATGTTTTAGATATTAAGTTTGGTGCCGTTGGCCTCATCGCTTGCTGGTAATCAAAAATGTGCGTTAATTGCTGCTCAGAAGGCGGTTCATTGTTTTCCCGCCAATGCTGAATGTTGGGCGGTCTTAACCTCTATTTTGTCCTATGAAAATATATCCAATGCGACAATTTTAGTACCTGCCATGTTACGCTATATTCGTGGCTTAAGTCTTTCTACAGCGCTTTCAAGCTGGTTAAGAGAACAAGAGTCTGCCTAAAGTATAACTGTAAGTAATTTTTTTTACCTAATTGACATATCTGTTTCTTTTATTATCTTTTAATAAAGGTGTTAACAGTTTTTCTCATTTTATTTCGTTTATGTTGGGAAGTTACGTCAATTCTTGAATTCTAAAATTTAAGGCTAATGATCTTCATATTTTTCACCTCTAGTAATGTATCTTGTG